>OY755241.1:1200000-1580744 GCA_963576725.1 Azorinus chamasolen
CATAAGAGCACCGCATGCACGTGACTACGCTTGTCTGTTCGATTACCGCATGCACATGACTACGCTTGTCTGTTCGATTATGGCCCTGGTGACAGTGTACAAGTGTGTGTGCAAGCGGGTGCCAACACTCGTCTGTCGTCATTGTCAAGATGAAATGAAGGTTGTAATTGAAGAAGTTATGGTCAATGTTAAGATTTCGGACGACAACAACGACGACAACAACGACGACGACACGGACACCGGAGTTACAACAATAGCTCGTGATTTCTTCGCAACAGACGAGCTAAAAATGTAACACCCCCAGAATAATATCATATGTCAGCCAAATTTAAAGTTGTCAATATGGTGCCATAAGGATTCATTCAGCTAAACAAATCCATGAAGAGGGAAGACAGGATGTCAGGATTCTTAGAGCAATTGGGGTTTCTACAGCCCCGTTATTCTTACCATAGACAGACACCTCAAACATCAATCTGTCCTCTCCAGCATCATTCTTGGTAACACACTCATACTGTCCCATGTCTACCAGCTGTGCATTGTCTATCACCATTTTACGCCGATTATTTCTCAGTTTGAGGTTACCACTACCAAAGTGCAGGATCTCCCGTCCCCGTCTGATCCAGGTGACGATGGGTGTCGGTGTGCCAACCACTGGGCATTCTATGGTTAAGGAGTTGCCTGCCACTACCCATGGTTTCTGCTGACCTTCCAGTTCAATGCTTGGAGGAACTGTGAAAAGAAGTGTATATAAAGTAGAGTGTGTTTAAAGCGACCTTATATTGAATGGACACAGGAATCTTAACCCTTTCCTCCATAAATACACCTTTCTACGCCTCTGTAAAAATCAATACACCTTTCTACGCCTCTGTAAAAATCATCTGTTGAAACCATTGTGATAAACAGAGCATTTGCTCCTATAGGAGCAAATGCTCTATTTGTCACAATGGTTTCAAACATCAATAAAAATTCTAAAAATGATCTTTTTCTCTAGTAAATGCTCCTTTTTGGTAGATTTGTTCAAAGAGGTTGTGTCGAAAAATAGCCTATGGAGGAAAGGGTTAAAAAAACAGGTGATTGCTTAAATAATACAGGACAAAAGTAAAACAGAAAGCTCCTATAGACATGTATTAAGCTACCACCTGCCTTACAGATACATAACAAGAAAATCATTGATGCAAAGCATCAAAAGGCGCGAATAATAATCAAACATATTTTACATGTATATAATATTTAAGTAATGTCAACAAAATGTCTAAATGTTTTAGATCTACTCATATGGCCTTAGTAACGCAACAAAATTCTTCAGTTTCATCACAAAGGGCCCTTGAAGCGGCAGCCGTTTTATTCGGGTGGCCCTAGTTATACAATAACCCTTTCAGTCTCACACTGGACCCCTTATCCCCTTTCATGTTAAATATTCATGTAAGAAATAATGACATCCTGAATATTTATCAGTCCACTTTTTATAATGGCATAATCACACATATATTCAATTTCTAATCTGAACAATTTCTTAAGTTCAAAGCTTATTGCAGGCCTAGAGTAATGCTGAAAACTCCTGTAGGTATTTTAGACATGATAGTATTTTTTCATAACAACTTCGTACTGTATATTATCCAATTCGAAATATCAACTGTATGTCTAAATAAAATGCCAAAGAGTATCATACGTAACTGTAGCCTTGACACTTTGAACCTAGAGTAACTGGCCATCTCAACAAGATCCAAATTGCCTGACGTACAGTAACAGTGATTTTTCATGTAAGTGACATTATGACGATTAATTAGTGGCATTTTCATAATGAAATTTGAACACTGGAAGCTTTCACTATGGCAGAAACTTTTGCATCAGATCTATATTAGTTCACAAGTAAACAGAGCAGATTCAGCAGGAGCCATCTATTTTGAGTTTACTCTAGGTTTACCCTGTTTGCAAAGGTGTATCTATGAAGTACAGTAAAACCCCATACTCTCGAACCCCGGAAAACTCGTTCACTACCCTTAATTCGAACTAATTCTGCGGTCCCAACTCCTTCCTTCTTAAATTCTATATGTTCGACCTCGGATAATTAGACCATGCGAAACTCGAACTCTCGAACTCATCTCCCAGTCCGATGATTAATAAAACAGTGCAAAGTACCTTTGATAAGTCGAACCGTTGTCTTACCTGTATGGCTGCGCGTCGAACCGAAGATTCACACCTCTCAGGTGACTATCTCAGCTCGCTGATAATTACGTGATTGGTAGACAATGGGTGAATGTGTGATGTTTTATCAAGGTGTTAAAATTTAAATGCGTGTGTTTGTGAAGGTTGTTTTGAGCTAACATTGACTGTCATATCGTAGGGCGAAATGTTCAAACTTCATCGTTCACAATGGCAGAAATAACAGTTGAACAAATTTATTTGTTCTCCTCTGTTTTTATCCGTGAATGTTAATTGAGTTAATTTATGGTCCTATATGCGAATCCGCTTACGAAAACACAAGGAATAGTTTTTCCCCAATACTGATCTGTTGCAACCATCTAAATAACGGAATTTTACCAATTTTGTGTGTTCTCGTAGATATTTAAATGGGTTGTAGACCGTTGTACATAAACCGAGACGATGATGACAGGTCGTTCAGTCCTGGTTTTTAACCAGACCAAAATGGCGAGATATATACATAGTATAGATACGTTCATGGCAGAAACACGAAATTTGGAATAATGGGATGATGTTTTTATAGAATTATGGGTTGCATTAGTATTTTCATTGTATTGCAAAGGCAGCAAAAACAGTGAGTTTTGTTATAGAAGTTTGTTTATTCATTTTCGACATGAAAATATTCTCACGTTCGAACAATTTCTGTACCATTTGCTACCAAACGAATATGAGACTCGGATCTTTCGAACCACCCTTAATTCGAACGAAAATTTATGGTCCCCAAGGTGTTCGAGAGATCGGGGTTTTACTGTAAAAGGTTATGCCTGGGTCTTAAATCATGCTCTAGCATAAACTAGGTGTATATATTAATTAAAAACACTAATGATAAGCCGCAGTTCTGCATTCAATTACATTACTTAAGAGCTCCTTTCGCGGGATTTAGTACTGTGGCGAAAGCAGCAAGTAATCCGTTTTCCCGGTAAATCATGTAAATGTCATCAATATATTAATGATGTGTTCATATATCCAGGCTTATATCAGTATATTAATGCCAAATATATTTATAATATATGTTCATATCATTTATAATAACTAATCAGTAGCCGTTATTAATCTTTAATCCTCCTTTCGCCTGCTTTCGCCTCATTTCGCCAAATATCCTCCTTCCGTGTTTTAGTCATACTCGGTTTCGCAACATCTTAGACATTTCCTCAGTGGTTATCATTAATGATCTTGCCATTGCGGTATTACATTTTGTATTAGCCCTGACCATAGGAGAATTTTTCTAATTTTCTAATATTTTCATTTCCAAAATACAAACAATCATACAGTGGAAACAGATCAGTCGACCTGTTTCCAATTATATAGAATGCATTATTCCAAACATACTGTTTTTACACTCATAACCCACGAATTACAGTTCCACCGTATTCTCACAAGTCTTGATAAATCAGCCCTCCTACCAGTGAAATTCCACTGAAAGAGTTCCATATAGACGCGGGGACTTAAAGTCCCCTCACCAATTAGACCTATTCTTGATGGTAGCTTTAAGACAGGCTCTACTGAATAGTAAAATGTCATCATTCAATATAAGTCTATCTTATAATAGCACATGGATATGGGAATTTTTAGAACTGGCAGAAACTGCAGAATCATATCTATATTATATCATAAGCAAACAGGCCCTGATCAGATGTTTCTTACAAGAGCCATCTGATCTGGGACTATTCTGTTTGCAAAAGCAAAGAAAGGAGTATTTATGGAGTAAAATGTTAAATACTGAGTTATCAAAGTTAAACATTCCATCATTGTTTTAAGGTTAAGTGTCCATCCAGTATGAATGACAAACAGTGCAGACCATGATCAGAAGGTTTCATCTACAAATGTCAATACAGTGCTCCCTCTCTACAACGACACCCTTTGGGATACGAATATTGTATGTGTTGTTCAGAGGGAGTCGTTATAGGGAGGGAAAATCAAACATAATTAGCTTGTTTGCAGATCCCCAGATCAGGTATATTTCGAGAACTAAAACCGTTATGCCTCAATTAAACCCTATGTTGTGACCACTCTTTAGAATCGTCACAAAGTGACGATTCTAAAGAGTGGTCACAACATAGGGTTTGATAGAGGCATAAAGAAAATACGATGGAACAAAGTTGTTTCTGGAGTCTTGTTGTTTCGGAAACAGTGACATGCATTGTTATAAGGAGGGAATCGTTATTGAGAAGTCCGTTGTAGGGTGGGAGCACTGTATATGCATGTCCTCTCAAATGTTGAAATTCCAAAAACGAATATTTGAGGTCAATGTTTAACACTAGAGTCCATTCAGTATGAAAAACATATAATTTGCAAGAGAATTTTTAATGAAAAGAAAAAAGAAATCTCTAGAAACCCTCTGATCTGGGACTAGAGTTTACTATTAATAAACACCTTGAATCCTGATATTACACTGATTTACTTGTCATATTATTTGGATCAAAATGTTTTGTACATGCTTGTCAAGTCATTTTAAATAAAGATTGTACGATTGAAATTATTATGTTTTAACATATGAAAATCGCAACTGTAAGTTGCAATCACAGTACACTACAGAGCTCCAGATAAGATGCGCAAGTTAAAATAATTTCAAGTACAACTTCTTTCTTTCTTCACCAAACCCTATGCTAATTCGTCAGAATACATTCAAAATTGTAGAGGTTTCGTTCTTACCTTTGCTGACCCTGTTAGGTCAGTGTATTTGGTAAAATTCGCTAGCCCTATGTTGTTACCACTCTTTCGAGACAATTCTAAAGAGTGGTCACAACATAGAGTTTGGTGACGATTTTAGTATTTGAGTATTAGTGGTGTAACAATACATCAAACTATCGAACTATCGTGATACTTCTCTATCCCAATTACACTATCGATAGTTATTTCCAATTGACGATAGACTATTGCGATAGTTGCTCTGACTATCGATAGTTCTTTCATATAATTGGCATTGTGTTTTCAAGATGGCGTCGACCATCGGGGAGATCGAGTTTGTTAAAAACAAAAGTGGTAAAACACAAGTGGCAAAGCCCAATTCATTTTAAATCATTTCCACAAACATGTTTTAGTAAGTATTTACAGCAAAGTTATATCTTACACTGTGCAAATTTGCATTTACAAGTTTTCAAATCTTGGCAATAACTATTGCAATAGTATTGCAATAGTTTCCAGCAATAGCAATAGTATCACAATAGTACTTTCGGCAATAGCAATAGTATTGCAATAGTCAAATATGGCCCCAATAGTCAGCCCTATTGAGTATGCCCGGTTATGTGTTGCTCTGGTATACTAGAACTGACGATAATTTACGAGGTTAGTCTTTAGTGCTGCACACTAGAATGTGCAATAATTTTGACTGTCTATGTAGTAGTGATTGTCTTAACCCTTTCTATGTTTATTCTAAATTTCAATACCTACTGAATATTAAGAGGAAAAATAGTTACCACAAATTATGGAATATGGAACATTGTAGCCATTTTTGAAGGTAAAGAAACAAATCTTTCAAATTCCATGAGCAAACGGAGCAGACCCTGATAAGACGGCTCCTATACTCTGTTTGCAAATGTGTGAAAATACATTTATATGAGGGAAAGGGTTAAAATAAGGACTTACACAGGGGTGTAAAAAAATTTCAAAAGCTACTGGCCCTGCAGGACTAGTGACCACTGAAATCCACTCGCCCGTATGCAACTTTCACTCGCCCTTGATTTTTCATACATAATATGTACTCTTTAAAAACAGGTGTGATCTATATCATAATTATGAAGTTGATTATGAACGGAGATAAAAATTGAAAGTAAATATTTTTATTGCAAAAAATAAGCCTGTTTAAACTTCAAATCACTAAGTCATGCAGGATCAGTGCAACTTTGTATGATCTATTAAATCAGTGAAATGTTCAGCAAATGGTTGGATTCCAAACTATTTTCAATCAAACAGTCATCAAAACGTGGCATAAACACATCAATTGCTTTCAGGTATGAACCTAATTACTGTAATTAACACACCCTACGCTAGCCTATAATACTATACAATTGCCAGTTTGACGAAAGCATTTTTATCATAAAGTCCAGTTTGACAAACCGGTAGTTTGACGAAACTACCTGAGCATACTCCCTTTAGCCCATTCAAACTCATTTCTTTATCATACTATTTCTATGGTTCTTTCTGTCTTTTCTCTTTCTTTTTCCTTTTTGTCATCATCTCCAACCCATGCTTCCCCACCGGAGAACAAATGAAAGCTTGTTTGTTTAGACATTTTGACATATTGCGGGTAAATCTTACGGTGCTTCCGTTTTTTTCGGCCTCTAAAATTTTTACTAGTTTTAATTAGGTACGAAAGCGTTGAAGGTTTAAATCAAGAATATTTCACAGTTTAACAGATTATTGTACTGAAAAACGATATAAAGCTGTTATGTATATTTTAATTTCATAACACGATTGAGTATTTGAACGACCACTTGAAATATTTAACACAAATAAACTTCCTTTGGGCGAAACATTTCTACTTGGGCCGAATATGTCTCGCTATGTAACAGGTGCGCTTAAATCGGAATGCCTCTAAATTCTTTGTAGGTATTATTAAGTGTGAGACAGAGTGGAAATTCTGTCATCAATCTGACATTTACAAAGACTTTTTGGGCGGTTTAATTTGCAATTTAAGGTATTTTACTCAAGGTTATCAATTGGGAAAACGTCAGATCCAAAAATCCACTCGCCCTTTGGGGCGAGCATATGTTTTAAAGCACTCGACAGACTCCAAAACCTACTCGCATTGGCGAGTGGGCGAGTGGAATTTTACATCCCTGCTTACAATAATTTTGGTCGTACAAGAAATGAGGCGATAAAGGAAGTTTACAGTACACCATTGTCTTAAACGACCATCAAAAAGAGATCTAATTATGGGTCCTTAAGGCAGGTGGAAGCCTAATGCAGGCCAATAGGAGCTTTCTGCATTTCTTTTGACCTGCATTATGCAACCACCTGTTTTTAATACTCCTATGTTCAATAAATTAATGGCAGCTAAGAAGAGATTTACTGTATTGTAGTTTCATGCATAGACCTTACCCTGTACTTCAACAACAAATGTCCTGACATCTACACCAGCATCATTCTCTGCCTGACAGTCATAGGACCCTGAATCACTGGCTTGGGCATTCAAAATCTGGAAAAATAAAATCAGTGCTACATTTTCCTTCCATTTCCTCAATAAAATCTTAATGTCAAGGTTTTAATTCCTGGTGTCTTATCACTTTACTTCATACTTCTAGCACCAGACTGGACCCAGACCAGATGGCTCCTGTAGGATCCTCTGATCAGGGTCTGCTCTGTTTGCTTATAGGACAGTGTAAACCAGCTTTTGGCTAGGTCAAACATTTGTGAGTTTGTATGCCATCATAAAATTTTATCTAATCAATATTCATAATGTCATTATTTCTAACATGAATACTCATGAAGTAATGGGTCTATCTAAATTACTGCAGAGGTTGCCTTGCATTACAAAAGAAACAACACTTAGCCACTGACTTGAAAACAGACCTATAGATATAAGCAGAACAGGCCCTGACCCACCTTGTGGGGTGGGGGCATAATCACATGGACAAGACTGACCAAGCTAATTAACTCTTTGCAGGCCAAGTAATTTTTCGTCTGCAACAATTGTCGTCTGCTTCAATTCTTAAAATAATCTTTCTCTCATTTCTTTGCAAAATATGGTCAAGACAACAAATAGTTTGGATCCTGATGAGACACCGCATTATGCTGTATCTCATCTGGATCCAAACTGTTTGCATGGGTAATCACAGGTTCGCCGCAAGCGTGCAAAGAGTTAAGACGCAGTAAAATGCAAGTAAGGAATATTTTTGTCTTCATATGAAAAGTTAAATATGTCCTCAATGCACCAGAAGGAAAACCAAAGTAGGAAGTGAATCTCAATGCTTCATTTCTCCTGGTTACAATTTGATGATAAATATAGATGTCTATAAAAGGAGCTTTCTGCATTAAGCTGCCACCTGTCTTTAAAACCCAGAATTAGACCACTTTTCAGTGGTTGTTTTAGAGAGGAATTAAGGTAAGTTAGCTAAAAACATTTTCAATATTACACTGCCAAACTCTACCTTACTGTTACTTATTAGAAGTACATCTCACAGATATTTTGTTGGTACTCATTAGAATAATTCAAATAAGTGCCGAACAATACAAGGTTTGGGTTAGAAATAACAGATTTAAATAGATAAACCCTTTACTTTAGATATGCCTTGTTTTAAAGCGTTGGGATATCCTTTGCAAATTGAGTCAAAATGAACAAGAGCCCCATGCGGCGCCAACGCTTGTCTGATTCGGTTCTTGTCCAGCTAAATTAAAAACATTTGAGAACGATAAAGGGCCATAACTCAAACATTTTGAAATTAAGAGTTATGGTTCTTATGTAGGGGCCTTCCCCTCAATGAGATCTACAGATCTATGAAGTTTCATGTTGATACCTCTTATAATTTTCGAGTAATGAGCTACATTAAAGTTTTCGCATGCCAAAGACGACGACTACGACCCAGTGATCACAATAGCTCAACTTTTCTCCAAAACAGACGAGCTAAAAATGAAAATTCAGTTAAAGAAAATTCAAAGTTTAAGAAAAGCACCATATGCTTGTCTGTTCAGCTGTTGCCCTTGTGTCGATGAAAAACTGTCTGAATTTTCATAAGATATGAATGAATAGTAAAGAAGTTATAGCCAACATAAACATTGGGCGACAGAATTTACCATAATAGCTTTTTTTTTCCTTGGAAAACCAGACAAGCTTAAAAATAAAGCAGACAAAACATTTCGAGATAGTGTTAAAAAAGAGGATCAAAACACTCTTTCTGATGATTAATTGTAATTCTGTCTATATTGCTTGCATAGAGCATAGCCAGTGACTAATAGACTGTAAGTCCTCATGAAAACAATGAATGGGACACTCTTCATTGCTGTATACCTCAAGTGTTTCTCCGTCTTCCTCTATGAGTATCTGTGGGTTTTTAGTTGCTTCTATTGTCCTCTTGTCCTTCAACCAGGCAAGCTGAGGTGTAGGGAGACCCGTGGCGATACAATGCAGAGTGAGGGGATTTCCCTGAACAACAGCAAGCATGGTGGTGCTAATAGAGTCTACAATCTGTGGAGGAACTGAAAACAAGACAATATTACATTAACTCTTTACACCATAAATACACCTTTCTATGCCTTTGCAAACAGAGTAGACCCAGATCAGATGGCTCTTATAGGAGCTGTCTGATCAAAGTCAACTCTGTTTACTTATGATATAATATAGATATGACCCTGAAGTTGTCTGACATGGTTAACATTTCCTGTGTCCATAATATGCTATCCTGCAGGAGCCATCTGATTTGAGTCAACTCTGTTGGCAAAGGCCTGAACAAGCATTTATATCAGGTTAATTTTTTGCTCAGATACAGCAAAATTTTGATAACCTTTGCAACAGTTCAATCAGGTAGTTACTTAATGCAGGGCAAAAGTAATGCAAAAAGCTCCTATATAGGAGCTTACTTCATTATTTTGACATTCATTAATCTACCACCTGCCTTACAGACCCATAAGTAGACCTCCTTCTTATGTCCTTGCATTTACAAACAGTATAGCATAGGATGTAAGATATTCTATAAGCAAACAGAGTAGATCTAGATCAAACATATATAACAGGAGCTCTTTGATCTGGGTCTATTCTGTTTGCAGAGACATCTCTACCAGGGTCCATGCTTATAAAACGTTTAGTTGAGTCTGAGTTCGTTCTCAAGTTTTTGATTGGTCAGATTTGAGCCAAAGGCTCAAATCTGACCAATCAAAAGCTTGAGAACTCAAATCTGACCAATCAAAAGCTTGAGAACGAAACTCAGACTCAACTAAAAGCTTTATAAGCATGGACCCAGGTAAAGGATTAAATATATACAGTAAAACGGCGATAATCTGACAAGCGATTTTCCGAGTATATGGTCTAACCCGAGGGAATTTCTATGGTTCGGACATCAAATCTATTATTTCAATACAACTATGTCCAGTGTAATCCGAGTCTCGATAATCCGATTTTTCGAGCACGCTTCTTGGTCCCCTCAATCAATTGCTTCATTAAATTACCTGCCTAATCTGAGCATGCATCGCGGACACTTCGAAGTCAATTTATCACACTCCATTGTTGATGGCTTGCGACTCCGTGTGCCCCGGCAATTAACAAATAACACCGGGTCCAACAGTATACACGTATGTAGGCAGTAATTGCGAGTTCAACCTGTACAACGCATAATTGTACATAATGATAGATAGATTAATGCATCGATTCTTTACTTATATAAGTGATAATGGTAAACACCATTCACAGCTGAGACCGAAGCTTCACTGTAGTTTGCTCCGTTAAACGAACCCTTCACAATAAACCCAAATTTGGTTTCAAACTAATATACATAGAACAGTCGTAGCTTATAAACTCATACGTATGGAATTTAGATTTTCCATTTGTCAACATTTCATTTAGTTGTGGATGTTAACAAACAACATCGCTTCGCTCCCGTGCTGTTTCGTGATAAGAAAAATCAGGGCGAGTTGAATTAATTAATAATCGGAATACTCGGCGTTATTCATCTGAAATACTCTATAAAGATTGTTTACTCTCGTAATAAGCATTTGGTTGAACGAGACTTTTCTAAAAACACGCAAACATATCAATTTAACTGTTTAGCATTCTGTATGCAAAAAGCACATGTATGTGCATAAACTATACGATAGATTTGACACGTTGAATCCACAAAGTATGATTTCATGGATAATCCGAGGGTAGCGGTAATCCGAGCATTTTCTCAGTTCCTGACAGTCCTCGGATTATCAGCATTTTACTGTAGTTGAACTTCGATATCTTGAACTTTAAGGGACTATACAAATTACTTCGATATAACAGAAGTTTGAGTTATCCGATTTCTAATCTGGAGAATTCCTCAAGTTCACAGCTTAATGCAGGTCTAAAGTAATGCTGAAAGCTCCTACAGCAGCTTTCAGCATAACTGTAGACCTCCATTAAGCTGTCACATGTGTTTCTAGATATGCATATTGATACATTTGAGGGGAATTCTGTAGTGTAAATTTTGAAACGATCGAACTTTTAGCAGGAAGTTTGAGTTATTGGAGTTCGAGATATCGACGTTCAACTGTAGATTGAAACAAAGAAATAAGGCTATAGTGAAGTACTACATTATAATTACGATATTATCTCTAATAAACACTCCTGAGGTCATTACATCTTTTAGAAGGAGCTTCTTGTATTTTGTACACAGGTGAATGTCTAGAATGAAGGCAATGCAGATTTTTTCTGCATTGCTTTCAGCTGCCACCTATATTTTGAAAAACTCTTATTTCTTTATATAATTGTTATTATAAAGTAAGACCTCTCTAAACTGGAATTCTAGTAGAGAAGAATTTAGATACTTTTTGATAGGTGGGTAGTGGCTCCTAGAGGAGCTATCTGCCTTACTTTCACCCTGCATTAAGGTGACACCTGTCTCCATATTGCTATACTCACTAAATGATAAAGCTGCAGGTATGTTTTAACTTTACCTTGTACTTGTACTGTATACTCCTGTTTGGCCTGCCCTGCAGGACTAGTAGCCTGGCACCTGTACTTTCCACCGTCATCTATCTGAGCATTAACGACACTTAGAGTCATGCTGTCTGGAGACAGTGTAAGGTCTGGATAGGGCCAGTCGAGTAGTGGGTACTCATTGTGAAGCCACATAATGAACGGAGGTGGTATACCTGTGACCGGGCAGTCAATTGTGGCTGTATTGTTCTGTTTAACAATGATTAGGGTATCTTCCTTGCTTACAATAATTCGGGGAGGAACTGTAAGAAGAATAGAAATCATAATAAATAACATTTGTTAACAATAATGAAACAAACTTTTTTTTAACAATTTACCAGTTCAATATTCTGGTAAGAAATACTGACATCATGAATATTTATTAGCTGAATTTTTATGATGGCATAATTTATGTATGCAGGATGTTTCTGCTCAGGCAGAAACTGCAGGGAGTCGTCTGTTCTGGGTCTACTCTGTTTGCAAATGTATGAAAAGGCATTTGTATTAAGGAAATAGTTAACTGATAGAGGTGCCTTTGCAACGAGTAGACCTAGATTAGACACTTTTGTAAAGAGAGTAGACCTAGATTAAGCACTTTTGCAAAGAGAGTAGACCTAGATTAGACACTTGCAAAGAGAGTAGACCTAGATTAGACACTTTACAAAGACAGTAGACCTAGGTTAGACACTTTGCAAAGAGAGTAGACCTAGATTAGACACTTTGCGAAGAGAGTTGACCTAGATTAGATGCCTTTGCAAAGAGAGTAGACTTAGATTGGATGGCTCTAACCGGAGCTGAGCTGTCTGATCTGAGTCTGCTGTTTGCTTATATAGTAATATAGATCTGATTCTACAGTTTCTGTCATGGCCAAAACATCATGTGTCCATTAGCTACCATAAAACTCCTGGTTATCAATATCATGATGTAATCATTTCTTACCTGAAGATTCATAAAGAAGTAACTACAGTAAAACCTCTCTATAATAGCCACACAATTACTTCAAGTATTTTGTGTAAATGGCAAGTGGCTGCTGAAAGCAAGGTGAAAGTAAAACAGAACGCTCCTATAGGAGCATTTTGTTTTACTTTCACATTGCTTTATACAGCCATCTGCCCTAAATACCAACTAATTAACACAATTTAGTGGCCCTTATAGAGAGGTTTTACTGTATTCAAACAAGAGTGTTCGGAGGAACACATGTGTCACCTGCTTGCAGCTGACACAAAAACCGTTAATATGCTGGAGTGCGAAAATCAGAACAAAGGGGAACAAGTTAATGTTGTATTGCTATATGCAATACATGAATCCCCCACCGGGTTAAAAAAACTCCACTGACCCACCCACCCATGGTGTAGTTGACAATGGTATATACATGACAAACCTGACCGGTATTTGTAAAAATAATAAGAAAAACAATGACCGGTATTTGTAAAAATAATAAGAAAAACAATATGACAAAAGGGGAATAACTTCAAATATAATGATGTTAGAGTTATGACCCTTGTGCATGACACTTCCTCTCATCATGCTTGTTCCATATATAAGGTTTCAAATCAATTGAACCAGTAGATAAAGAGTTATTGTCCAGACAAGAAAATATGATAAAGGGGAAAAACTCCAAAAATATTGATGCTAAAGTTATGGCACTTGTGCATAACACTTCCTCTCATCATGCGTGTCCAATAAATGAAATTTGAAACCAATTGAACCAGTAGATAAAGAGTTATTGTCCGGACAAGAAAATATAAACAAGAGCACCGCGAGACGGGGCAATATACGCCCGAAGGCTGTTCTATTTACACAATGTGTGAACCTTCAGAAGTTGCGCATAGGTTGCACAAGAAATTGCTACCCGAAACTATCAAAGGGCAATAACTCCAGAATGAAAAATGATATGAGAGTTATCTCACTGATATGCACAACTACACATCAGTATCTATCATTCCTGAAAGTTTGAAGAAATTATGTTGAAAAATAAAGGAGGAGTTAGTTGCACAAGAAATTGCTACCTGAAACTATCAAAGGGCAATAACTCCAGGATGAAAAATGATATGAGAGTTATCTCACTGATATGCACAACTACACATCAGTTTGAAGAAATTATGTTGAAAAATAAAGGAGGAGTTAGTTGCACAAGAAATTGCTACCCGAAACTATCAAAGGGCAATAACTCCAGAATGAAAAATGATATGAGAGTTATCTCACTGATATGCACAACTACACATCAGTATCTATCATTCCAGAAAGTTTGAAGAAATTATGTTGAACAAGAGTGCCAGTGGACACAATATACGCCCGTCGAGGTTTTGTTTAACATAAACTGGGGTTAACGTATTTGCGACTAAGTTTCAAGGTTGTAAATAGCCATACTTTAACAAAAAACCATAACCGAAAATTCTAAATTAAAAAGTGCCATAATTGTGTCTAAATGCTTGAGATGAAGATGAAGCTTGTGATGGTGAACAAATGTTTCAAGTTTAAAAGCTTTATCTGAAAGGATTATGTAAATAAGTGGACTTTAACCAAAAATTCCAAGCTAAAATGCGTCATAATTATGTCAAAATGTTAGACAGCGTTATGTACTCTTGCCTACAGGTAAAGCTTATGATGGTGAGCAAGTGTTCCAAGTTTAAAAGCTTAATCTAAAAGGGTTATGTAAATAAGTGGACTTTAACCAAAACTTTAACCAAATTTTTTAAGTTAAAAGGGGGCATAATTCTGTCAAAATGCTTGAAAGAGTTATGTACTCTTGTCTACAGGTTAAGATTGTGATGGTGAACAAGTGTTCCAAGTTTAAAAGCTTTATCTCAAAGGGTTATGTAAGTAAATGGACTTTAACAAAGCCTTAACCAAAAATTCTAAGTTAAAAAGGGGCATAATTCGGTCAAAATGCTTGACAGAGTTATTTTCTCTTGCCTACAGGTGAAGGTTGTGACGGTGAACAAGTGTTCTAAGTTTAAAAGCTTTATCTCAAAGGGTTATGTAAATAAATGGACTTTAACAAAGCCTTAACCAAAATTCTAAGTTAAAAAGGGGCATAATTCAGTCAAAATGCTTGACAGAGTTATTTACTCTTGCCTACAGGTGACGGTTGTGATGGTGAACAAGTGTTCCAAGTTTCAAAGCTTTATCACAAAGTGTTATGTAAATAAGTGGACTTGTTCCACATAAATTGAGGTTAACATTTTTGCTTAACGCAAATGCTAAACGCAAATTCTAAGTCCAATTAAGCAACCTTGACCTTGGATAAATGAGCCCGGACTTGGCAGGCTACTGTAGCATGTCTAGATAAACATTTTGGTTAAATTTGGGAAGGATCCACCAAGCGGAACTTGAGTTAGAGATGTTACAGACAGACAGACCGGTTAACATTTTTGCTAAACGCAAATTCTAAGTCCAATTGTGTGACCTTGACCTTGAATAAACAAACCGGGACTTGGTAGGCTACTGTAGCATGTCTAGATAAACATTGTGGCTAAATTTGAGAAGGATCCACCAAGCGGAACTTGAGTTAGAGATGTTACAGACGGACAGACGGACAGACAACCAGACAACCAGACGGACAGACAGCGCCATTCCATAATACGTCCCCTTTTTTCAAACGGGCGTATAAAAATAAAGGAGGAGTTAGTTGCACAAGAAATTGCTAACGGACGGACGGACAGACGGACAGACGGACGGACACACTAACAAATGGGTAGTTGTGTGACTTTTTCCTTTGATCTTTTCTTGTGGGACTAGTCCCACAAGTAAAACTATTTTTGGCTCTAACTTTGGAATAGAATGATCTGGAAGCTAACCCTAACCCTAACCCTATGTCCCACAACTGGCCAGGTTAATGTCACAAGAAATGGCCAGGTTAATGTCACAAGAGATGGCCAGGTTAATGATTTTACTTGTGCGACTAGTTAGAAAAAGTCACATAACTACCCATTGGTGAGTGCGGACGGACAGACTGACGGACGGACGACATGCGCCATACCATAATACGTCCCTTCGGGCGTATAAAAAGGGGAATAACTCAAAACATATTGATGCTAGAGTTATGGCCCTTGTGCATGGCACTTTCTCTCATCATGCTTGTTCCATGTGTGAAATTTGAAAACTCTATAATGATTAGTTTAGAAATAACAGCCCAAAAAAGGAAAGTGTGACGGACAGACACACGGACGGACAGACGACGGATAAGTGATCCCTAAGTGACACACTGCCTCTCGGCAGGTGACACAAAAATATCCATTTAGGCCTTTCCTTCATATAAACGTGTTTTTATGCATTTGCAAACAGAGTAGACCCAGATCAGATGGCTCCTATAGGAGCAGTCTGATCAGGGTTTGCTAATGAAATTAGAAAGATCTCTTTCCTTACTTTCTAAAATGGTTACAATATTCCACATTCCATTTTAACTATTTTGTCTTTGAATATTCATTAGGTATTGAAAAGGGTTAAAAAGACAACTTTCTAATTGTTTATTTTTATTTTTTTAGATATTGCCCGAGAGTCCATTTGAAGTATGTGCAAACAGAATTGACCAAAATCAGCCATCTTCTATAAGAGTGGTCTGATCAGGGTTTGCTCTAATCGTGTATTGAATTATAAAAAGTCAGCTAATAAATATTCATGTTATCATTTTTTCTTGCATAATTATTCATCTGGTAAAGAATGGCCTTTATAACCTTTACTCCATGAATATTTATGTAACGAATCATCACATCAAAACTGTTAACCCATTTCCTCATATTGACGCCTTTTGACACATTCCTTCATATTGATGCCTTAAATTGATGCCTCTATAAAAGTCACTTTTTGAAACCATTGTGATAAATAGAGCATTTGCTCCATAGGAGCAAATGCTCTATTCATCACAATGGTTTCAAAACTACCCAATTCTAAAAGTTTCCTTTTCTCTACTTAATGATCCTTTTCGGTAGATTTATTCAAATAGGTTGGATCTAAAAATAGCCTACGAGGGAATGGATTAATCAAATGATATTTTATAATAGCATCAGTTTTCTGAATGCCAGAAATTTCGGCCATGGCAGAATTTGTAGAATCAGGCCTATATTATTCCATAATCCTTTACTTCATGAATATTCATATAAGAAATAATGATATCACACATATCAATTAGAATATTTCTTACAATAGTACATGAACACATGTATATATGGCCATGACAGAAAATGTAGAATTAGATCTATATTATATCATAAGCAAACAGAGCAGACCCTGATCAGATGGCTCCTACATCTGATCTGGGTCAACTCTGTTTGCAAAGGCGTAAACAACCTATTTTTAGCACAAAGGGTTAAATACTGTTAATACTTCCGAACCTTGGACTTCTAGCTTAAACTTCTTTGTCAGATCTCCAGCAAAGTTTGAGGCAATGCAGTAATAAACGGAAGAGTCGGACACCGTTGCACTGTCTATATGTAGGTGATAGTCGTTGTTGGACAGTGACAGGCCCGGCCGCAGTGTCAGAGGCTGATTATTAATCTTCCAGGTCACGGATGGCTTAGGAATTCCTGTAATTAAGTATATGAAACAAGTTAACACTTTCCCTGTTGAATATTCATGCAAGACAAAATGACATTATGAATATTTATTAGCTATAGTTTTACAATGGTATATGTACATAATTGCTTTTGGTATTGGTAGAAACAGTAGAGTGAGATCTATTACGATTTCATAAGCAAACAAAGCAGACCCTGATCAGCCAGCTGCAAGTCTGATCTGGGTCTACTCTATTTGCAAAGGTGTGAAGAAAGTATTTGTATAAAGGAAAGGGTAAACCCTTATCTTACTGACACACACTGTCTCACACTAAGTTCTACAGTATTTCCAACCGTTTGAGACTCAAATGCGACTGTACAGCTTGGATCCCGATGAGATGCTGAGTTACGTGGAATCTCCTTTGGATCCAAGCTGTTTGATAATGATAGGTTACTGTTGCCCAGCTGGATAACTGATTATAAACTAAAGGTGATAAATAACCCCCCTCCCCCCCCCCCCCCCAATTTTTTTTTTAAAAAATACTTAAAGTTCAAAGGGAGATAATTTTGCAATGCCCAGCGCTGAACACATGAAAATTGTGTCATGCACATCTGCTATTTGTGGTTATTATGTATGGAAAGTATCAATTGATTAACTTTAAAATTGGAGGAAGATTTTGCGACACCAACTCCCCATGTTTCATGCCAAAATAACAAAAAATACTCAAAGTTCAAGGGGAGATAATTCTGCAATGCCCAACAGAAAACACGTGAAAATTGCGTCTTGCACATCTACCATTCGTGGTTATTATGCATACCAAATATTTATTTGATAACTTTAAAACTGAATGAGGAGTTTGTGGGGGTATAATTATTCCCAACAGTAAAACATGTCAGTGTGGAAGCTGGCACGTATGATAAAGGTCTACATTTACTACGATTAGCATTTATTGCAATTATTATCCAATCTAACAAGGTGTGTGGACATTGATCAGATGCGTAATGTTGATACCATAGCTGGCCTGTGTCTGTCCTGTTTGCATAAAGACACTTTGTCTCATGGACACATTTAAGAATTATTAGCTAAAGCTTAACCCTTTCCCTGTTCTATGTTTATTTCAAATTTCAATACCTAATGAATATTCATTAACAAAATAGTTATAAAGAAATATGCAAGGTGCAACATTGTAGACATTTTAGAAAGCAAAGAAACAGATCTATCAAATTCTGTTAGCAAACAGAGTAGACCCTGATCAGACGGCTCCTCTAGGAGCCGTCTAATCTGGGTCTACTCTGTTTGCAAATGCGTAAAAACACGTTTATATGAGGGAAAGGGTTAACAGATGTTACACACGCTTAATCCTTTGAATACTTGAATGTGGGTACTGTGAGTGTTGAACAGGGTCAGAGAGCTTCTTGAGGAGCCGTCTGATGGTCTGCACTATATGTCATTCATATTCTTCATACGGATACGTTTCTATATTTAACCATTTACTCCATAAATACGCCATTCTACGCCTTTGCAAACAGAGTAGAACCAGATCAGATGGCTCCTATAGGAGCCGTCTGATCAGGGTCTACTCTAGTAAAGGGTTAAACAATGGTGAAAATTTGAAAATTCTTTATTCAAAGAGTTAATGATACCAACGGAAGATTAGACTTACCTGAAACTGGGCATTCAATGACGATTGTTCTGTTCTCCAACACCACTCGGTTGTATACAACATTTGACTCGTCTATTGTTGGTGGAACTGTAAAAACAATGAACAGGAGTTCCATTAATACAATATGCAATAATGACTGTTAATTCTGTTGCTAACAAGTTTTGTCATCTGCAAACTTCATCATCTGCAACAATTTTTATTCTTAATTTTTCTTCGTTTTCTTCTGAACCCATTCCCTCATAATGACGCCTTTTGATGCCTCTGTAAAAGTCAATTTTTGATACCATTGTGATAAATAGAGCATTTGCTCCATATAACCAAATGCTCTATTCATCACAATGGTTTCAAAACTACACAATTCTAAAGTTTTCCTTTCCTCTAGTAAATGCTCCTTTTCGGTAGATCTATTTAGATGTAGGGTCTAAACATAGCCTAGGAGGGAATGGGTTAAAGATGAAACAAGAGTGTTCGGAGGAACACATGTGTCACCTGCTCGCAGCTGACACAAAAACTTATTGTTAATATGGAAAAGGGGAATAACTAAAAAAATATTGATGCTAGAGTTGTGGCCCTTGTGCATGACACTTCCTCTCATCATGCTTGTGTGAAATTTGAAAGCTCTATAATGATTAGTTTAGAAATGACAGCCAAAAAAAGAAAGTGTGACGGACAGACAGACAGACAGATGAACGGACAGATGGACAGACAGACGGACAGACAGACGACAGAAAAGTGATCCCTAAGTGACACACTGCCTCTCGGCAGGTGACACAAAAAAGCAGTTACAGTAACAAACAGCTTAGATCCTGATGAGATGCCAATTCAATATGGAAGACACTAAACAACAAAGAAAGCTATTGTCTTCTTGCCAATTCAGGTTACAGAATTTTTACTCACCATGTACTTCTAGGTTAAAGATGAGGGAGTCCTGTCCGGCATCATTCCTTGCTACACACTGGTACCTGGCTGTGTCCGACTCTGTGGAGTTCTCTATCATCAGCTCCCGCCCTACAGACTCTGTATAGACACGATCGTCAAGCTGCAGAGGGTCACCATCCTACATGAAGAAAATCCAAAATGAGGAAATGAAATAACTGTTTGCTTACTCTTTGAGTATTAACCCTTCGCTTGCTGTTCACGTCAATATACCTACCTGTAAATAGTGAAGACCCAGATGAGACAGCTCCTGCAGGAGCTGTCTCATCAGGGTCTGCACTATTTACAAGTTGATTGTGCAACTAGTGCACCCAACAGCAATGATTGCACAGCGAAATACTTGTACACAGTGAAGATATATGTAATTATACAACAGGGCATGGGTAAAGAAGGAGAAATGTATTTTAAAATTCAGCAAGTGAAGGGTTAACACTTTTAATTTTCAGAGTGGAATAGTCTGTAGAGTCCACTCAGTATGAAAGGCTTGAACTTGCTACATGATTTTGAATGACAAACAGTACAGGCCATGATCAGACAGTACAAATATTCTGAAAATGGGTGATCCTTCGAAAGCAAAAGTAGAAATGCCAAAAGAGAAAATTGCAGACTCGGTTTTATTGAGTCTGTTCATGAGTAGTAATTTAAAGTGCAACACTACTCACGCCCCCTAGCACCGGCTTAAGCATTATTCAATTTTCAAAACTAATAACATAAAAACTAATGATCCCGAAGGACCAGAAAATATAACAACACTGAGAATGAAGTACGGGGCGACTTTTTACGGCCGCCACACAATACCATATATCTGTCACCATAAACATGTACGCCTAGAGGAAAGCATTAGTACACCATGAAGTCAACCCTAAAATCCTAAAATAGGAGGATGTTGGATCCTTGTACTATTGCGTTTTTAAATTATTACTGTTCTACAGTTACTTTGTTTGCAACTCAATCATTGAGTAAACTAGCAATAGGCAGATTCAATTTGTTTCACCTATGTTTTCATTTTACATGCAATTTACCACTGTATTTGCCATCGGGCTTGTTGTAGATAGTCGGAGAGGGGATACGTTTATTTCCACTAATGGTCTTTTAGGGTAGTGATGGAATAAGTGTGAGGTTAAACGCCCCTAAACCAGTTTAAACCCCACGTGATACTTGTCACTGACTGTTCCAAGGCAGTATTTCCATCTTCTCTCCCATTTTTGTTTATGTCTTTATGCGTCTCTTTTTGACTTTTGGTAGGCATCTACATTTACTGTTCTTTTTTTTGTCATAGTGCTGTTTGGATGATTGTGTGTTTTGTATCTGGTATTTCCTGCATGACTCAAACATTTACTTGCACTAGGAGCCCTCTGATCTGGGTCTAGTGTCGCTTATACCCATATCTTACAACTTCTGTAAAAGCCCTCTGATCAGGGTCTGTTCTGTTTGCTTATGACTAGTTTCTGCCATGGTTAATATTTCTTGCGTTCATATCGTCACCTTAACGCAAAACTATTGTAACTACGTTTTGGAAAATTTTACAGGAGAAGGAAAAAACTTCCAAAAAAATTTAAACCATGTTTTATCCAACTTCTTTTTCAAACAGAGACACCTCAGTGCATAATACATATGAATATAATGTTCATTTTGTGGTTTATTGATGAATTATGACATAATATGAACTATTTGACTTACAATAGTTTTGCACTAAAAATCAGTATGTTTTTTTCTTAAAACTTAACGCAAAACTATTGTATTTGGACTTACAATAGTTTTGCACTAGAAACAAGTCTGTTTTCTTCTTAAAACTTGGTGCAAAACTATTTTATATTGACTTACAATTAGTATTGCACCAGAAATAAGTTACTTTTCAGCTTAAAAATTGTAGAACCTGATTTTTATGCCCCCAGATCAGATCTGGTGGGCATATTGTTTTGCCCTGTCTGTTCGAGGACAACTTTAACATTGTCATAACTTTTGAGCCAGTACAGATAGAGACTTGATATTTGGCATGTATATGTATCTCATAAAGCCGCACATTTTGAGGGGTTACAGGTCAAGGTCAAGGTCATCCTTCAAGGTTAGAGGTCAAATATATAGGTCAAATCACCGATTTTAACATTGGCCATAACTTTTGAACCAGTAGAGATAGAGACTTGATATTTTGCATGCATGTGTATCTCATGAAGCTGCAAATGTTGAGTGGTGACATGTCAAGGTCATCCTTCAGGGTCATAGGTCAAATTGGCAGAGGAGGCATAGTGTTTGACAAACACATCCTGTTTTACACAGACAGTCCAACTGACCGACCAATACATGCACTGATTCAAACTGATTGAAATGCAATCAATAATTCATCTATGGATAGCAAAAAATGCTTAAGTATTTCAGTGCAATACACAAGTGGCTAATATAATATTATATTCTTTTGAGGAAATAGGTTCCTATGGATAAGTCACAAGATTTTTAAGTCAAATCAGAGGCCATAACTCTGCAATACTTCAGAGGCTGATGAGAAAACCTCTAGAAAAACGCTTGCCAGGGTCATCACAATTACGAGAATAGACTGGTCTCCTACATTTTGTAAGGGTTTAATATTTTAATTTTATTTTGATATCTGAGGTAAATTCTGATATAAATTAGAAATATATTCTGAACACAGTAAAAGCACAGTGTACGGTCATATAGTGTTAATTCTAATCAGTCATAAAACTTTTTACAATCTGATATGGATCAAAACTGCTTGAACGTGTTAACCCTTTGCTCCATGAATATTCATGTAAGAAATGATGACGTCATAAATATTAATTATATTCATATTTAAAATGGGGCATATTAACACATGAATGTTTTGCCAAAGTAGGAACTATGGAATCAGATCTATTTTATTCCATAAGCAAACACAGCCGACCCTGATCAGATAGCTCTCACAGGAGCCATCTGATCTGGGTCTACTCTATTTGCAAAGGCATAAAAAAGCTTATTTATGGAGGAAAGAGTTAAATCTTTATTTTTCATAATGTTTCAACATGTCTGAAGTGTATAATTGGTATAATTTCAATGTTTATATTTATTGCAAGTTGCATGTACTATTATTATGTGAGTGAATTTCACCTTATAATCTCCATACAAATTTATCAAACTTTTACTTGTAATAAGTAAGTCTGGACTCACAAGTGAACAAAAAATGAAGAAATTCTAAAATCAAAACCATATCAAACAAACAAATGTATACACAATATGTCTTTGACGTACGTTTTTACATTATGACGGGAAGTGTAATTCTCGGTCCTGAAACTGAAATGTCTACGCTCTCCCCCCTTTCTCCTTTTGTGCAAAATAACTGTATTTAGGTTAAAGATTTAAGAAGTTCATTTCATCTTCATGATTTAAATCATTTTGTTGATGGTGATCGATAAAATCAGAAGATATCCTGATGTGGGACCTACTCAGTGCGAGCGCAACCTATAAATTGAATTTGGGCAGATGCAACCAACAAAAGTCGCCCATAAATTTTAAATTTCATTTCGTTTAATTAACCCATCTCATGCTATTAGTGTGCATTGACAGTATTGTAAACAGTGTAGACCCAGGTCAGGCAGTTCCTGTAGGAGCTGCCTGATCAAAGTCTGCACTGCTTGCATGCAGAATTTGTTTCATCCAAATCTAAATGGTTTAACGGTTTAAACTTTTTCTGATCATAAAGGACACATTAATAAGAAGTGTTCAGATTACAGAATTATCTGTAAAATGTAGCATGAGAAGAGTTATAATTCTATAATATTTTTATTTTATTATTTTTGTAATATAGAAAATAATGAATTATAAATACTCTATTGTTTAAACGAAGTTTGTTTTGAACGACATAATGGGGAAAAAAATATGTCAATATCAGTTATATATGACATTTTTATATAAATCAAAGGACAAATAGACAGGCAGAAAGGCAGAATGGAATGACAGACACTTTGTCAGAAAGATTATAACTTTATGTCACATTGTAAATTACATGTATGTAGGACAGATATCTAAGAAAATATTGTAACGTTCGTAGAACGTTGGTTATGCAAATGAGGCTGACCAGATCGTTGTATCTTGGGAAGTGGAGGTATATATATAGCGCAACAAACATCTCTTGATGTGAGCTTAAGCTTTGCATCGACAGGGTTTGTTGTTGCTGGGTCTCTCGGTTTGCACATTACAAATGGTGGCAGCGTGGTGGGATGAAGACAACTGCCAGACCGGAGTTGCCTTACCCACGGGTCTCCCAGGGTCCAAGTCTCGGGACGAGACTTCTCGGAGGGGAGAGTAATGTAACGTTCGTAGAACGTTGGTTATGCAAATGAGGCTGACCAGATCGTTGTATCTTGGGAAGTGGAGGTATATATATAGCGCAACAAACATCTCTTGATGTGAGCTTAAGCTTTGCATCGACAGGGTTTGTTGTTGCTGGGTCTCTCGGTTTGCACGTTACAATATCTTCTAATTTTGTATATTCCAAATAATGTATCAGGGTTAGGAGTTCAATCAAATTAGTGGGGGATGGGGGGTTATTTCCCACCCACATCGGAAACGCAATTTGAACCTAAAATCAAAGGCCTGAATGGCCATAATGGCTTCGGGTTTGATATGGATGTTAAGTGTAAGGGGAGAAATTGCTGTACACGCTAAAAACAATAACGTCATGGAATTGATAAAAGTATTAATAACAACACATTTTTGTGAAACACTATGCACCTGCTTGTGACCAATATAAATCTGACCAGTAATGTGACATTTAACTGTTATATGACCTTGATTTTAATAAGCCCCCCCCCCCCCCCCCCCCCCCCCCCCCAAAAAAAAAAAACATAAATAAAAATGTCGCCCCTGTAAGTTGCACAGGCATGCCAGGTTTGAAGTATGTACCGGTTTGTGCAATGGCTACAAAGTTATTGCCAACATTAAAGTTTGAGCCAAGCCAACAAACAGGGCAAAATATGACATAAAAATATGACGGACTGAAACAAAAGGAGCCATCTCATGATCTGCTGTTTATATATAGACATGCTTCTAGTTTCTACTATGGCCAAAAGAATATTGGCCAAAAGAATATCTTAATTATATTCATGATGTCATTATTTCGTACATGAATATTCATGAAGTAAAGGGTCAATTAATGCTTTCATGTCCAAAGCTGATGCAAAAACTGAAGCACAACTTCAAAGTTATACAAAGGCTACCTATAATCCTACATTTTTTGTTCAACTAATTCTTACACATAACATTTATTTTTCCATGTTCAGCACTCGTTTATATTTGATAAATGTAGTCTGCTTACATATTGAAGGTAGACTGTTTTTATTTTTAATTACTAAGTAGATCCATACATGTCCATACAATTACAGTAGTTGTTTGGAACCTGATGAAACTCAAATTCAGAACTAAAGTCTGAAGTAGAGTTGTAAGCTGGGAAAGACATTTCAACAAATTGCTACCTACTTTCACTTTTACACGACACAAACGTCTCGAGCAAACGTCAGTGTCGGCGACTTGGCGGTTACACGATACATAGAAAAGGCTCTATTTTCACAGTTGTTATTGACACTGGAATATAATTTGATTGAATATGTGTTGAAAACCTTCTATGGATAATACTTACTTTGATAAGTCGATAGAACCCCATGTTTTTACGGTTTTACTTCTTGTAAGACTTAGACTTGTGTTGAGGTTGGGTGCCATAGTCAAAATACGCTGTTCGATGCGTGATATATATGTATATAGGAATTCTTAATTTCATTGGTTGATTATTTTAGATTTCTTTGACCTTGTCCTTCATGAAACGTCCTATTTCTACTTTGAGTACGTGTCAAACGGAAATGACCGAATACGACGCAAAAGGCAGTTTGATTGGCTGAAGATGTAGGTCTATATGCTAATCAGTTACGAATGTGTATAAAAATGCAATCGGAAACCTCAGCTTTATTCCTTCTGCTTTAGAACGCCAAGGTGTTGCGAAAACTACGGTAAAAATATTCATTCGCGTCTTCTTTGGAGTTTATTAAAATTCAAGACTTTTAAAACGTTTATCTTTGTGTAGATTAGTAGTAATTATCTTACACAGCAAATTATTATTAAATACATGAAGAGTAAACAAATAAATGAACATTTTACAACCAAACTAGTGCAGACTTGAAGAAAACTATTTTGTCTTGTGCATGTTCACAAGACAAGTGAACTTGTTGCCGTAAAGAGACCGATTGCTATATGGCTCCGAAAGCCATAAAAACAACAACCAAAATACCAAAAAACAAAAACCAACGGACAAAAAAAAAATGTCAGATCTTTTTGGCACCAAAATTGTCCTACATTTTATGAAATTGGTCCCGATAATCACATTTTTGACGAAGTTTCAGAGTTTGGGTCCAAACCTGAGATAAAATATTTCACGATGTTGGATCTGACAACCACATTTCTGACAAAATTCCATGGGGGTCCGGATAGGGGTCTAGATCCATACATACTTTAAAATAACCAGGTTACTTTGTCCATTGACTTTACCCCACCCACCGGCAGTATGAAATTATTTTTTATGGAATATTCTTTTTAAGCAAACAATTGGATAGACATTCTAAATAAATAAATGATAATAAAACTTACTGCTTCAAAATAACCGAAACTACTTTCAATTTTTGGCCATAAATAAACTTTCTGCCATATTGAAGGTCATTATTATCATTGAATGCAAAATTTTACTTATATTTATTAGCCCCGACATTATATAGGAGAGATAATTTTCTTTTTTTTTTTCATTTCCAAAATACAATCAAGTCTAGAGTGAAAAATTATGTTGACCTGCTTCCAGCTATATAGATTTGTATTATTGCATACATACTGCTTTTACACTCATTTACCACAAAATACAATCCAACCATATTCTCACAATTCTTGATAAATCGGCCCTCCTACCAATGAAATTTCATCGAAAGCATTCCATAGAGACGAGGCCTTCAGGCTGCGCCAATAAACTGTACTTTACTATTTTTTTAGTGCAGTTCTGTACAAAATTAAATGTACTTGCAATATTTTTACAATGACTTTTCCCTGAAGGATTTAGATTTTCTAACGCAAAACTATTGTAACTCAAATTACAATAGTTTTGCACAGGCAGAATAAAAAAAATAAAATATTTTTATAGTGCAAAACTATTGTAAGTCAAATTACAATAGTTTTGCATTATATTTAGTAGAGTTGTGAGATACAATATTTTTGAACAAATTAAATAATTACATAAATATGTGGAATATAGCTAAAATATTTCAAGGCATGATGTATTACTCATATCTGAGCCTGAAAATGCAAAAAAGTGTGTTTCGGAAAAATATGTAGTTACAATAGTTTTGCGTTAAGGTGACGATATACCATTATAAAAAAAATGTGTAATTAATATTCTTAATGTCATTTTTCTTAACCTCTTACTCCATAAGTATGCCTTTCTATGCCTTTGCAGAGTAGACCCAGATCAGGGTCTGCTCTGTTTACTTAATGTATGATATAGATATGATAAAAAATTATTTAGTTTCTGCCATGGCCTAAAATTCCTGTGCCCAATTGCTATTATAACACATTAATCTAATTAATGATTCATTATTTCTTATATGAAAATTCATGGAGGAAAGGGTTAACCCTTTCCCTTGCATGAACGCATTTTCAAACAAAGTAGACCCAGATCAGATGGCTCCTACAGAAGCCGTCTGATCAGGGTTTGCTCTGTTTGAATTTGAAAGATCCATTTATTTAGTTTCTAAAATGACTACAATGTCCCACCTTCCATATTGCATTATAACTATCTTATCCATGAATATTCAGTAGGTATTGAAAATTGAAATAAACATAGAACAGAGAAAGGGTTAAACAGCAATTAAGTACTCTAGAATTTAAGCATTACTCAATATTAACCCTTTCCTTGTTCTATATTTAGTCCAGTTTGTTTCAATACCTACTGAATATTCATGGACAAAACAGTTATAATGAAATATGGAAGATGTAACATTTACATTCATGTTTAGAAACTAAAGCAACAGATCTATCAATTTCCATTAGCAAACAGAGCAGACCCTGATGAGATGGCTCCACTAGGAGCTGTATGATATGGGTCTACTTTGTTTGCAAATACGCGAAGAAGTGTTCATATGAGGGAAAGGGTTAAAGATCTACCTTACCTTAAGCCACATGATGAGAGGTGGTGGGTTGCCTTCAGCAGGACAAAATAGAACGGCAGTATGGCCCTTGTTCACCGTGGGGAACAGCTCATCCTTATCAGAGTCAATAAGAGGCTTAACTAGCAAATTAAAACAAACCAATGTGTTGATAAATCAGCACACAAATGAAACAAAGCAATTAACCCTTTGACATCATGAACATTAATTAATTGAATTTTTATAATACCATATGTACAAAGAATCTTTTTGTATTGGCAGAAACTAGTCAAATTTATCATAATTTCATAAGAAAACAGAGCAGACCCTGGTCAGATGAATCCTAGAGGAGTTGTCTGATCTGGTCTGCTCTGTTTGCTTTAACCCATTCCCTCATATTGACGACTCTGTAAAAGTCACTTTGTGAAACCATTGTGATAAATAGAGCATTTGCTCCTATAGGAGCAAATGCTCTATTTATCACAATGGTTTCGAACTACAAATTTCTAAAATTTTCCTTTTCTCTAGTTAATGCTCCTTTTTCTGTAGATTTATTCAGAGAGGTTGTATCTAAACATAGACTATGAGGTAATGGGTTAAACATGATATAGATCTGATTCTACAGTTTTTGTCAAAGCCAAAAGTTCCCTTGAAAAGTTTATATCATAAAAATCAGCTAATAAATATCCATAATGTCTTTATTTCTGACATGAATAATGAACAGGGAAAGAGTAAAATTTATAAAATTTCAGTAGATAGTCCCTACAGAAGGAATTCCAGAAAATTATTGATAATATTTGATCCAAATATTGTTAAGAAAAAGCCTGACCAATATGATCCTGTAAAATGCTATACATGTACATAAATAATTGAGCATCCCTGAGAACAAGTAAAGGTATGTACACAACATATAGTGGAGAAAAAAAGAAGTTATTCTTAAAAATGATTTAACCCTTCGCTTGCTAATCGCGTCAATATACCTACCTGTAAATAGTGAAGACCCAGATGAGACAGCTCCTGCAGGAGCTTTCTCATCAGGGTCTGCACTATTTACAAGTTGATTGTGCAACCAGTGCACTCCACAGCAGTGTTTGCATAGCAAAAAATTCAGCAAGCGAAGGGTTAAAACTGATTTAATTTATGCATCTTATCTGGACCTCTGCTGAGAATTCAATTGCATGAAACAGGTGTTACAGCAACACCTCTCTAAACTGGTCAGTTGCATGTAACAGGTGTTTCAGCAACACCTCTCTAAACTGGTCAGTTGCAGGTAACAGGTGTTACAGCAACACCTCTCTAAACTGGTCAGTCATTAATTAATATCAAGTCAGGTGACAGATTATGCACAATGAAAGTTGGACGCACAAAAATAGTTCACTATATCTTTTTTTTTCGTGTAATACATTCACATGAAAAATTCCTTTCTTTACGACCATCTTTGCATATCAAGATTGTTCATCAGCGAAAGTTTGATGCAAGATTCCTCCTAATGGTGTATGTGAGTTTGGACACACAAGATTTTTCCACTACATGTATACATATGTTTTTAGTGAAAAAGTTACAAAGTCCCATAACTTTGGTAAAAAAGGTCACTGCAAAAATAACCTTCTTTACAACAATTTTAACCTCAAGGTTTTTTATCTATTTTTGACGAGGGAAAGGTTTTAATGAAGTAAAGTTCCAGGAGAATGGTAGTATATAAATGTGTCTCATTTCATCCTAGATAAGTATGATTACTTCCCTACCCCACACATCGAGATCAAAGTCCTGCTCCACATTCCCAGCAGCGTTGGCAGCCACACACGTGAAGCGGCCTGCATCTTTAACAACAGACCTCTCTATAGACAGACGTCGACCATCGGCCTACAAGGAGTAAAAGTAAGTTAATCCTTTACTCCATGAATATTCAGGCAAGAAAATAATGACATCATGAATATTTATAAGATTACTTTTTATAACGGCACATGAAAACAGTAATTTTTGGCCATGGCAAAAACTGCCGAATCATATCTATATTATATCATAAGCAAACGGAGCAGACCCTGACCAGACGGCTCCTCTAGGAGCAGTCTGATCTGGGTTTACTCTGTTTGCAAAGGTGTATTTATGGAGTGAATGGTAGAGAGACCTTCTGATGCATTTGTACAAAGAGTAGACAGATCAGATGACTCATGTAGCAGCCCTCTGATCAAGGTCTGCTCTATTTGCATGTGGAATGTGGTAAAAATTCCGCTAATCAAATGAGGTAAAAAGTCAACTGCTGGAAACAATTGGTAGCTTTGAACTCAGACATGTTTGCAATCTATTTATTGTTGTGTCCATAAATATGCCTTTCTAGTCTTTTGCAGACTAGGAGGACTGTAGGAGTCATTTGATCAGGGTCTGCTCTGTTTGCTTATTATAATAATATAGATATGATTCTACAGTTTCTATCATGGCCAAATGTTCCTGTGGTCATGTACTACAGTGAAACCTTGGAAATCCGATCCCCTTCCGGACCAAATGAAAAGTTCGGATTTCTGAGGATTTCGGATTTCTGAGGTTTCTCATATAGTTAAATGTTTCGACCACAATTATGCTCTCTAAGTAAGGTTGATGTGATCAAAATGTTGATTGCTGATATTGCATGACATTAAAGGGTAGATTTTGCTCACAAAGTATTTGCAATGGACTTGTTTCTTTAAAGCTTTCTACTTTGAAGAAGCAACACCAATGTCAAGGGTTAAGTCAACCCGTCTACGCTTACTCGGCGGTTCAGACATGATCGTGATCTTAACTAGAACTTTTCTTTACGATGTAGAATAAAGCCTAGAATGAGCGAGAATGGTGAACAATTTGAGAAACTGCATCATTTATTACATTTGGAACAATTAGGGATTACTCGCGACCTTAGTTTGCAAAATTACCAAACGAGATTAAAGATTTTTTTTGTCAGTCAGCCCACCGTGTGTAAAACAAAAGTCGCCGCACAAAAGAGACCGCTCTTTATTCCACAAAATTAGGACATCATTTGGACATTAAAGAGGTCTTACCGCAGTCGATCGCCACAGCCCGTCTTTTAATCCATTTAAATCAACAGCCGCATCAAACACCTAATGATTCTTCAAAGATAATTGGGGCTTAAACAAACACCAGTTGACACGACTACCGCACACGCTTTATCGTGTGTATGTACCGTGTAGAGTTGTGGTAACATAGCCGCTAAAAATAGACGCGCATGCCAGCCCAAACATTCTCAGGTACAGTAAGCGTTCGGAATTCCGGGTTACATTTAAGCGCAATTAAACAATTTCGGACGAAAAAATCGTTCGGAATTCTAAGTTTCCGGATTTCTGAAACTTTCCCGTAGTTAAAATAAGAAGAAAAAAAATCGGGACCAAACGGAACGTTCGGAATTCCGGAGCTCCGGAATTCCGAGGTTTCACTGTATTATAAAATCAATCTAAATAATATTCATGATGTCATTATTTCTTACATGAATATTCATAGAGTAAAGGTTTAACCCTTACTGTGCGGGACACGAGTCACTACCCTTACTGTGCGGGACACGAGTCACTACCCTTACTGTGCGGGACACGAGTCACTACCCTTACTGTGCGGGACACGAGTCACTAATGTCCTTTGCAAACAGTGTAGACCCAGATGAGAGGGCTCCTACAGGAGCCCTCTCATCAGGGTCTGCACGGTTTGTCATGATACACTTTTCTTGAGAAAATTCCCTAAATATTTACCGTAAGCTTGACCTGTTTGAATTTTAGAATGGTCTATTTGCAAAGTGCGGATTGTAAGGTTTTAATAGCCACTTTGAGGATGCTGTACAGTATCAAGTGCAGTGTTCACTCACCTCCAGTGTGAAGTGAATGTTCTTTTCGTAGTCTATCGGCAGCCCGTCCTTTAGCCAGATTATGTCAGGCAGAGGTGTCCCTTCAGCAGGACAGTCTAGGGAAACGGATTTACCCAGCTCCACGTGCGGCATTGGGTTGATATCATCTGGATTGATTGTTGGGGGAACTAGAAGATATCAAAAAAGCTTCTTATAGCTTCTATATATTATGTACTGTAATGCAAGAAAACATGTTTAAGTGATAGTCTCTACTTGCAACATGTTTTAACAAGAGCACCGCAAGCGGGTGCCAACGCTCGTCTGACGTCATTGTCAAGATGAACATGCATACTAAAAATGAAGGTTGCAAATGAAAAATTGAAGAATTTATGGTCAATGTTAAGATTTCGGACGACAACAACGCGGACGCCGGAGTTACAACAATAGCTCGTGATTTCTTCAATACAGACAATCTAAAAATGCCTAAAAATTACTTGAATCATTTATTTATATGCTGAAAAACGTATATCACAAGAAACCCAATTGAGTAAACACCGAAGAAGACAAAACTGTCATGTGTTCGATATTAAAGACCCAATGTTATTCAGCAATGTATTAGTATTTATTCGAGTTGTGTTTTAGCTAACTGTTCAACATAAAGTGATAACATTTTGTTATAGAACAAAAATTATAAATACTGTTTAAAGCGCTTTAAAATTATGTATCACAGAGGAATTTTTCAAAATTAATTCAAATTGACAATTTTCATAATAATATTTGAACATAACAAATACCATGTTTTATCATATTATTGAAAATATGTATTTCTTGAAGGGACTTTAAGTACTATACAGTGTATATTCAAACCACATACCTCTGTGGTTATTCAAACTCTTTCATTGCGGACAGCAAATCGAGGAATATCTTTGCAAACATTTTTGGATCCAGATGAGATGCTGAGTAACTCAGCATCTCATCAGGATCCAAACTGTTTCGTGCTGTGCTTATAGTATTATGTTTTTGAAAGAACGGAGAAGAAAATCAAACAATTACAGTTGAACTTCAATATCTCAGACTGCAAGGGACCATACAAATTACTTCGAGTCATCCAATTTCTAATCTGGTCAAGTACACAGCTTATGCAGATTTAAAGTAATGCTGAAAGCTCATGTATGTGGGGGTGTCATTATTTCTCAAACAAGAGCTGTCCGCCGACAGCTCGCTCCGCTTTCTTTAACAGTAAAACTTATTTATAATGAACTCTGATAAAGCGAATTTCCGCTTATAGCGAACTAAATTTCGTTCCCCGGCCGATATCTTCATTTATTCTATACAGACTATAACTTTTAGTACAAAGTTGGTTAGAGCGAATTTTCGCTTATGGCGAACTGATTTTCCAGTACCTTTATTCACAAAACACTTCAAAATTCCTTTGTTAAAGCGAAGTTTCACCTTGCTACTATCTTCAATCACCTGTGTATATCGCACGATTAACACCATGTCGCATAGGTGTTAAAACACACACCAGTGTTGGGGCGAACTGTGAAGCGATCCATAAACATGTATTCTTCATGGTGGTATGGTATAATTAACATTGTGTAGCGTTAAGGTATAATTAAACACCGCTAGCTTCGGGACATATATGCACTTAAAAGTATGTGTTATAGCTAAACATCGTTAAGATCTGATGCTCATTTTTTATTTTCAAAATAAATACTTGAAGTCTTTTGGTTTTGTTATTCCCTCCCTATTCCCCTAAAAATACTGTTGACTCCAATGACGACACAGATAAGGAATATTTGCCAGTGCCCACATACGCGGAGTCTTTGTCCGCTATATACAATTTGCACCGGACATTGGAGCAACAACCAAATACTCCTGAGGATTTTTTTAAAACGTTGACATCTATGAAACAACTTTTTGGCAAGTGTCAAGCATCAATGTTTGTTCAAAAGCAAATGAGTAAGCTGTACGATGTATGATGTACATTTTTGGAGTTTGATCATTACGCATATTTGTTTGCTTGTCTGAATTACCGTTCAGTAAAGTTTTGAACAGTTGTGTGCCAGAGTCATAATTTATAGCGTAAATTTATAGTAAATCCTTCAGTCCCTTGGAATTCGTTATAACCGAGTTTTACTGTACCTTGTACATCAATCTTGAAGTTTGCGTCTTTCTCTCCTGCCACATTCTTGGCTGTACATGTATAGAGAGCTGTGTCCACTACCTGAAAGAAAGGTCATTTCATTGGCTAAACAAACCTACAAGTGAATTAATGACCTTTCCAACAAATTGGATCCAGATCCGGCAAAATGTAACACTGTATTTAATGGTTATCATTTTATTTGATTGACAATATTTGTTCACATATTTAATGAAAATAATTACAGAAGCAAAAAATGAGTTTTGCTAAGACCTGTAAGCATAAGCCTTTAATTGATAGAAACCTATATTTATATACATGTACATGTATTTTCAAACAAAGTAGACCTTGATCAGACACCTCCCTGTTTGCTTATATAACAATATAGATCCGATTCCATTGTTTCTGCCATTGACAAAAGTTTCTATGTTCATAATTATGCTATTAACTAAATATTATAATTTGATTATTTCTTACATGTTTTTTTAATTATGCTTGAACTGTAAATTTACTCACAGAATGCTTAAAAGGTTTTCAATTTACCTATAGTTTGCCAACCAAAAATTCGTTGGAAGAAATTTTTTTTTGTTGTAAATCTTGATTACCTGTGCACCTGTAATGACGAGTTCTTTGCCTCCCTCTTCGATGCTGACATTTGGAATGTCCCCATCTTTTATTTCTTGTCCATTTTTCAGCCATGTTATTACAGGTGGGGGTACCCCGGTAGCTGGACACGGCAGTGTTACAGAGCCACTGACAATCACCTTTGGATTCTTGTCAATATTCTGTAGTCTGATGTTTGTGGGAACTGAATAAAATACATCAGAGTATAGCATGGAGTTCCAAAGGCAAAATATCCCTCATTAAAACGCCATTTCGCAATTTTGCAGAGTAGACCCAGAGCTGTCTGATCAGGGTCAGCTCTGTTCGCTTTTGACATGAAATAGATCTGATTCTACAGTTCTTGTCAAAGCATAAACATCCCTTCAAAAGTTTGTATTATAAAAATGAAGCAAATAAATATGCATGTTGTCATTACAGTTCTTACATAAATATTGAACAAGGAATGGGTTAACTCTTTCGCTGCAAACTTTTGTCGTCTGCAAACTTTATCTTCTGCTACAATTTTCACTTCTTATTTTTCTTCATTTTTTCTTAATAAAACAGTCACAGTAACAAACAGTTTGGATCCTGATGAGACACTGAGTTACTCAGCACCTAATCTGGATCCAAACTATTTGCATAAGTAATCACAGATGTGAGACATTGGCGGCAAAAGAGTTAAAACCCTTTCCTGCTGTAAGAATATCTGTTGGTTAACCCTTCTCTTGCTGAATTTTAAAATACATTTCTCCTTCTTTACCCATGTCCTGTTGTATAATTACATATATCTTCACTGTGTACAAGTATTGTGCTGTGCAATCACTCCTGTGGAGTGCACTGGTTGCACAATCAACTTGTAAATAGTGCAGACCCTGATGAGACAGCTCCTGCAGGAGCTGTCTCATCTGGGTCTTCACTATTTACAGGTAGGTATATTGATGCGAATAGCAAGCGAAGGGTTAACAATTTATTCCAATTTTTACTAATTCCTCATTCAAGCTTTTGAGAAACATGTGTCCAAGTTTCAAACATTTTGGATCATGATGCGACACTGATTTTCTTAGTGTTTATCTGGATTCAAGCTGTTTGCAAATGAAACCAAGGTCCTGTTTACCAGTGTTCAAAGTTAGTTGATTTAAAATAATACCTCTGATGCTAACCCATTTGTTCCCACGATCCCATATATGGGAAATCGGCAAACAGTGTAGACTCTGATCAGACGCAGCATTATGGGGCATCTGATCAGTCTACACTGTTTGCTGATAGGAATTTCAATATAAAACAAAATGAAAATGAAAATTTAGACCAGGCATCCCTTAGATAAAAACTAATCCAATATATAAGCATGGAAGAATACTTCTACTGTAACTAGTTGCTAGGATAGTATTTCATTGTCTGCTAAAATTCTAAAACTTTTTTTTCCATTTCTTGTAAAAAATAACCCAGAATGTCAAATGGTATGAATCATGAGGAGATGCAAGTTAGTTATCTAAACCCAAACTGTTTGCATGGGTAATCTCGAATTTGTCACTAGCAAACACAAAGTTAGGCATCGTACCATGGACTTCCAGGTCGAAGGTGGCGGTGTCTTTGCCTGCTTTGTTCACAGCCTCACACCTGAACTCAGCAGTGTCCTCAAGCTGGGCATTCTTCACTCTGAGCTGTCTGCCCAATGCCAGTATCTCATACCGAGACTGTAAACAATATACATAACATTGTACCTGCATATTCTACATCAAATAAGCTAATATCTACGGTCATCTGTGTAAAATGACTGCATTTTGAGAATTCTAATGTAACCTAATGATACAGCTGACTCTAAGCCATTCCCTAACCTATCAAGTGATCCTGTACCTTATAAAATGTTGGAAATAAAGACCTCATTAATATCAATTATGATATGAGATGAAGTTTTATTATGGCACTGTTCGTCATGTACAAAAACTTCTTATATATCATATCATATCTTTTCATACTGAATGGACCATTATTAAAATTTTCCTTTTCAAAATTCAACATTCAAATGGCTATGCTACTGCCTGTCAGAACTAGACCATTTTATTGTATAGCAGTTTTACCTGTACTGTAGCATCCAGTCTGACATCATTCTTGAACCAGGTGATCTGGGGGACTGGTTTACCTTCTGCTTCGCAGTTTATAATGGTCGACTGGTTAACAATAACTGTGGGATTTGTATCAATGCCGTCCTTGTTGATGGATGGTGGAACTGAATTCAATAAAAGAATTATCAAAAATTTAAGGGAAGCAAATATACACATGGTAACACTAACCATTACTTGATAATACTGCCTTTTTATATTTTGTAAAACAGAGTAGACCCAGATCAGACAGCTGCTGTAGGAGCTGCCTGATCAGGGTGTGCTGTGTGTGTTAATGGAGTTTAACCCATTCCCTCATAGGCTATTTTTAGATCAAACCACTTTGAATAAATCTACTGAAAAGGAGAATTAACTAGAGAAAAGAATTGTTTTTTAGAATTTTGTAGTTTGAAACCATTGTGATAAATAGTGCATTTGCTTCTATAGGAATCACATATAGATCTTAGCCAAAATATTCCCTTGAAAGATTTTTATGGACTCAGTAAGAGAGGGCCCTGCAGATGATCTTTTGTTGCATATGGAATTTTTGATAAATCAAGGGCAGATAACTCTGGACATAGTGATCTGATTCAACCCAAAAACTATATATGCCCTTAATATGAAACCAATATGTGATGCCCTTAATATGAAACCAATATGTGAAGTACTGTTTGAGTTATCATGTCACATCAAAAGTGTTGACAAAAGTTGATGGCATTTTTGATGAATCAAGGGCAGATAACTCTAGACATAGTGATCTGATTCAAGCCAAAAACTATAGGTGTCTTCCTCTGATGATACTAAGCATATACTCTTAATATAAAACCAATATGTGAAGTATCGCTGCATATCATACCAAAAACATTAACATCAAATGCTTTTTCTCCTTCCCCGGCTGGATTCTTAGCTCGGCAGGTAAATCTGAAAATACATCATACAAGACTCAGTAATTACATTATAAATTACCACTTTGAATAAATCTGCCCAAAAAGAGCATTAACTAGAGAAAAGGATTTTTTTTTAGAATTTTGTAGTTCGAAACCATTGTGATAAATAGAGCATTTGCTCCTATATGAGCAAATGCTCTATTTATCACAATGGTTTCAACAGGTGATTTTACAGAGGCGTAGAAAGGCGTATTTATGGAGGAAAGGGTTAATGCTTTTGCAAATAGAGTAGGCCCAGATTGGACGACTGTTCTGTTTGCTTTATATTGAATAATATAGATCTGATTCTACAATTTCTGCCCTAGCTTTGATTTCTTGTGTTCATGTGTCAATTAAGCTAAGTAATATTCATGATGTCATTAGTTTTTACATAAATATTCATGGAGTAAAGGGTTATTCTTGAATAAGAATAACAGGAACCTTCTTTTTCTGAAATAAATACCAGCTTTCATTTTAACCCTATTCCTAATGAACATTTATGCATGCATTGATTACTTCATGAACATTCACTAACTTAATTTAATTAGATAGAAGTTTCAACACCTACTGAATATTCATGGACAAAATAGTTATAATGAAATATAGAAGGTGGAACATTGTACCTATTTTAGAAAGAAAATATCTTTCAAAATCCACTACCAAACAGACCAGACCCTGATCAAACAGCTCCTATAGGACCCATCTGATCTAGGTCTACTCTGTTTGCAAATGTGTGAAATCACGTTTATATGAAAGAAAGGGTTTATGGATGTTATATATAGCTTTAGTTGTTTTATTCATCATTACATCCCCCCCCCACCCACCCAAGAAGTAAGAGGGCATTTATTAGAGTGGGGCATTAGGGAGAGCATGTTAGATCTGTTGCTGCAGTCATCAAAAGTTGTGTTCATATACCATCATGTCATTATTTCTTACACAAATATTCATGGACTAAAAAGTATTAAATGAGACCCCCAGTTTAACTAATCCATTTGCTTACCTTGTAGAATCCTGCTCCTGGGCAGATTTTATCTGCAGGGTCCAGCCCATGTCCAGTAGTGTGTACTCAGGCATATCATCAGTGATTTTCAAACTGCCTTTATACCAGACAATGTCTGGGAGTGGAATTCCAGACGCGGGACATTTCAGGGTCAATGATCCATCTCGGACAACCTCCGGCTTGTTTATCTCCCCTGGTTTGTCTATTTTTGGAGGTTCTGTAACAAATGAATGTTATGTACCGATCATATGCATGTCATGGCAAACGTCTAGCATTACTCCATGAATATTTAAATGAGAAATAATGATATCATTAATATTATTTAGATTAATTTTTTATAAAGGCACAAAAAGAACTGTAGAATCAGATCTATATAATTCCATAAGCAAACAGAGCAAACTCTAAAGGAAATGTTTGATCTGGATCTATTCTGTCTGCCTAGGCGTAGAAAGACATATATATGGAGTAAAGGGTTAAATGCAGCCTTCTGCAGCCATATTGCCTGATAACTCTCACCTCATGAATATTTATATAAGAAATAATGACATCATGAATATTAAAAAGATCTAATTGTAACAGAATCCATTACAGATTGTCCCCAGAATGAAACCGACAAAAGGTACTGATGAGGAAAATATCTAAATCAACCAATCACAGGCCATCACTGGGTAGCGATGGCAACCAACACTTTTGAAATACCTGCCATTAAGTTTGAGGTACCAATATACCTCTTCTTACCAACTTTCAGCAAAATTGCATAATATCTAGATTGTAATCATTCAGAGGCCATCACAGCATTACCATGGCAACAAAATCTTCACAACACCTTTGATTGAGTTTGGGGTACCATATACCCCTACATACCAATTTGCAGCAAGATCGAACAATATCTAAATTTTGACCAATCACTGCCCACCATGTAGTTACCATGGCAACCAATACTTTAGAAACAACTACCAATCAATTTGGAGCACCAAAATATCCCAAACAATATCTAAATTTCATTAATAAAAATGCCTGAATTTTCAATCAGAGTCCATCACTCAGTTACCATGGCAACCAATAATCTCGAAACGTCTAATCTTTGTCTACACTGTTTGTACATGGGTGAAAACACGTTTATATGAAGGAAAGGGTTAAGACATTTAAAGTACTAGAGCTTATCTTACCAAAGATCATTTGTTCGAAATTATAGCAACTTTCAATCGGATCATCATATTATGTTACTTGCTATAACTACTTTCATACAAACATAGCCTAAACAGTTGCATACTACGATGTGTGACAATTTTAGCGATGAGAGTAGCATCAATTGTTGTAATTAATCCTTCAGTAACTCAATCTTTCATAAAACACGCCCCTTATTGATATTATGTACTTGATTCTCAGTTTTTGTCATTCATGCTTTTTTTCAACTGACATCGAAAATAAACAAAAGTTCATCAAAACAGTATTATCTTTAGACTCAAGATTACTATAATTAAGTTTATATAAGTTAACATACCATAGACGGACAAATCAAAATCTTGATCAGTTTCTCCAGCCACATTCTCTGCAACACAAGTGTATCGCCCTGTGTCTGATACTCTCGCCCTAACAATCTCCAGACGACGCCCATCAGCCACCAAGTTGATATTGGAATCAAGTTCAGGTGAAATCTTTTCTCCATCTTTCAACCTGAAGAGTAAAGTCACTTCCGTATCCATGCTTATAAAACTTTTTAGTTGAGTCTGATCGAGTTCGTTCTCAAGTTTTTGATTGGTCAGATTTGAGCCAAAGGCTCAAATCTGACCAATCAAAAGCTTGAGAACAAACTCAGACTCAAGTAAAAAGCTTTATAAGCATGGACCCAGCTCTCAAAATACAACTCAGCAGAGCTACAGAAAAAGGTGTGTACCCAAGCGCCATTTCTCCATCAAACCCTATACTGTCACCACTCTTTAGTATCATCACTTCGAGATGATTCTAAAGAGTGGTCACAGTGTAGTGTGTGATGGAGAAACAAAGGAGTTACGCTTGAAAGCAAAAGCAGCAATGCAAAAAGAGAAAATTGCAGACTTGGTTTTATTGAGTCTGTTTATGAGCAGTTATTAAAAGTGCATCACTATTCACACCCTCTAGTGCCAGTTTAACCCATTCCGGCATATTTATGCCTTTTGACGCTTTTGTGAAAGTCACTTTGTGAAACCATTGTGATAAATACAGCATTTGCTCCACAGATGCTTTATTTATCACAATGGTTTCAATACTGCACAAGTCTCCCCCCCCCCCCCCCCCCCCCCCCAACGTCAAAATTTAAAAGTCCCATAACCCCGCAGTTTATCATTGAACCAAAACAGGAATAAGATATGCACAAGTAGGCATGGTGCTGATAAATCCTATGAAGTTTCATTTAAATCTGACCAACGGTTTTGGAGAAACTACGCAGATTAACTTAAAATTGGACAGACAGACGAATGGACATACCTTGTGTGACTTTTCTTTTGTTTAAAATAGATACACAAGACAAGAAAATAGTTACACAAGTAAAGAAAGAACAATAGATCTTTTGTTCTCATAGTCACACAAGTATATTGTATTAGTGGATTTTTTCGCGAGAAGGAAATTTTCGCGATGTTCGCGTGTCCATCAAACACGCGTAAATATAATCCGCTAGTAAATATACTGCCACGGCCATTTGACACATGTATATCCTTAGTTTACGCTGTGTGCATGATTACGCAATATAGAAACAGGTATGGAAGGAGAATTTGTTCCAATTTGGTAATCGTGTATTCAAAGATACCGTTGTAAATTAATCGCAATAGCAGTGACTGCAGCTGACTAGTTTTTCTTCCCATTTATTCTTTAAAATACAAGTTTTTAAGACGAGGTCGAACTGACTGCGTTTTCGGCAAGTCGAAGTCAGTTTTCGTCTCCAATCTGTCTGTTAGCATGTAATTAAGAGTGTTTGCATTGAAGTCACACTTATCAGTCCGAGGTGTGAGTTGGATGATTGATCCGAATCCGCTAACGTATGTATGCCTAGTGATTGTGACAGAGGTAAATTACAGTGTTATGTGGGTAAATATTCACTGGTGTCAGACAATTATTCAAACTGTTTAAACAAACAACATACTCAAATGAGTGAAAGTTATTCTTTTATAAAACGCCATGTAAATATATATATTTCTCTCTGATTATCAGAGTTACTTAAGAGTTAACTTCCCTTAGTTAAGAATGTGCCATTTGCAATGGCTGTTTAACTAAAAAGATACAAAACAACATGGTAAGATAAAGACGATATTTATTACATTTCCGTGAAAAATAAATTTTCACCCAGTTTCCGCAAATAATAAATTTGAGGTAGATTCGTGAAATTTGCGTCCCGCGTAAAAATCCACTTATATGGTATCTCCGTCCGCCTGGACAGACGCTACCCACAAAAAACATGTCTCCCCCATAAACTGAGGAAGTCATAATCACATAGGCAAATAGAGCAGACCCTGATCAGACGGCTCCTATAGGAACTGTCTGATCTGGGTCTACTCTATTTGCAAAGGCATAGAAAATCGTATTTATAGAGTAATGGATTAACCTTTTAACACCTTTTCAAACACAGAAGGCCAAGATTGGATGGCTCCCATGATCAGGGTCTGCTCTGTTTGCTTTTGGAATAAAATAGATCTGAATCTAATGTTTCTGTCATGACCTAAAAACAGTTTGTTAACTCTTTCCATCATATAAATGCTTTTTCTCGCATTTGTAAACAGAGTAGACCCAGATCAGACAGGAGCCGTCTGATCAGGGTCTGTTCTGTTTGCTAATGGAATTTGATAGACCTGTTTCTTTACTTTCTAAAATGGCTACAATGATCAACCTTCCATATTTTATTATAACTGTTTTGTCCATGAATATTCAGTATGTGTTGAAATTTGGACTAAACATAGAACAGGGAAACGGTGAATGTACCAAACAAGAGCCACTAGCCGCCCCATTGCTCGTCTGATTTTGGGCTTGTCAGCTAAATTTCAACTTTTGAAATAAAAAAAAAGGCATTAACAATAAAAATTTGAAATCAAGAGTTAATAGTTCTTATGTAGGGGCCTTCTCCTCAACGAGATCTACCAATCTATGAAGTTTCATGTGGATACCTCTTATACTTTTTGAATAATGAGCCACATTAAAGTTTTTGCACGCCGACAACGCAGACAACAATGCCACGACCCAGTGATCACAATAGCTCGACTTCTCTTCGAAACAGACGAGCTAAAAATAATCTAAACCATATCCATGATGTCATTATTTTTTACATATTTATCAGGTAGAGGGTTAACCCTTCGCTTGCTGAATTTTAAAATACATTTCTCCTTCTTTACCCATGCCCTTTTGTATATTTACATATATCTTCACTGTGTACAAGTATTTTGCTGTGCAATCACTGCTGTGGAGTGCACTGGTTGCACAATCAACTTGTAAATAGTGCAGACCCTGATGAGACAGCTCCTGCAGGAGCTGTCTCATTTGGGTCTTCACTATTTACAGGTAGATATAGTGACGTGAACAGCAAGAGAAGGGTTAAGATACTGAGTAGTAAATCAAAACTTACCATATCACATTAGGTCTAGGTACTTACCATATGACATTAGGTCTAGGTACTTACCATATCACATTAGGTCTTGGTATATACTTACCATATCACATTAGGTCTAGGTACCTACCATATCACATTAGGTCTAGGTACTTACCATATCACATTAGGTCTAGGTATACCACATCACACTGGGTCTAGGTACTTACCATATCACATTAGGTCTAGGTACTTACCAATGTCACATTAGGTCTAGGTACTTACCATATCACATTAGGTCTAGGTATACCCTATCACATTAGGTCTAAGTACTTACCATATCACATTGGGTCTAGGTACTTACCATATCACATTAGGTCTAGGTACCTACCATATCACATTAGGTCTAGGTACAGTGTAGCTCCATTACATCGCGGTCCGCTATTTCGCGAAAGCCAATATATCGCGGTCACGGCTTGGACCCCGTTTTTTCCCTATACATGCATACTAAAGTCAATAAAAGCTGAGTTGCAATAATTTCTGTATGTTTAAGAATTATATTTTTCATTTACAGGTCGCTATAATTGCGTAATCAGTGTCAATTAACACCATCTATTGGACTTGTTATCGCGCTGCGTGTCAACACGCTGCGTCGGTGACAGAGGTGTGACACTAACAAACAAACAATGCTGAGTGAACAAGCGCATGTCAAGTTTCGCTCATTTTTGAGCATTAATTAGCAAACAAACCTGATTGAGTTATAACCATCACATCAATTAATCCATATTTATAGCAGTGAAGAGATACCAGTCATTCACATTTTGATACCAAGCATCTACACATCTACCAGACGCTTACTTCCACTGCGATTCGTACCAGATAACAACGTACTCCAGACCATGTCGGTCAAGAAGAGAAAGAATTTCTCAATTAAAGAAAATGATTGATAATGAAATTAAAATTGTGAACTGTAAATCGATTTCATTGTTATTTCACTTACCTATACTTATTTCTTACATATAACCTAGAAAATCACATTTTATCCGCGTTCAGTTCGCTGAACACGAATTTAGTGTGACTTTCACGAATAGGTGATACACACGCCAAATGTTCTTCAAAATGGCTGCCGCTGTCAATACTAAATGTTGCAATTGCTATAATACACATGAACACGCTGATGCTAGGTATGACAGTACATAAAAGGACTGGTTTTCACAAGAAAAAACAAGGTATACAATCATGAAACCATGTTTATTGCATGAAAATGATAACAATAGAGTTTGGCAATGGAAATACATGTTGAATTTGGTTCAGCTCAGAATTGAGCTATATCGCGATCCGATCACATCGCGAATTTCATTCAGTGGACCCCAACTTCTGCGATATAATGGATCTGTACTGTACTTACCATATCACATTAGGTCTAGGTATACCATATCACATTAGGTCTAGGTACTTACCATATCACATTAGGTTTAGGTACTTACCATATCACATTAGGACTAGGTACTTACCATATCACATTAGGTCTAGGTACCTACCATATCACATTAGGTCTAGGTACTTACCATATCACATTAGGACTAGGTACCTACCATATCACGTTAGGTCTAGGTACTTACCATATCACATTAGGTCTATGTACTTACCATATCACATTAGGTCTAGGTATATACTTACCATATCACATTAGGTCTAGGTACTTACCATATCACATTAGGTCTAGGTATATACTTACCATATCACATTAGGTCTAGGTACTTACCATATCACATTAGGTCTAGGTACTTACCATATCACATTAGGTCTAGGTACTTACCATATCACATTAGGTCTAGGTATATACTTACCATATCACATTAGGTCTAGGTATATACTTACCCTATCACATTAGGTCTAGGTACTTACCATATCACATTAGGTCTAGGTATTCCTGTCACAGGACAGTTCAGATAGACACTGTTATCTATGATGATTGTGTTGTTTTCTGGTGAGGCTGAGTCTCCATCTACTTTTGGTGGAACTGTAAGAATAAAACTTCAACCATTAATTCCATAGTTACATGTATGCCATTTCACCCTTTCCTCCATAAATACGCATTTCTACGCCTCTGTAAAAGTCACTTTATGAAACCATTGTGATAAATAGAGTATTTGCTCCTATAGGAGCAAATGCTCTATTTATCACAATGGTTTCAAACTACAAAATTCTAAAATTTTACTTTTCTCTAGTAAATGCTCCTTTAGGGTAGATTCATTCAAAGAGGTTGGGTCTAAAATAGCCTATGGAGGAAACGGTTAACTGAATAACACCTTGGTAAACAGAGTAGACCCAGATCAGATAACACATGTAGACCTTGATTGGCTCCTGCAAGTGCATTTAACTCTCTGCAAGCTAAATAATTTTTCGTCAGTAACAAATGTCATGTGCTTCAACCTCATAAGCTAATTTTAGATCAAACCTCTTTGAATAAATCTACCGAAAAGGAGCATGAACTAGAAAAAAGGAATATTTTAGAATTGTATAGTTTTTAAACCATTGTGATAAATTGAGCATTTGCTCCTATGGAGCAAATGCTCTATTTATCACAATGGTTTCATGATGTGACTTTAACCTTTCCCTGTTCTGTACTTAGGCCAAATTTGAATATCTACTGAATAATCATTAACAAAATAGTTATAAAGAAATCTGGAAGGTGGAGCATTGTAGACATTTTAGAAAGTAAAGAAACAGATCTATCAAATTATGTTAGCTAACAGAGCAGACTCTGATCAGACGGCTAGTCTAGGAGCCCTCTTATCTGGGTCTACTCTGTTTGCAAAGGCGTGAGAACACGTTTATAAGAGGGAAAGGGTTAACAGAGGCGTCAAAAGGCATCGGTATGAGGGAATGGGTTAAAGTAAACTTTCTCTCATTTCTTTGCAAAAATATAATCAAAGTATCAAACAGTTCGTTCCTGATGAGACACCACATTATGCGGCATCTCACCTGGATCCTTTGCACAGGTAATCATGATTTCACCACCAGCATGCAAAGAGTAAAATACCGGTACACCTTTTGCAAAGTAACACCATTGATAACTTTTGCAGAGTAACACCTTTGGCACCTTTGCAAGGTAACACTTTTGTATAGTATACCCAGACCAGACCTGAAGAGGCCTTTAAAAACTGGTATGCCTTTCAACCCTTTCCTCCATGAATATTCATGTAAAAAATATGACGTCAAGAGTATGAATTACATTAATGTGTTATAATAGCACATGGACACAGGATTTTATTACCCGTTCGCTTGCTATTCGCGTCAATATACCTGCCTGTAAATAGTGAAGACCCAGATGAGACAGCTCCTGAAGGAGCTGTCTCATCAGGGTCTGCACTATTTACAAGTTGATTGTGCAACCAGTGCACTCCACAGTAGTGATTGCACAGAGAAATACACTTAGACAGTGAAGGTATATGTAATTTTATCATGCAACGTCACCGAATACTGTCACTTCCTACTAGCATAATATTTTCCACGTCGACGCTGTATTTTGTGAGGTATAGTGCATGTGTACTGACCCGACTGGAATGCAAGTTTGGTTCAGCCAATAGGAGGAAAACAGAAGGACGAAAAAGGCATAATTAAATATAAACATCAAATTAACACATTTTCTCACCTTTGTCTCAACTATCTGTCCATATAAAAGGATTAAATCAAGTTTGTTTATGTTGTAAAAGTCGATGACGTCACTGCATGCCAATATGACGTCACGTAATTCGTATTTGCATGTATTTTCATTCAGGGGACGAAACCGCTTTAGCAATCTTTCTTTTTCTTCATTTTCTCCATTTTTCTTGGAGTTGCATGATAAAAGAATTACTATGCTAGTAGTTTGGAAGTTCAGCTGTATTTTGGCTCGTCAGAAAAGTAGTTAAATGCTCGCCAAGGCTCACATTTAACAACTTTTCTAACTCACCAAAATACAGCTGAACTTCCAAACTACTAGCATAGTAATTCTTATATACAACAGGGCATGGGTAAAGAAGGAGAAATGTATTTTAAAATTCAGCAAGCGAAGGGTTAACATGGCAGAAACTGTTGAATCATACTGTATATGTATATATATATGATATCATTAGACCCAAATCAGATGGCTCCTATAGGATTTGGGTCTAATTTGTTTGCAAAGGTGTAGAAAGGTGTATCTATGGAGGTAAAGGTTAACATCTTTGTAAATAGATTAGGGTCCATGCTTATAAAGCTTTTAGTTGAGTCTGAGTTTCGTTCTCAAGCTTTTGATTGGTCAGATTTGAGTTCTCAAGCTTTTGATTGGTCAGATTTGAGCCTTTGGCTCAAATCTGACCAATCAAAAGCTTGAGAACGATCTCAGGCTCAACTAAAAGCTTTATAAGCATGGACCCAGATCATGACCACTTTGCTCCTCTAGCAGCCATTATCAAGGTCTGTTTTGTTTGCTTATGAAATAATATAGACCTAATTCTACACTTTGAGCCATGGTAAAAAAAATCTCTTACACATAATGTCATTATAAAAATTAGCTAATTAATATTAACCCATTACCTCATAGGCTATTTTTAGATACAACCTCTTTGAATAAATCTACCAAAAAAGGAGCAGTAACTAGAGTAAAGGAAAATTTTAGAATTTTGTAGTTTGAAACCATTGTGATAAATAGAGCATTTGCTCCTATAGGAGCAAATGCTCTATTTATCACAATGGTTTCTAAAAGTGATGGTTACAGAGTCGTCAAAAGCCGTCAGTATGAGGGAATGGGTTAATAGTAATTATTTTTTACATGAATATTTGTAAAACAAACATATAAATAGTCTGAAACCAAATAAGTTGCACATTTAAAAGTACATGTATGAGAAACGCAGGAAACACCACATACGAAACACGGCATCTGATCAGGTCATAAACTATATGCCAACAAAACAATACAGGCTCTGATGGGTGGCAGAAAGGTGCAAATCTTTACCAAGATCTACCTTTTGTTTTGTTTTTGTTTAGTGAAAAAAGTGCATTTCCCTGTTCTATATTTAGTCCAAGTTTCAATAACTACTGAATATTCAAATATAACAAATTACCCAAATACTAAAATCATCATTTTACCATCAATCTATACCGTGAACACTCTTTAGAATCGTCTCTTCAAGACGATTCTAAAGAGTAGTTACAGTATAGGGGTTGGTGGAGAAAGAAAGGAGCTATTGTTGAAAACGTTTAAAGTTACGCAGCTTATCTGGAACTCTGTTTTACTAAATGGTCCAAGAAGCGTGCGCTGTATTTCCTATGACACAAATGAATATTTCTCACCATGTACATCGAGATCAAAACTTTTCTCCACCTGTCCTGCTACGTTCTCTGCTATGCATGTGTACCTGGCAGTGTCTTCTACTTCTGCGTCAACCACCGTCAAAACTTTCCCATCAGCAGAGATTGACAGACGTGGATCTAAAGAGTTTTTGTCCAATTCTATGTTGTCTCTATGAAACGAGAGGATCATATATGGAAACCTTGACCTGATTTCATGTATCCTTGTATCAATTAAAAGACCTTCACCCAAGCTATCTGCATACCAAACATAAATTGTCTAGCATATGCAGTTCAGGAGTTATACATGTAACAAAATTTTAATGACAGCCAAGTTTTCAAAATAGCACCCTTGACCTTGACCTGATTTCAGGTATCTTTATGTCATCTGTAAGGTCCCTACCAAAGCTATCTGAATACCAAGGATGAATTGTCTAGTATTCGTGGATCAGAAGTTATAGCAAAATGTTAAAGTTTGTTATAAAAAGCCAAGTTTTCAAAATAGTGACCTTGTCCTCAACCCAATTTCATGTATCCTTGTATCAACTGAAAGGCATTCACCAAAGCTATCTCCATACCATATATGAATTGTCTTAGTTTGTCTAGCATATGTGGTTCAGAAGTTAAGACAAAATGTTGAAGTTTTTCAATGATGGCCAACTTGTCAAAATAGTGACCTTGACCTTGACTTAATTCCAAATATCTTTATACCAACTGAAAGGCATTTACCAAAGTCACATGTACATACCAAAGATGAATTGCCTAGCCTTTGTAGTTGAGAAGTTCTAGCAATGTTAAAGTTTGTTAAGAATGGCAAAGTTTTCTAAATAGTGACCTTGACCTGATTTCATGTATCCTTGTATCAAGTAAAAGGCCTAGGCATATCGAATACAAATTGTCTAGCTTAAGTAATTCAGAAGTTTTTTTAAGCAATGTCAAAGTTTTGCTAACAATGGAACGCCACCTGCATGCCCGCCAACCTGCCCTCCCACAAGCGCAGTTTTCACCAAACTATATGCCGATAATTTTTCTCGAAAAATCTAGCTACAAATTTTTTGAAATCAAAATGGAACAAATGTGAAAGGGGTAAGCAGGTGGGATAATGGGGTGGAGGAGTGAGGGAGGAAGGATAGCCTAGTTTGTAACCCTTTTTGCTACAAATAGCACCAAATGTATTCTGGCTGTGTTCACGTTTACGCCGTAATCATATCTACTTACGCAAAGACATTGGCCGGGACTCAGAATTTCGAAGGTCGTCGAGTGCCTGTGACTCAACGCTAAAACGCCAGTTCTTAAAGCTGATATTTACTATTCTGGTACTCTGGTCAGTATTTTAGGTTTTGAACAGTTGAAATAATTAATATTATGCATCACTGACATCAAATTATCATTAATAATAAAATTTTAATAGATTTATTGCACGAGTACAGTTGGGGTTTTTAACATTTGCATATATCGAGTGGCGTTTCATTATCTAGATCTATTGCTTAGCCGCGGGTTAAACGTGCTCGTATAGCAACGGCACGATGAGTAATGATGGCGTCTCCACCTAAACACACCCGTCGCTTCCAAGAAGCGTGGTTGATAGACTCGTTGATAAAATAGGCGACTAGAGGGTCGAGTCCACCAATTCATTCTAATGAAATGCAGCATCTGTGTTACTACCCATCACATCAGGTAGCACAGATTATGAACGCAGCTTGCTTGCACGCCATAGATCTGCAACGGCCATCGACGGGCCTTGGAAATCAAAATCGCTCCGAAACTCTGGCTAAAACTGTATATGTCATAGTGCATAACAACGTCACGTTACACGTGTACCCTCATTACTTTGGTAAGAGAATCTTCAGTGAATTTCCTATTGCTTTATTTTACTTATTTCATATGCATTGTCTATTGCTATTTGAACATAATGATGTGAACTTCAGCAAACTATGTGGTACAAATACACTGTAACTGAAACATTGATAATTCTCATCCAACGATTAATGTACTAATATCATGCATGAAACTACCACAATTCAATATATTTTTACAAATAAAAACAATAGATCTAGTTACAAAAACAAGTTTCAACTAGTTGTTTAGAAAAGTTTGCTGAAAGATAATAGAAATATGTTAAAACAATGAAAATATATAGATCTAGCATTTTCAATATAAGATCGTGCATTTTTAATTGAAGAAAAAACTGGGACTCAACTTGGATTCAACGGGACTCTAGTTTTTCAAGGGCACTGAGTCCCTGGGACTCGGCGAAAATCAAGGCTAGCGTGAACACTGTTCTGGTGTATATTAATCACATACTTTACCATACGGACAAGTGGTTTTTTTTTATGGTGTTCCTAGTATTAGTGATATACAGTGCTCCCCCCCTACAACGGCCCTCTCAATAACGATTCCCTCCTTACAACAACGCATGTCACTGTTTCCGAAACAACAAGGCTCCAGAAACAACGTTTTTCCATCGTATTTTCTTTATGCCTCCATCAAACCCTATTTTGTGACCACTCTTTAGAATCGTCACTTTGTGACGATTCTAAAGAGTGGTCACAACATAGGGTTTGATTGAGACATAACCGCTTTAGTTCTCGAAATACACATTATCTGGGGATCTGCAAACAAGCTAATTATGTTTGATTTTCCCTCTCTATAACAACTCCCTCTGAACAACACCTACAATTTTCTTGTCCCAAAGGGTGTCGTTGTAGAGAGGGAGCACTGTAACACATTCAGTACATGATATTAAATTTTGGCTGTAAGTGATGTAATTTGAAGTGTCTGCAGTAGACTATGCAGGGTGAAAATTACTCATATAAGTTGTCAAAAATGATGTTCAACATCAGCCCAACCCCAGCACTTCCTCCAGACTTTACAACCAACTGCAGATTGGAGCATACCTCAGGCTCTGGGTGCAATGTTTTCATAATACTAATGGATGTGGGATGTTCAGACCCACTTCATCACCAGTTGGCTGTCTGTTGGTTGTTTTCACTGTGATGGGACTTTCAGTGACCAACGTCCAGACATACAAGTTCATTGGACATAACAAATGTTTCTAGATCAAAATTATTTTTAGATTACAAGTTTTTGTGTACAGAGAATTTATAAATTCGATTGTTTTCCCTTTTAACACCTCCCCCCACCCCCTACTCCAACAACCCCCATCCCCTTAAAAAAACAACTCAAAACAATGACAGCAGCAGATTTACCTGTGATGGTGAAATGATTAATAAAACACTGCTTCATATATAGTGGGGAGGAGAGGAGTGAGGGGTGGGAAAGATAGACCAGCAATTGAACTTCGATATCTCGAACTTGGATAACTCGAACTTGGGATAACTTGAACTAAAAGTTCAGTCTTTCCAAAACTTACAATACAGAATTGCTATGCATATCTAGAAACATGTGTGACAGCTTAATGCAGGTCTAAAGTAATTAGTCATTACTTTAGACCTGCACTAAGCTGTGAACTTTAGAAATTATCCAGATCAGAAATTGGCTAACTTGAACTTGTTATCTCAAACTAATATGTGTGGTCCCTTGAAGTTCAAGATATTGAAGTTCAACTATAGTTACCTTTCCAGCACTTCATAAAAGACTGCCTAAAATGGTGGAGGGACCTAAACCTTCCTCCCCTCCCCCCAAATAAAAGTTACGATATACGGAGACAGAGAGGGGGCAAAAAGGCCCAGTCCTTTCTTTGTGGTGTGCGGTGGTCTAGTGGTAACGCGCTTGACTACCAACCCGGAGGTCCGGGGTTCAAATCCCAGTCCCAGAAATTTCAGAGACGCTTTTCAGTGTCTTCCACCCACACCTCCTCTCCATCCAGGGGTTTAAATGGGTACCTGTGAGCGTCACTAGCCGGTGCTGCAGCTGCATGATTGCCCCATATGTTAGCAGTGCTCAATATTGTAGGCTAATGACTCAATGACCAGGAGAGTAAATATACAGTCGGATGAGCGGTCCTTTGGACTGAAAGTAGACTATAACTAGGTACTGGGTTTTTTTTGCTTTCCAAGGAAAAAAATGCCTAGACCTTTTTACCCCCTAGAAAGAAAGGACTGGAGGAGGGGAGTAGAGGGAACAGGACTCAGACCTATTAAGACATAGAAACCGATATTAGAAGTGACTTACTTTAGCCAGACAATTTCTGGCTGAGGGTCAGCTTCCACAGGGCAGGTGAGGTTGATATTTTTTGTAACAATGACATCTGGAGTGTCTATAGCACCGGGGTTACTAGAGTCCTTCCCCGTCAGCTTAGGAGGAACTGAAAATATAGAAACCAATGAAATATGGAAGCCAGTGAAATATGGGAACTAATGAAAAGTTGGCTTCCCTCTGAATAATAATAATAATAATCTCTACAGGGTGAAAATTCAGATCCCATTTAGATGCTGGTGTCACAGGAACTAAACTGTCTGAAACTTTAACCTATTCCCTCATAGGTTAATTTTAGACCCAAACTCCTTGAATAAATCTACCGAAAAGGAGCATTAGGGAAGTTTTAGAATTTTGTAGTTTAGAATTCATTGTGATAAATGGAGCATTTGCTCATATGGAGCAAAATGCTCTATTTATCACAATTGTTTCAAACAACCAATTTCCTCCTAGACTATTTTTTTGACTCATTTTTACCTCTTTGACTTTCACAGAGGCGTCAAAAGGCTTCAGTATGAGGGAATGGGTTAATCATGTTTTCAAAAGATAAATCAGAGCCTATAGCGCCCATTTATTGCTTACAGCAACTGATTGCAAAATGCAGGATAACATCAATGTAGAAAACTCAAATGGGAGCTTTATGCATAACATTCATCTTGCATTAAGCTACAGCCTGTCTTAAAAACTGAGACTTATACTTATTTTAGGTTGTCACTGCATACACTGGTTTTACTGTTTGGTAGAATATTACTGTTTTAAGCAGTTGTGTTGCATGTACAGTAGGGGTGAAACGATTCAAAAAAATTCGATTCGATTCGATTTCGATTTTTTACAACACGATTCGATTATTTTCGATTCGATTCGATTTAAGATTGTAATAAAAAGAATGTACTATGTAGAATAAATACTGTGTATTAACAGCTCTGAAAACAGAATGCTTGGACATATACAGGTGGAAAAATCATAATAGCCTAGTCACAGATATATCTGACTTTAACAGTCAAACCTTTCTGCAGTTTGTTTTTGACAGTTCTTTTTTATAACTGGTCACTAAAACCAAGTAAAATGGTAACACTAACATAATCAGTCTTGTCTAATTGACTAAACAGCCTAACTCTGAAGAACGTGTACGTTTTTTCTGAAAAAAGAATTTGAGCACTTGGAGGAGATGTCATGTCTCTCTTCAACTGATACAGATAGCTATCAGTTGAAGAGAGATATGACATCTCCCTGTCTCTGAGCAAAAAAGCACTAGACATTGCTGCGAGTATAGTTTTAGCCAGTTATCAATGCACAGCTTCATAAATTTGAAGCATACACAAATTTGCAACCAAGTTTACCGGATGAAGACGAAACGTAAATGCAATACTGTGTTTTCGTTCATACGATATGACAGATTCGTCGTATTTCCTGTGTTGCAGAGAATATTTGTAAAATAATCTTACATGTTGGTTTATTTGTGTTGTTGCTCTCGCGAAATCTGAAATCTCCACATTTGGAGCGATAGTTTTTCGGGTAGCACGTAGATTGACAGCTTCAGCATCCGACATTTTGAGAGAACACAAAGACGCTTGAATAAAGCGCCCAGACAATCAGATTAAGTGCAACGATTGCAACGTGTTATTTGATTGGCTAAAGTAGTTGGCCTTCATCCAATCGATTTGAGTCTATCAGAATTCGATGAGTATGTTTGTTTTGACAGCTCTAATGCGGGAAAACAAGTATTTCGACTTTTCACGGCGATTTTTCACAGGTTAGTTTCATTTCGCTACCAATCATTAAGAAGCTAGCCTTTTATAATAAAAATCGAATCGAAAATGAGATCTGCTGAACCGAATTGAACCGAACCGAATCGAGGGCAAAAGATCGCGGTTCAATTCACATCGCGATTAATCGTTTCACCCTTAATGTACAGTAAATCCTCTCTAAACCGAACATTGAATTAATTCTAGTATAAACATCGGTCTTAGGGACAGGTGGCAGCTTAATGCAGGGTAAAAGTAATGCAGAAAGCTCCTTTCTGCATGACTTCCACCTTACATTAAGCAGCCACAGCCTTAAAATATCTAAATTCTTTTCTACTAGAATTCTGGTTTAGAGAGGTTTTACTGTATTTATAAAATATTAAATTAAAGATCAATTTACAGAATTTTATAATTATTTCACAATGTCATTATTTCTTACATGATTATTCATCATCGATGTAAAGGTTTAAAGGACTATGAATATGGCATTGAATGCTTACCAAGCACTTTTAGTTCTATTTCATGGTCCACCCTCCCTGCCTCATTCACAGCCACACACTTATAATAGGCAGAGTCATCTCCCTTAGTATCAGATATCTGCAGGGAACCATCATCCAGGAAAATCACCCCAACCTGGTTTCCAGTTATCAGCTGTTCATCCTTGTACCAAGTTATCAGGGGAGGTGGAGTCCCACTGGCTGGACAGTTCAGTATAATTGGATTACTTTCTTCCACCTTAGAAAAGGTGGTCAGATTAGCCGGAAGACTGGGCGGATCTGAGAAGATAATAGTACAGTAAAACCTCTCTATAATGGCCACTAAATTACATCAAGTATTTCATGTTAAATGCAGGTGGCTGGTTAACGCAAGGTGAAAGTAAAACAGAACGCTCCTATAGGAGCGTTCAGTTTTACTTTCACCTGGCTTTAACCAGTCACCTGTCCTAAATACCAGCTAATTAACACAATTTAGTAGTTGTTATAGAGAGGTTTTACTGTATGTTATTCTTACCTGGCAGAAAAGGGTTCACTTGTGTTCTTGAAAATAAATGCTGGTGTACAAATGTAGATGATATTATCTATTATTGTAACATTTTACTCCATATATAAGCATTTTACCACATTTGTAAACCGGATGGACCAAGGTCTGACTGTTCCGATAGGAGCTGTCCGATCAGAGTCTGCTCTCTTTGCTTATGGAAATAAATTTGATTGTACAATTTCAGTTATGGTGAATCTTTTCTATATTCCGTATTAAAGTTTTACCATACAAAAATTAAGTATTAATGAGTATATATGAAGTTTCCTCCATAGGTTATTTTAGATACAACCTATCTGAATGAATCTACCCAAAAGGAGCATTTACTAGAGAAAAGTAAAAGTTTAGAATTTTTAGTTTGAAACCATTGTGATAGATAGAGCATTTGCTCCTATAGGAGCAAATGCACTATTTATCACAATGGTTTCAACAGGTGATTTTTACAGAAGCATAGAAAGGCGTATTTATAGAGGAAAGGGTTAAGCAAAGGTTTAAGTAAAGGTCTAACCTTGTATATATATATATATATACATACCATGAACTACCAACATGAAGTCTCTAGTAATAACACCAGCATTGTTTTCAACTTCACAACGATATATGCCAGACTGACTGACCATGGCTTCCGGAATGTACACGGAACCCGTTCCATCGGGATATATGAAATCATCGTATTCAAATACTGACTTCACTGCGTCATCTTTGAACCACTCCACTATAGGGAGGGGGTCTCCCGTGTTCTCACAGTTCAAAATCACCTCCTCTCCCTTCAATACAGCCAGCTGTATTTCCACAATGTTACTGGTGAACTGAGGAGGAACTGACAAAAGAAACAAGAACGGTAAGCTAAAGGCCAGCAAATACCTGCCACCAACCTTATTCCCATAAAGTGAAAAACATTGGAAAAGCTAGTAACTCTGGTTATAGTAACAAGACTAAAGAGAAAAGTAAAGGTGCACAGGTTAAAATACTTCTAACAATAATAACAATGTTTGCCAAATTTGGCATAAATCAGTAGAATATACTCAGACAAAATTGCATCTACAGACGGACACACCAGTATACACGCCAGTCATAAGCAAACAGAGCAGACCCTGATTATAATGACTCCTGCAGGGCCCATCTGATCTAGGTCTACTCTGTATGCAAAGGTGTATATCTATTAAGTAAAGAGTTAATGAAAAACCAATGCCTCTTTGCGACAGCCATGGCAGATACTATAAATCTGGATCCATGCTTATAAAGCTTTTTAGTTGAGTCCGAGTTTGTTCTCAAGCTTTTGATTGGTCAGATTTGAGCCTTTGGCTTGAGAACAAACTCAGACTCAACTAAAAAGTTTTATAAACATGGATACCGATCTAAATCATTTCATTAGCAGGCAGAACAGAACCTGATCAGACAGCTCCTACAGGAGCCATCTGATCTGGGTCAACTCTGTTTGGCAAGGCATAAAAAAGCGTATTTATGGAGTAAAAGGTTAAGAATAATAATCTTTCCATGTTAGTCGCGAATTGATAATAAACAATAAGTCTGGATCTTGGTGAAGAGATGTATTTTGAAGTTGCCTACCTTGCACTATAAGGGCTATAGCTTTGGATGCTTTGCCAGCCTCGTTCTCAGCAATACACTCATACAGGGCCTTGTCGTTTATGCTAGCTGAATAGATTGTCAGGCCGTGTTCATCTACAAGGAATCCTTCCATATTTGGGTCAAAGTCTGCAAGGTTTTTCCGCCACTTCACATCTGGCTTTGGGTTTCCTTCAACCCTACATGGCAGATCCACAGTTGCATTTACTGTTACAATGTATTTCTCCTCTGGTTCTCCATCAATGGTTGGAAGTACTAGAATAAAAAAAAAATTAAGATTAAGATTCAGAGATGCTGCCAGGATTTCAATTTGGTGGGGGAAATCCCCCATCAAATAAAAAAAAGTGGGGGACCTACTGGGGAGGGGGGGGGGGCAGTTAACGGGCAGTAGTTATTACTAGATAATGCATCCATTTACATTTGTAAGTAAACATATTAGATCTAGTTTTCTTACATGACACATGTCTATTAATTCTCAAATATCCCTTATAAATAATGGGCATTTTCTCCAAGCCATGCCATTGAATATTCGAACATCTAAAAGATTTGAATAGAGCTAGATTCTTTTGCTGTGGGAATATTTTCAATTGCAATATAGGAAGCTGTTCTCATAGCACTTATCAATGCCTCGGTCCTTTCATCTAATTCTGACACTTTTGACAAGTTTGAAACTCTTTTAACAACTTACTTTCAATGACAATGTTATGTGATCGGCAGACTCAGTCTGTCTTATTAGAGTTGATGTGCGGTATTTAACGCATCCATTTGCACTGAATGTGTTGGTTTTCTTTCTTTCAAAACACAAAGTAAAAGTATAATTCAAAACTTTGTTCGCCGATGATTTGAGACAAGATAGATCTAGCTGATATGTTGTGGTCCTTCCATTTTTTTCGGATTGGACGTTTTCTAAGGATCATCATCGTGTTCGTTTTTCGAATCCGGAATAGCTGGAGGCTTTTTAATTTTCTGCTTGCATCTCCTAAGGTTTCCATAGATGAACTCACCACGGGGTGAAAGAACTCACTTATTTCCCTTTTATTACTAGACATTTTTTTCTGTCGTCTGCAGCATGCACAAAATGTCGGGAAAGTAAACCGGAAATGGTGTACATAGGCGTTTCCCCGCATCATTCTTTATTTAAATATAGATTTTTCAAAATGCGGGAACCAGTGTCAATTGTCAATTACAGGTATCCCTCTAGGGAGTTATTGATCAAGTTCTGCTCTGTTTGCTTATGATATGATATAGATATGACTCTACTCAAATTAATATAATACATATTCATGACATCAGTAAGTTTCTTACACAAATATTCATGGAGGAAAGGGTTAACCCATTCCCTCATATTGACTTTTGACAACTCTGTAAAAGTCACTTTGTGAAACCATTGTGATAAATAGAGCATTTTTTACTATAGGAGCAAATGCTCTATTTATCACAATGGTTTCAAACTACAAAATTCTAAAAGTTTCCTTTACTCTAGTTAATGCTCCTTTTCGGAAGATTCATTCAAAGAGGTTGTATCTAAAAATAGCCTGTGAGGTAATGGGTTAAAGGTGCAGGATATTATTCGAAGATTTTCGAGAGATATGGATACAGTTGAGCAGACATACTGGCAAGCGCCATACTATATTCCTCCTATGCTGGAAGTGGAGAAGGGCATGACAAAACTACAGCAGTGTTCCCGTTTACGTCATAATCATATCTAAATACGCACCGAAAATCGTTGGAACGCAAAATAGTCAAGTACGTTGCGTCCATGGGACGCAAGATCAATGATCGAAATTTTACTGATTTAAATGAATCCAGGTAAATTAACAACTGAAACTCGGTCTTACATCAATCCGGATTAATAAACAAAGTGAATCTCACTCCATTTTCTTGACATTTTTTCCGAAATTGCAACGCATCTATAAATATCGAGTCCTGGGTTATTCCAGGTACGTAGGAGGGGGAAAATGGACGAAGCGTACCATTGCCGAAGCGTACCAGGACTATGCGTACCATTTCCTGGACGAAGCGTACCAATAATAAAAAACATAAATTATATTTGAATATAACACTTAAGTATTATACTAATGTATTATACAGTGTTTTAAAAATATACTCTTACAAGATTACAAGTATTGGACATCATATGCCGACTTATTAGATTCTGTGTAAGAACCCAATATGCCGATTTCTTGACATCGCCATACCGGAAATCTACAGATTACAAGTTTCCCCAACATGGTCATAATACATGTAAATGCACAAATAAACATTAACAAAAGTCACCTGTATTGGACATCATATGCCGACATTTTAGATTCTGTGTAGAACCTCATATATGCCGATTTGTTGACATCGACATACAGGAAATCGACCATTTACAAGTTTCCCCAACACAGTCATAATAAAATGCACAAGTATCCTTTATAAAAAATAACACCTTAGATGAACGGTTCTTATATTCTGAATTAGTTTTAAATAGCCCAAGATTTAAACAATCCAACTCTATTTACGAATCATGACCTGTGTGTATTGCGAATGATCTGGTATGCACTGCATTGAGGGTGGCACGCGTTATGGAAAATCCGGAAATTTTATTGTACAGTAATCAATAATTTAACTCTTTCCCAATTCCAAAGTTCAATACCTACTGAATATTCTTGGCCAAATTATTTATAATGAAATATGGACTAAATTAAAGAAATAGAACTATCAAAATCCATTAGCAAACAGAGCAGACCCTGATAAGTTAGCTCCTATAAGAGCCGTCTGATCTGGGTCTACTCTGCAGATGCGTGAAAACACGTTTATATATGAGGGCAAGGGTTAAAATATTTTAACTGCAAATATACTAGAAATTAATTAAATAAGTATGCGTGTGCTTAGAAATTGTCACTATCGTTGGTCAGTGTTTGAATAACTTGATTAAAGCGGTGAATTACTTATCCAATTAATGACTATAGTCATTATCATAACGCCTCGGTCCCAACCCCAGATAACACATTATGCAATGCACGCGTGTTTGAAACACTGGATTAAAAACGGCGAATTAATTGTCCAATTATTGACTGCAGTTAATGTCGTTACGCCTCTCAATATGACACTTTACTCAAAATACTCAATCAGCGATATGCACGCGAATAAAAGTCACGCGCAAATGAAGACTTGACAGTCAAGAAAGCATCATGCCGGACTATCCTTGTTTAGACTGCTCATTAAACACCAAAGAACGGAGCCGGGCTGTGCAGTGCAGAAGTTTTTCTAGATGACAACACAGAAAGTGCAATACTGGTAACATTTCTTAACAATTTTCGTGTTCTTTTTTTTCAAATATTTTCAAATATTTTCCAAGTTGTCTGATCGGGAAGGTTTTGTTTGCGATTGCGAGCATAAGCTGAATTATAGAATCATTCTAAAGAAAGGTGTAACATTGTATTTGGACACGCATCTTTATATGTAGCTCTGTTAATGGTTCCTAACTATCACTGCCATGTATTCCTATTTGTTTCAAAATAGTACCTAATCAGGCGTACTTGAAATGTCTATAATGCAAGTTCAGCATCATAGAGTAGCAGCGTGTTAGATGTATAAATCTTATTCCGTTGAACATGTAATTAGTATCAATCCAAAATTTCTCCGTATTTGGAATTTGCTTTATGTTTCAGGTGTAACACCGGCACAGTATAGACATGTACCGGAAACAACAACGGGTGTTGTTACAGATATGTGTTTCATTTTATTGATTGGAGGTCGTACGGTCACCGCTCAGTCATCGTACGGATAAGCTCGATCAGTATACACAAATAATCGTACGATGATCGTAGACAAAAACATCGCAGCCCGTAGACTTCTACGATGCCAAACAAAATCGTAGGAAAATCGCAGAGAAAGAAATCGTACGGCCTCCGTGGCAAATGTAAACTTGCCATAAGCAAATAGAGCAGACCCTAATCAGAAAACTCATATAAGAGCCGTCTGCTCTGGGTCTACTGTGTTTGCAGAGACGTAGAAAAGCGTATTCATACAGTAATGGGTTAATATACGTGAAAGGGTACGAGTCTTTAGAAATGTGCTGCTGAGTGTATGTGCTATGACATCGGGAATATTAAATTTGCAATGACACACTGTCATAGGAATTTTGGCCATGACAGAAACTAGAGAATCCAATATAGTTTCGTAAGCAAACAGAGCAGATGCTTCCTATACGAGCCATCTGCCCAGGGTCTACTGTGTTTGCAAATGCATAAAAAGAGTATACTCATTCTGTCCGTGTTCTGTTGTATGTCACTATAGTTAGTGTTTCTATTCATTTATATTAGGGTTTAGAACCACCACATGTTAACCGGGACTGAAATAAAACAATAACAATATGTGTTTATTTTTGCCAGCCCCTTCGTTTTAAAAATTAAACATAGAAACAAATACCCGATTATAACGTTTCCTCCATAAATATTCATGTAAGAAAAAAATATGATGAGTATTATTAACTGATTTTTGTAAAGACATGTAGGCTATAGATAACATTTTGTAATTTGTAAACTACATGATTGTATAGTTATATTTCATAACCAGACATGGTAGGCCCTGGTCAGACAGCCTCTAAAGGTGTCGTCTGATCTGGATCTACTCTGTTTGCAAACGTGTATTTATGGAATAAATGGGCTAATATATCAGATTAGTGTAATCCAATTGGGTTTCTCTCGCATGGTATTATCAATACACATCCGCATTCACACACTAGCGTGTGGCCCAATGTCACGTGATTATGGGCACGTGCCAAATACACACTGGCATATAACAGTGAAAGCTGTAAGGGAATATCGGTTTTGGAACGAAGCTAAGTTCAAGTGTAAAAATTGTCTCAAAAACGATTTCTCATCCTGTTTTTTCATTCTGGCTGTTTTATTTTGTGTCTGACCTGCTTGCAAATACTTTTTGTGTATGCATATGATCTTTGTTAACTTAAACTCTACGTGGCAATTACCACACAGTGAAACCCTTAGTGGAAAGTTTACACATTTCCGATATTCGCTGTACATTAAAAAAAGTGATTTGGCAGTAGCCAACACGCTGGATGGATGAATGATATTCTCAAATTCAAAGTACGTATTTTGAAAGAAACTTTGGACACCGTATTTAGGATCTTCCTCTTGTCTAGGAAAGTCGGTGTATGGGTCATACGTTGGATAAGGGTAACCATGTGTCATGACAATACTATGCTCAATTAAAACACATTACGATAAAATATACATTAATAACATTTCTTATGTTTTCATATAACAATAATAAAATATATTTATACCAGTTTCATATATTTGGTAAATGGTACGCTTAGACCGAAAATGGTACGCTTTGGTAATGGTACGCTACGGTAATGGTACGCTTAGTCCATAAACCTAGGAGGGCACCTGCATGGACTGGTTACGATTTCCACCCTAATGTCAGCATCTAAAATTATGTAATTCTATGAGAACCGTTCTGCCGTGTAGTAATGACATTTGGGTGCTGAAAAAAGATGGCGTCTGCTAGTAAAAAGTTGAACACGCCAGGAACTTTAAAGCGTTATGGGTGCAAGACCGAGAGTTTAAAGACTTGTAAGTAAATGATGTTAGCCCTGAAACCAATAGCATTACCATGTGATGCTTTGTATGCACTGAAAATGAAGTGAAAACCGCTTTTACGTACCAGCGGATACAGTGATGCTCAGCTCAGTTCACGCAAACGATGCTCATCGTCGTGCACTTCAAATCAAAGCATCAAGAAATACCTTATTATACAGTGCTTGTAACACTTATCTTTTTGATGTTAAATGATACATCAGTTTAAAGTTTTAAATAGTTTTACCCCTTTACATTTAATGGTGCAAAAAATTATCTGGGACTCAGTTGTATTTGCTTGGGACGCAACTTTTGCTGATGCCCTGGGTCCCAGGGACTCGGTAAAATTCAATCCTAACGAGAACACTGTACAGCAGTGTAAATTATGAACGAAATTACACCAAGTTATAGTATTAACTTGTGAAATATTAATAACAGAAAAGAAAAGAAAAGAGAACTCTATGGATGGTCAAAAACTCCATATAAAGGCAGAATATAGAGTAACAGGGGAACACTTGTTGATTTATTTGACAGGCTGCAAAGTTATCCATCAGAAAACTATACCTAGCACGTGGAGGTCGACAACTTTGTCAATTTCTCCTGCTACATTTGAGGCCTGACATCTAAACCTTCCTCTGTCAGAAGCATCAGTGGAGAATATCTCAAGGCTGTCATCTTCATTGATCAAGTAGCGGATATTAGTGGGGGATATTGGGTTCTCATCCTTGTACCTGTAAAATCAAAGAACTGACAATACAGTAAAGGCCCATGACTCTGAAGTTAATCCATTCCGGTACATTGACACCTTTTGGTGCCTTTCTAAGTTACTTTTTGAAACCATTGTGATAAATAGAGCATTTTCTCCTATTTATCACAATGATTTCGAAATTACACAATTTAATAGTATTCCTTTTTACTCGTAAATGCTCCTTTTCAGTAAATTAATTCAAAGAGGTTTGATCTAAAAATAGCCTATGAGGTAATGGGTTAACCAAAAATTGGAGATGCAAATTGGCACCTTTGCAAACAGAGTAAACCTAAGTCAGACTGTAGGATCTGGGTCCATGCTTATAAAGCTTCTGAGTTGAGTCTGAGTTTGTTCTCAAGCTTTTGATTGGCCAGATTGGCCAATCAAAAACTTGAGAACAAACTCAGATTCAACTAAAAAGTTTTATAAGCATTGATACTGCTCTGTTTGCTTATGTCTTATAATATCGTGGTTTCTGCCATGATGGAAAAAATTCCTTGTTCATGATACAATTATAAAAATTCAGCCAATTAATATTCATACATTCATTATTTCTTAAATGAATATTCATGAAGTAACAGGTTAACTAAAAGAGTATTTATAAATGTAGTCCCTGGTCCCTAAAGAGCAGTTTGATTATAGTAACTATTTGCCTAAAATATAAGAATAACTAGAATTATCACTGAATGTAATTAAAACCCCACATAATTGCTTTGCGAAGTATGTGATATCTTGAATAACCAAGGGGCAATAACTCTATGTAAAATCATCCAACCTAATTCCTCAAAGATATGACATCATGAATATTTATCAGCTGAATTTTTAGAATGGTATATGAACACAGGAATTTCGGTGTAGTCCCAATATCAGGGTCTGCTCTCTTTGCTTAATATGGAATAATAGAGATCTGATTCAACAGTTTCTGTTTTGGCAAAAATTGCTTTTGTTATAAAAAAAAAAAGTACCTAGTTATAGTCTACTTTTGCATTGCGTCCTTGGGACTCGCATGTCAATGTTCAATGCGCCCTAATGAAATTATTTGCGTATTTTACGCAGGACGCACACCAAAATGAATCACTGCCCAAACCATACACATTCATTGGCTGTTCCTACCTAACTAACTTGTATCATCTTTATCAAACCTTTAGCTAATAAAGGCACATTTTTACAAAAACTAACAAGTCTGACCCACCATGTGATCTCTGGTCTAGGGTCTCCCTCAACCTGGCAAGGCAGTACAACTCCATCTCCCTCAATTATCGTAAAATCTGTCTTCAGGGAATCTGGGTCAGTAAAGTTGAACTCAGGGGGTACTAGAAAGGAATCAAGAAAGGAATTAAACTAGAAAATTGTGTAAGACACAGCAATGCCCCTGTGGTGGTGCTTGACAATGAAAAAACTGACAATCAACTGCATGTACAAGTGTGACACAGACAGACGGACACACAGACAGACAGACAGACAGACAAACAGACAGACAGATAGACAGAAAGAAAGACAGACAGAGGGACGGATGGACAGGTGCAAAACATAATGCATCTGACTATTGCCAATGGGGGCATAATAAAAACAGCACAAATACAAGACTGTACTCCATAGATAGTTACTCCATAGGTACAGTAGAAACCCTCTAAACTGGAATTATAGTAGAAGAATGTAGATGTAGCAGGTGGCTGCTTATAAATGAAGTCATGAAAAAAGCTCCTAGAGGAGCTTTTTGCATGACTTTCACCCTGCATTAAGCTGCCACCTGTCTCCAAGAACAATATTTATACTAAATTGAGTGTCCGGTTTAGAGTGGTTTTACTGTACATCTTTAAATTCCTTTGCAAACAGAGTAGACCCAGATCAGACGACTCCTGTAAGATCCATGTGATCAGTGTCTTATGGAACAATACAGGTCTGATTCTAAACTTTCTGCCACAGCCAAAATGTCCTCTATTCATATGCCATTATAAAAAAATAATCTAATCAATATTCATGATGTCCCTATTTCTTAATTGAATATTCATGGAATAAATGGTCAAGTCTCTGAGCAGGAAATTCATGATTACCTCAGCAAACATGCTGGATCCAAATGAGATGACATTTTTCCTTCCTACTATTACTTAACCCTTTCTTTCATATAAACGCCTTTTCACACATCTGCAAACAGATATAGGAGCCTTCTGATCAGGGTCTGCACTGTTTAGTAATGGAATTTGATAGATCTGTTTCTTTAATTTTTAAAATGGCTACAACATTCCACTTTTCATATTTCATTATAACTGTTTTGTCCATGAATATTCAGAAGGTATTGAAACTTGAAATTAACATAGAACAGGGAAAGGGTTAATGTCCAAAGAGTTGTTGCACAACTTTACAACTGGTAACTCTGCAATTTCCATAACCCTTTCCCTGTTCTATGTTCATTTAAAATTTCAATACCTACTGAATATTCATTAACAAAAAAGTTATAATGCAATATTGAAGGTGAAATATTGTACAGTATATTGGCGATATTTCGAGCACCATCGGGAATTTGCAAAAACCTCGGATTATCGCGATGCTCGAAAGAACCGAGAGCATTTTATGTCATTTCCAAGATCATTGTTTGACGACGAGAGGAAGCGTATTTCTTCACAGTAAACTGTTTTAACATTATCACAAACTTCAATGCATATATAATTCATCGATTCTTTCCTTATATAAGTGATAACAGAAAACACCATTCACATCGGCGACCGAAGTTTCAGTATAATTTGTTTGGGTCCGTTCGACGGACCCTTCACAATAAACTCAAAACTTGTTTCAAACCATTTAGACATATCCCTAGAATAGTCGTAGCGTATAGCATTACGTCGTCTATTTTGCATATTTTTCCATTTGTCGACATTAATTTAGTTGTTGGTGCTGAGTTGGGTGCACAAACAAACATTTTCGCTTCGTTCCCGTGCTGTTTCGTAGTAAGGAAAATCAGGGCGAGTGACCAAATTAATTAATAATCGGAACACTCGGCTTTTTTCGTCTGACATAGTTATTCTCTTTCATCTCTCGGAACAAGAGTCTGCATGAACGAGACTGTCAAAAAGTAGCAAAAATTTTGCGAATTTCAAAGCACTACACGAAAAACACTGCACTATTACAAAATTTAAAGCAGAAAGACGTTATATATCACACATTCAGCGGTACTTAAAAAGCACTACATGTTTGCGAACGTATGCAAATTATGAGTGTGGCTCTTTGTTTATTATGACTTCAGTCTATTAAATTATCATCATTATTTACACCAAAGTAAAGTCTGCATTCAAGGAATGTGTTATTCACACATTTGGAAGATCTAATGCCCCATAGACGGATCTTTCATAAGGTCACGACAACGTATCGGGAAGGTGTGAATAATTACCTCGGAGGTGGGAAAACACCGTGCTCGAATTAAACAATCAATAAAGGGAACCAGAATGATCCGCGGGACCAGCACACATGCTCGAATTTTCGGATTATCGCTATTCGGATTAATGCAGGTATTTTCAATGAGATTTGATAGAATTTGAGTCGGGACCTCAACATTCCCTCGGAATAAGCAGGTATCTCGGAAAAACGAGAGTCGAAATAACGCCGTTATACTGTAGCTATATTGAAAACTAAAGAAACATATCTTTCAGATTCCAGTAGCAAACAGAGCAGACCCTGATCAGACGGCTCCTATAGGAGCCGTCTGATCTGGGTCTTCTCTGTTTGCAGATGCGTGAACACACGTTTATATGAGGGAAAGGTTTATGGTCCAGACTGTTTGATACTGGGATTAATATGTAATAAACAAGACTGCCAATATACTAGAAAATATGTGTTTTATATATATGACTTAGAGAGCAGACAAGGTCAAAATGGCTATTTAAAGGGCCTGGAAAGATATAACTAGTTATTACACCTATCTGAGACATTATTACAACAAACATTTTCAGCAAGTTTGGTGAAGACTGGATGAAAATTGTTCTACATAAGACAGTGGACACAGCTTGGATGCTGCCCATCAATCTCTAATTTTGGACAATTCAAAGACCATAGTACTGAAGTGCCTTGAATTATATGTCTGGTTATCAATTTTTGCCAAGAAATTATTACCACATTTTTAGCAAGTTTGATGATGATTGCATGAAATTGTTCCCCTTAGAGAGCAGACATGGTTTGGACACTGCCAGTCTGCCACAGGTGATCCCAAAATATGACATGTCTACCAGCAGGCATACAAAAAGATGAAATGTCTAAGAATAAATCTGAAGCAGACGACAACTGTTGCAGACGACATACCTGGCGGAAAGAATTTCATTTCAAATTACAAACAGTAGAATTTTAAACCAGTCAGTAAAACAAGAGTTTTCTAAGAAACATGTATTGTATGCCATCTGCAGATAGAAATGTGTCTTAAAAGCTTGATGAAAAAATCAAGACAGATAGACAAGACAGACATATAGACAAGACAGACAGATAGTAAGTCAGTCAATTATAATTACATTTTACTATGAAATTACCTTCTTGACACTAACCCTAATTTAACTGTTTACTCCATGAATATTACTATAGAAAATAACGATGTCATAAATATTAATTAGATTTATTGTTGTAATTGCACATGGACACAGGCATTTTGACCATGGCAGAAACTGTGGAATCATATTTTTATTATATCAGAAGCAAACAGAGTAGACCCAGATCAGATGACTCCTATAGGAGCCATCTGATCTGGGTCTACTGAGCTGTTTGCAAAGGCGTAGAAAGGCGTATTTATGGAGTAAAGTGTTGACGGCGATAAAGTCCTCATAAAATTTAACAAGCAAAAAATGTCAAAATCACATTAAAGCTGGATTTTTTTGTGTTAACAATTTACCTAATGATTTTTTATTGATATAGGTTTTTACGTTGCTTCAACACAGTTTCAGTTAATTCACAACATCCAACTAATTACAGGTAGAGGAAGCTATCTGCATACCAAATATAAATTGTCTAGCAGATGTAGTTCAGAAGTTATAAAAACATTTTTTTAATGACAGCCATGTTTTCAAAATAGTGACCTTGACCTTGACCTGATTTCAGGTATCTTTATGTCATCTGTAAGGTCCCTACCAAAGCTATCTGAATACCAAAGGTGAATTGCCTAGTGTTCGTGGATCAGAAGTTATAGCAAAATGTTAAAGTTTGTTAAAAACAGCAAAGTTTTCAAAATAGTGACCTTGACCTTGACCCAATTTCATGTATCCTTGTATCAAGTGAAAGGCCTTCACCCAAGCTATCTCCATATCATATATAGCATATGTGGTTCAGAAGTTAAGACAAAATGTTGAAGTTTTTCAATGATGGCCAACTTGTCATAACAGTGACCTTGACCTTGACCTAATTTCAAATATATTTATATCAACTGAAAGGCCTTTACCAAAGCCATCTGTATATCAAAGATGAATTGCCTAGCATTTGTAGTTCAGAAGTTATAGTAATGTTAATGTTTGTTTAAAACGGAAAAGTTTTCAAAATAGTGACCTTGACCTTGACCTGATTTCATGTATCTTTGTATCACATGAAAGGCCTTTACCCAAGTTATCTTCATACCAAATATGAATTGTCTAGCTTAAGTAATTCAGAAGCAATGTTAAAGTTCTGTTAATGCCGGCACGCCGGCCGAAACATAAAAACACACCCGCCTGCCCTCCGTCGAACCGCCAGGTTTTCGCCAAACTATTAGCCAAGATTTTTTTTGAAAAATCAGGCTAAAAATACAAGTTAACCCTATACCTAACAGACACATATCTTTAAGCATTTGCAAAAATAGTATACCCAGATACTAGGTCCTGAAGGAGCAGTCGGATAAGGGTGTTTGCTTATAAAATAATACAGTGCTCCCTCCGAACAACGACACTTTACGGAAACACATAAAAGTGCCGTTGTGCGGAGGGTGTTGTTGTTGGGAGGGAACACTACACAGACGTATTTTGACAGATGGATGTATGCGTTGATGATTTAATAAATATGTAGATAGATAGACAGATTAACAGACAGACAGACCTGTTTAGAATGCATAACAAAATGTTTCCCTGCGTCCACGAATCGCAACCCGCAAGTTGAAAAATGAACGTGTGCGATTAGGTTCTCCAGGAGTAGAATTGTTCGGAAGAACATGTTCTATTTTATTCACCGTTTCCTTCTGAGAAAACTAGAGGAAAACGGAATGAAAATCATTACGCATTTATGTTCAAATTTGACAAGAGTACTGTTGCCGTGAAGAATTTTTAGTTTCTAAGGTCAGTTTATGACCGAACTCGGTTGAAATTCATTTCTGCCACACGATCTTTTTCTAGAAGTGACAAATCGAACGCGCCTATGGTTATCGTTGGAACAAGAGAGAAATAAACGAATTTAACCGACAAAATTTCTTGTACTTTATAAATATAGAAAACGTGTTTCTCAATTGAAATTCAGTATTCTCTTAATCAGTCATACACAACAGCATATAGGTGTCAGTGTGTCATAATGGATTTACACACGAATTGTCGCTCGAGTCGCACAACGGATTAGCTATGGTTGACTGAATTATTGCTCGGAGCTAGTAAGGTAACAGGCGGCCGTTAATTACATAAAGATTAGTGTCACTGGGACCAATCATCTTTCACATGCTTGGTTGCTTTTGTTCAGTGGTCAGAAAATTACGTTCAGCTGAAGTACCGTTGAAGGGGGGTAAATGTTACCGTCCGGCTACAAATATACATGTCGTTAGCCGTTGTAGAGAGGTATCGTTCGCGGGAGGGAGTTTTACTTGAAAATCCTCCGGGGGGAATACACGTTGTCGCTATGGGGAGGGAACCGTTGTTGGGAGGTGACGTTAATGGAGGGAGCACTGTATAGATCAATTTTGACAGTTTTTGCAATGGTAAAACATGTTCATTATGCCACAATGAATATCAGCTAATAAATATTCATCCTGTTGTGACTTCTGACATGAATATTTATCAGGAAAGGTATTAAACATAATAATTACCTCATATACTATATTTAAACCCAACCTCTTTGAACAGATTTACCGAGGAGTAATTACTAGAGAGAAAATTTTAGAATTGTATACAGTAAAACCTCTCTATAACGACCACTAAACTGTGTTAGTTAGTTGGTATTTAGAGCAGGTGGTTGCTTACAGCAAGGTGAAAGTAAAACAGAACGCTCCTACAGGAGCGTTCTGTTTTACTTTCACCTTGCTGTAAGCAGCCACCTGCCTTTAACACAAAATACTTTGTGTAATTCAGTGGTCGTTATAGTGAGGTTTTACTGTAGTTTTGAAACCATTGTGATAATTATTTATTACAATGTTTTCAAATAGTATTTCTTACAGAGGCGTCAAAAGGCAGGCACCAACATGAGGGAATGGATTAAGGTACATGTAAACGAGAAAAGATGAATTTACAACTTACCCAGAACTTCAAGACTGACAACAAACGAAGCATTGCCACCGACATTTGTAGCCAGGCACATGTAATTCCCAGCATGTTCTGCCTGTAATAGAGTATGATCAATTTTAGATACAGTAGAATCAGTCTAAACAATCATTAAAAGTAGTCTAAAAATGGGTTTATCAGACAGTTGGTATTTTAACCCTTTCCTCCATAAATACGCCTTTCTACGCTTCTGTAATAGCTACTTCTTGAAACCATTGTAATAAATAGAGCATTTGCTCCATAGGAGCAAATGCTCTATTTATCACAATGGTTTCAATACTATACAATTCTAACATTTTCCTTTTCTCTAGTTAATGCTCCTTTTCGGTAGATTAATTCAAAGAGGATGAGTCTAAATATAGCCTATGGAGGAATGGGTTAAGGCAGGAGGACATTTTGGTATTGGTACAAACTGTAAAGTGACAGATCTATATTAATGTTATAAGCATACAGAACAGACCCTGATTAGATGGCTCCTACAGGAGATGTTTGATCTAGGTGTTCTCTATTGTGAAAAAGTGTTTATATGAAGGTAAGGATTAATACCTTACAGGCACACTCATTCACAGACAGAGATAACACTTAACCCTTGACTCCATTTAGACACTTTATCAGGGTTTACTGTTTACATAATATAGACATGACTATAATTTCTACCATGACCAAACATTCCTGCGTCCATGTGCTATTATGACAATCTAATTAATATTCATGATGTCATTATTTCTTACATTAATATTCATGGTGTAAAGTTAAATCTTTACTACATGAATAATCATGAAAGAGATGATGACCTTATGAATATTAATTGAGAGAAATTTATAGTGGCAAACAAATAAGTTGAATTTAGGTCATGGAAGAAATTGCAGAATCACATCAGAATCAAATCTTCATGAAGATTTACTAACCCTTTCCCTTATGTAAGCGCATTTTGACGCATCTGCAAACAGAGTAGACCCAGATCAGATGGCTCCTATAGAAGCCGTCTGATCAGGGTCTGCTCTGTTTGCTTATGGTGTAATATTGATCTGATTCTACAGCTTCTGCCTTTGCCAAAATGTCCTGTGTTCATATGCCATTATAAAAATTATCATGTTAATACTCATGACTTCATTATTTCCTACATGAATACTTTTGAGGAAAGGATTAATGCATCCATACCCACGTGGATGGCTGGAGCGTAGAAAGGATTAATGAGGAAAGGATTAATGCATCCATACCCACGTGGATGGCTGGAGCGTAGAAATAAAGTTTCATGTCCTTCATTCAATAATGAATAACTGCCTAAGCAAAACCTTAACCCTTCGCTTGCTATTCGCGTCAATATACCTACCTGTAAATAGTGTAGACCCAGATGAGACAGCTCCTGCAGGAGCTGTCTCATCAGGGTCTGCACTATTTACAAGTTGATTGTGCAACCAGTGCACTCCACAGCAGTGATTGCGCAGCGATATACTTGTACACAATGAAGAATTAGATGTATGTAATTATACAACAGGGCATGGGTAAAGAAGGAGAAATGTATTTTAAAATTCAGCAAGAGAAGGGTTAACACTTAACCTGATAGAAACATCTTTTCATAAAGTGGCAAATAGAGTACACCCAGATTAGACAGTACCTGCAAGGAATCATTTGATCAGGGTCTGCTCTGTTTGCTTATGGAATAGTAAAGAACTGATTCTGTTGTTTCAGCCATGGCCAAAACGTCCTGTTATCAAATACCATTATAAAACATTATAAATATTCATGAAATAATTATTTCTCACATTCATATTGTTTAATATGACCAAATACTTATTCCTTTCCCTGTTCAGTATTCATGTAAGAAATTATGATAACAAGAATATGTATTTGCTCAATTTTTGTAATGCAAACTTTTCAAGGAAATATTTTGCTTTGATGAAAACTGTAAAATCAGATCTATATCATGTTAAAAGCAAACAGAGCAGACCCTGATCAGACGGCTTCAATCTGGGTCTACTCTGTTTGCAAATGCGTGAAAATGCGTTTATATGATGGAAAGGCTTAATGATGTTTTGAAGTATATAAGACCTGCAAACAATCAAGATCAAAGGGCTCTTGAGGGAACCATTTGATAAATCTAATTAATACTCAGAGAAGGAAGAGTTAGTTTTAATTATTTAGCAGATTAAGGGTTTTCCTGTTCTATATTTATTCCAATTTTCAATACCTTCTGAATATTCATGGACAAAATAGTTATAATGAAACATCGAAGGTGGAACATCGTAGCCATTTAAGAAACTAATGAAAATCTAACAAATTCCCTTTTCAAACAGAGAAGACCCTGATCAGACGGCTCCTGTAGGAGGCATCTGATCTTTGTCTACTCTGTTTGCAAATGTGTGAAAACGCATTTATATGAAGAAAAGGGTTAAAGAAAAGAGAAACTGGGTAAACTACCAACCTGCACATCTTCTATGATCACATTTCCCGGCCCATTCTTTAAGATGTAGCCATCTTCCTGAAGCATTTTTCCTCTGCGAACCCAGAAAACGTTGGGTGGAGGGTTGCCTAGTATGGCCTGGCAGTTCAGGCTGACGCTCTCCCCTTGTCTAACCTCAATTGATGGATTCATATAGCCAATCAAAGGCATCACTGAAGCAAACCATTAACTTATGCATGAATTAACCCATTCCCTCATAGGCTATTTCTAGATCCAACCTCTTTGACTAAATCTACCGAAAAGGAGCATTAACTAGAGAAAAGGAAATTTTTAGGAGCAAATGCTCTATTTTTTAACACAATGGTTTCAACAAAATGTGTTTGTGAAACACTATGCCCCCTCATATATTTGACCTCTGACCTTGAAGGATGACCTTGACCTTGACATGTCACCCCTCAAAATGTGCAGCCTTATGAGATACACAAGCATGCCAAATATCAAGTCTCTATCTCTACTGGTCCAAAAGTTATGGCCAATGTTAAAGTCGGTGATTTGACCCATATATTTGACCTCTGACCTTGAAGGATGACCTTGACCTTGACATGTCACCCCTCAAAATGTGCGGCTTTATGAGATACGTATGCATGCCAAATATCAAGTCTCTATCTGTACTGGCTCAAAAGTTATGACCAATGTTAAAGTTGCTGACAAACAAACATACAGACAAACAGACAGGGCAAAAACAATATGCCCCCTGACTATCGTCAATGGGGGCATAAAAAGTGACTTTTACAGAGGCGTAGAAAGGCTTAGCATGAATTAACCTCACTGAAACACACATCAGACTCTTACTCCTTTCCCTCATACAAACTTTTTCATGTCTTTGCAAACAGCGTAGAACCAGATCAGGTGGCTCCTGTAGGAGCCGTATGATCAGGGTCAGCTCTGTTTTGAAATTATTATAAATCTTACTCTACAGTTCCTACGAATACCAAACAATTCTGGGTACATATGCTACAGTTCCTACGAATACCAAACAATTCTGGGTACATATGCTACAGTTCCTACGAATACCAAACAATTCTGGGTACATATGCTACAGTTCCTACGAATACCAAACAATTCTGGGTACATATGCTACAGTTCCTACGAATACCGAACAATTCTGGGTACATATGCTTACAAATATTCAACACATACATATTCATGATGTTACAGTGCTCCCTCTCTACAACGACACCCTTTGGGATACGAAGATTGTATGTGTTGTTCAGAGGGAGTTGTTATAGGGAGAAAAAAATCAAACAATTAGCTTGTTTGCAGATCCGCAGATCAGGTGTATTTCGAGAACTAAAACCGTTATGCCTCAATCAAACCCTATGTTGTGACCACTCTTTAGAATCGTCACAAAGCGACGATTCTAAAGAGTGGTCACAACATAGGGTTTGATAGAGGCATAAAGAAAATACGATGGAAAAAGTTGTTTCTGGAGCCTTGTTGTTTCGGAAACAGTGACATGCGTTGTTGTAAGGAGTGAATCGTTATTGAGAGGGCCGTTGTTGGGAGGGAGCACTGTATTATTTTCTTTACTCCATAAATATGCATTCTATGACTTTGCAAACAGAGATCAGACGGCTCCTATATGAGCCATCTGATTAGGGTCTGCTCTGTTTGATTGAGATATAGTATAGATATGATTCTACTGTTTCAGCCATGGCCAAAAATTCATGTACTCATGTGCTATTATAATAAATATCCATGACGTCATTATTTCTTATATAAATATTAATGGAGGAACTTGCAGTGAAAGAGTTAACCCTTTCCCTCATACAAATGTGTTTTCACGCATTTGCAAACAGAGTAGACCCAGATCAGACGGCTCCTAGAGGAGCCGTCTGATCAGACTCTACTCTGTTTGCTATTAGAATTTGATAGATCTGTTTCTTTACTTTCTAAAATGTCTACAATGTTTCACCTTCAAGAATTCTTTATAACAATTTTGTTAATGAATATTCAGTAGGTACTGAAAAATGGCCTAAATATAGAACAGTGAAAGAGTTAATAAACTGATAAAGTTGACCAGGAAACAGGTGTAGCCAACCACAGAGCTAATAATCAATAATTAAAGTCATAGAAATAATAACTTTGAACACATTACATGAACTTGACCCTCTCCCTCATATAGACACTTTTTCATGCCTTTGCAAACAGAGCAGACCCAGATCAGATGGCTGCTATACTAAAACACTATGAAAAGGAGTATATATCCAAAAAGTGGGTACAGATGTGAAGGCAGGATTGACAGAAAAACATGGTATACAGACAAATGGATGACAGAGAATATAAGCACAAAAGAATCTACCCTATGTGTCTTCAGACAAACATAGGCATACGGTGCAGAGCCAGATAATAATGCTCCTGTTAGATCAGTCTACACTACTTGTTACTATGTCAGACAAATTTAAAGTTTTCAAAATTATGCTAAACAAAATTGTTCATTTTTACAAACTAATGGGAGATCGAGTATCAGAATATTTCAGGAAAATGCAGAGGCTTATGATAACCCTTTTCCTGTTCTATGTTTATTACATATTTCAATACCTATTGAATATTAATGGACAATACTGAAATATAGAAGGTGGTACACTGTAGCCATTTTAGAAGGTATAGAAACAGTTCTATTAAATCTGCAAACAGAACAGATCCTGATCAGACGGCTCCTATAGGAACTGTCTAATCTGGGTCTTCTGTTTGCAGATGCATGAAAACAAGTTTATATGAGGGAAAGTGATAAGATGCATAAATTAACCCTTTATTCCATGAATATTCAAGTAAGAAATAAGGACATCATGAATGGTATTTAGATTATGTTTTATAACCCTTTCCCTAATATAAATGTGTTTTCACGCACTTGCAAACAGAGTAGACCCAGATCAGACGGCTCCTAGAGGAGCCGTCTGATCAGGGTCTGCTCTGTTTGCTAATAGAATTTGATAGATATGTTTCTTTACTTTTTAAAATGGCTACAATGTTCCACCTTCCACATTTCTTTATACCTATTTTGTTAATGAATATTCAGTAGGTATTAAAAGCTGACCTACATACAGAACAGGGAACCAGGGATAATGGCACATTATTGGACACAGTAATGGTTTTGGCCATAGTAGAAACTGTAGAATCATATCAATATTATACCATAAGCAAAAGCATAGCAAGGCATATTTGTAGAGTAAAGTTAACCCTTTCACTGCCAATGCCGGATCTGAGATTACCTATGCAAACAGTTTGGATCCAGATGAGACACCGAGTAACTCGGCATCTCATCAGGATCCAAACTGTTTGTTACTGTTACTATGTTTTTGAAACAAAAATGAAGAAAATCAAAAGAATGAAAATTTGTAGCAGACGACAAAGTTAGCAGTTGACAGTGTTTGGCAGCGAAAGGGTTAAAGAAAAGCTCCTTTATTTCTCCACCAAACCCTGTATTCCTTAGAATCAGAATCATCTCGAAGACAGGTTTATTAGAGAAATGATTTTTTTAAAATGAAGATTTTAGAGTTTAACTCTTTTCCTTATATAAACGCTTTTTCATGCATTTGCAAACAGAGTAGACCCACATCAGATTAATCCAATGCTCTTTTTGCATATGAAATTATAAAGATATGTTTCTTCAGTTTCAATCAATGCCCAACGTTCATGTGTACATATGCAATTATAAAAAATAGCTAATAAATATTCATGGTGTCATTGCTTCTTCATATATATTCAACAGTAAAAGAGTTAAATATGCTCTCATCATCATCATCATCACCAGTGTTTCAGTATTTACCTATGCCAGTGATGGTGAGGAAGCCTGAAGATTGTGTTATCCCAAACTGATTCTGAGCCACACACACATAGTTGCCCTCGTCGTCAAGAGTGACATCTAAACAAATGATGAAACAACATTAGTATATGTGTGAAATATAACGAGTAATGGGAGCAATGCCCTAGTCCCCTAACAGCTGAATTTTAATTACAACTGCAGTAATTGTGACAAATCAATGCAGCGCAAAAAGATTCAAACTTGATCTGTAACTCATTATAATACTGATACATACAAAATATCACATCAATATCTGCAAGGGTTTAGAAAACAAAAGTCTGGAAAGCTGAAAATTTCTGGAAATATTCTAAGTCAAACTGCTCTGCTGTAATTCCATAAAAAGTAGCGTAACAAAATTCAAACTTGATCTGTAACTTATTATAATAAAGACAGACGTCAAATATCATTTCAATATCTGTAAGGGTTTAGAAAAAAGGTCCGGAAAACCGAAGTGTGACTGACTAGTATGACAGACGGACAAACAGACAGACGGATGGACAGACAAATGGACAGAGTGCAAACCTATAGTCCGCTTCGGCGTTGCCAGTAGAGGACTAATAAACAGAGCTCAGATGCTTAAATTAAAATATTTTCAAGTATAACTTCTTTATTTCTCCACCAAACCCTATGTTGTGACCACTCTTTATCGTCTCTAGAATCGTCTCCTCGAGACGATTCTAAAGAGTGGTCATAACTCTAAAGCGTTTGGTGGAGAAATGAGGATTTTAGTATTTGGATATGCACCGTTACCTGTAGCTCAGAATGAATGTATGAATATTAATTGGCTGAAATTTATAACATCATGAACAAGGGAATTCTTTACCAAAAAGAAGCTGTAGAATCAGATCTATATTACATCATAAGCAAACAGAACAGACCCTGATCAGACAGCTCCTGTAAGACTTATAATAAATCTAACTATAATGTCTTACAGTACAAAAATTTCCAAATGTACATTATGCCATTATGAAAAGCCAGCTAATAGATATTCATGATGTCATTAATGAGTATTATGTCATGATGTTATTTATTACATGAATATTTTTAACAAGGAAGACTCAACTATCAAGTCCATACAGTACAATTTACTAGAATATGTTTAACCCGTCGCTTGCTGAATTTTAAAATACATTTCTCCTTCTTTACCCATGCCCTGTTGTATAATTACATATATCTTCACTGTGTACACATATTTCGCTGTGCAATCGCTGTGGGGTGCACTGGTTGCACAATCAACTGGTAAATAGTGCAGACCCTGATGAGACAGCTCCTGCAGGAGCTGTCTCATCTGGGTCTACACTATTTACAGGTACGTATATTGATGTGAATAGCAAGCGAAGGGTTAATGACAGGGCTCTAGAAATGTTCAAATCCCAACTGGTCCAGCCGGTAAACGGACATTAGCCCCCCCCCCCCCCGGGGACATTTGCCACCTATTTTTTGATGAGCGGACATTTGCCCCTTGTTTTTTTGTGATATGCGGACATTAGCCACCTGGTAATATGTCTATGAGGGGCATTTGCCAACTTATAGTTTGTATATGATAATATGATAGCATTAAATATCGAAATTGACATTCGCGAAAACTAATGACATTTCAAGTTTGCATGAATGGCAGTTTTGAAGGCTTTGATAGAGAAGCAAGAAAACTAGTTTGTATTTAAATTCTTACATGATTAGTTATTATCATTTAGCTTATGATGCATACTTATTTCTCATCAGATAAACGAAAGCCACAAGCCAACATTGTTTTTCTGTTCACTGCAGCATATTTTTGGCAGATAACTGTAGATCTACCCAAGGAGCTCTTTAATGTGGAGTCTCAAAAATAGGTCAATCTTTACCTTGAATCAAGCGGACATGTTGTTGACTTTTTGTTATGATTGTTCAAAGTAAATTGTGTTGCTGATGGATATCAAGAGAGTATTTGCTCATAAAAAAATGATTACCCGATGCAAAGATGTTATTTCTCAGTAACCTTCCAGCCTTAATATAATTACAGTAGCCTAAATCTATGGACTGTAACGTGTTTGTTAACAGGTACAAGGTAGGTAATGTTTAGGTTTGTGTCGTAAGAGATGAATGTCTTATCAATATTACTAGCATGGTTGATTGGCTAGCTGAAGAAGAGACCAAGTGGAACTGGACTGACTGTCCGAGGCCTCTAGCCTATAATCTCTTGACACGTTAATGATGGGGTCAAATGAAAACAGTTACTTTCAGCTGATGATTTTGATTAGAAACGTTGCCTGCTTAAGATTTTCGGACTGATTTTTTTTCAGATTCTGAAATACAAACCGGTCTCAAAATGCAAGACCGGCGATTTTCCGGATTTCTAGAGCCCTGGTTAATGACATACAGTGGATCCTCTGGCAGGCCTCTGGGTCCATGCTTATAAACTTTTAGTTGAGTCCGAGTTCATTCTCAAGGTTTTGAGAGCCTTTGGCTCAAATCTGACCAATCAAAAGCTTGAGAACTCAAATCTGTCCAATCTAAAGCTTGAGAAAGAACTCAGACTCAACTAAAAATCTTTATAAGCATGGACACAGATCTAGGTTTACTATGTTTGCTAATTATGTCAATACACTTGTATGTCATATCATAAGCAAACAGAGCAGACCCTGATCAGACAGCTCCTTTAGGAGACATCTGATCTGGATCTACACTGTTTGCAAAGGTATATTTATGGACTACAGGATTATCGGTTTACTATCATAATCTTAGAATAAAATTACTTTGGATAACTAGTGACCCGGCTGGTGTCTCGTAAACCCTGACTCCAAATTCCAGGTTTCTACCATCATCTCTCTTCCAGTGCTGTGTGGGCTTTGGCAGTCCCTCTGACTGACAGTTCAAGGTCGCTGAGGTCCCTATGTCTGCCCCTGTGTTTTCCGGGGGAAGGGCGATACTCGGTTCAGCTAGAAAAATAAATAGGAGTACAGTACAGCCTCTCCACAATGACCAGGCCCATACATGTGATAACCTGCTGAGGCATGTCAGGTAGATTTAGGAAATTTGTCAGGTAGATTTGACTTTTGTCAGGTAGATTTTACTGACACAACAAAAGGAGGAAAAAGAAATTTGCTTGATACTTATGTTTGTTATACTTTTTCACATTATCATTCATATTTTACCATAAATGCATACCATTATAAATCTTACATTACACACATAACATTTACACACTTAACCCTTTCCCTCATATAAACACCTTTTTTACGCATAAATTTGCAAAGAGAATAGACCCAGATCAGATGGCTCCTACAGGAGCTGTCTGGTCAGGGTCTGCTCTGTTTGCTTATGATATAGGAATGATTCTACACTTTCTGGTTTGGCCAAAAAATCCAATGTGGTGTTAAAATCCCCATTAACCCTTTCCTTCATATAAACAAGTTTTCATGCATTTGCAAACAGAGAAGACCCAGATCAGACAACTCCTATAGGAGCCATCTGATCAGAGTTTGCTCTGTTTGCTTTTGGAATTTTAAAAATGTTTCTGTACTTTCTAAAATGGCAATAAAGTTCCAATCTCCATATTTCTTTATAACTAATTTGTTTATGAATATTCAGTAGGGACTGGAATTTAGAATTGAAAATGGAACAGGGAAAGGGTTAAAAATAAATACTAATAATTGGCATGCAGTAATAATTCTAGATTTTTTTCATGGGTTAAAAGGACTCTTTGAAATCAATAGGTCTCAAGCCCAAAACACTGGGTTCCTTATTAAATAATGTCATGAAAACAATATTATTAACTAATGTCATGAAAAAATCATTATTTATTACTGTTTTATCATATAATTAAAAAGAAATTCTATTTTATTTTATAATAACATTTTTAGGTTTTTTTTTGCTTATTTTATAGCTATACTCCCAATGACAACCTTTACTCAGTTCAAGTCAGTTAAACCTTTACTCCGTTCAAATTATTTACTGCAAACATTGAGCAGTCGCAGAAATGTTGAAATCCCAACAGGGTCCAGAGTCCGTGTTTTAGCCTGTATCTACAATCATCGCGAAAACTGATGACATTTTAACTTGATATAGTTCTTATTTTTTGAAGAGTTTGCAATGGTAGATAATATTTCAGGGTGTGTGCAATTACTTCTTTAGTGTCCTTACCACTAATTATATTAATGAAAAAGTAATTTTGTGTACAAATCAAATGCATGATTATCAGTCCAAACAGTCTTATTTTCGAAGTGTTTCGGTCCATTGCAACAACGAGGCCAAGCACGGCTGTCTTTGACAAGGATGCAGAGAAGCATTTCTATGTCTTATAACTTAATTATGAGAATATAATTCCTATTATAGGGTCATGACACTCCCATGTCGCCTCGCTTGAGTAATAAACCTGCTGCATGTGATATTTGTGATAGACGTTTGCATTTTGACACGACTGGATCCCGAACAATTTATTTGGTAAAGTCCAGTAGAGTGAAAACCGGAACCACCTCGTGATTATGTAATTCGGGTGTTCTCCATGGTCTCCAAAGGGGATTCCCTTGAATGGTCCCTACCAAAACAGACCAAGCGTGGATCACAGCATGATAGCAAGCTAAAGGTGGTCTGTGTGTGTACAGAACTAACAGATAATATCCACCAGGGAGGAAAATGTATGTCACTAAAAAAAGTTGCCTTCGTAAAATTTCAAAAACCGGTAGTTTTGCCTACCGTTCCGGTAGAACGGTAAACCACCTCTGAAAACGGTAGAATTCACCTACCGTCGGTAGTTATCACATGTATGCATGACTATCTTTAAAAGCAGGTGTCCTATAGGATCCACCTGATTTGGATCTGCTCTGTTTGCAAATGTGTGAAACATTTCTTATCAACATGCCATATTATAAATTTTAAGTTAACCCATTCCCTCATATTGACGGCTTTTGACGACTCTGTAAAAGTCACTTTGTGAAACCATTGTGATAAATAGAGCATTTGCTCCTATAGGAGCAAATGCTCTATTTATCACAATGGTTTCAAACTACAAAATTCTAGTTAATGCTCCTTTTCGGTAGATTTATTCAAAGAGGTTGTATCTAAAAATAGCCTATGAGGTAATGGGTTAACTGATATTCTTACTTGAATATTCATGATAGAAGGTGTTAATGTTACAAGCATGTTTCAATTAATTTTTTAATCACTGATATATATATAATGACACAAAAACTACTTTAAGACTTCACCTCCAACTTCCAGGACAATGTCTACAGTGTCCTCGCCAGCTTCGTTGATAGCCTTACAAGTGTATTCCCCAGCGTCCAGCTGCTGTGTGCCCAATATTCTCAGCTGACCATTCTGGGTGATTTTCACATAAGCCAGAGCCTTCAGCTGTGGAAAAAGAATGATTGTAACTCTTAACCTCATAGATATGCCTTTTAATCCCTTTGCAAATAGAGCAGACCCAGATCAGGTGGTGTGTGTGGGACCTATTCTGTTTGCTAATGGAATCATGCAGATTTGATTCTACATTTCCGTAATGAATTTTTATAATGGAATATGTACACATGAATATTTGGTATTGGAAACTGTGGCATCATAGTCTAAGCTTTATAAACAAACAGAGAAGACCCTGGGTCCATGCTTATAAAACTTTTAGTTGAGTCTGAGTTCGTTCTCAAGTTTTTGATTGGTCAGATTTGAGCCTTTGGCTCAAATCTGACCAATCAAAAGCTTGAGAACTCAAATTTGACCAATCAAAAGCGTGAGAACGAACTCAGACTCAACTAAAAAGCCTTATAAGCATGGACCCTGATCAGACTTGTTCTGGTTTTCTAGTCCAATCAAATTATGATGGACATGTGATCATACATAACTGGACTGTGTCACCTTTTTTGACCAATCAGAAAGGGCCTGTTCCCTAACTGCATGTGGCTGACATTGTCTGTGTTTGAAAGGAATTATTGGAAGCAGGTCTGTACAATTTTTGTACAGTTGATTGGCCGATGATAAGCCTGTTATTTGCCGTTAGTTTTGTGTCTAGGAAACACATTGCTCATTTTCAGTAACTGTTGCAATTATGCCTGACTGTTTTTTCATGCTCACCGGTCTTAAGCCACAAACATATCTTCATGTTAACCCATTCTCTCCTACTGACAACTTTGTGCCCCTCTGTAAAACTCATTTATTTAAAACCATTGTTATAAATAGAGCATTTGCTCTGTTTATCACACATGTTTTAAAACAACACAATTCTAAAATTCTCCTTTTCTATAGTAAATACTCCTTTTCGATAAATTAATTCAAAGAGGTTGGGTCTAAAATAGAGCAGACCCTGATCATATGGCCAAACAGAAGCCATCTGCAGAGATGCTGTCAGGGCGCGGGATGTGCGGGATCCCGCTTATCTTTGCCTCGGTCCCCCTTTTTTCTCAAAATGGTCAGGGCATAATCCCGCAGTCAAAATGATTGTCCCGCAAAAAATATTATCCAGTGCGTGCAAAATAAATCCAAACAGAAAGGTCTGTATCGGCATCGCAAATAGCACTGAAGTTGGAATACCCCAAATCCTATTTTTAGCGGTCTCGCATTTGATCAATAACTCTATAGAGGGATACCTGTAATTGGCAATTGACACTGGTTCCCGCATTTTGAAAAATCTATATTTAAATAACGAATGATGCGGGGAAACGCCTATGTACACCATTTCCGGTTTACTTTCCCGACATTTTGTGCATGCTGCAGACGACAGAAAAAATGTTTAGCAATAAAAGAGAAATAAGTGAGTTCTTTCGCCCCGTGGTGAGTTCATCTATGGAAACCTTGGAGATGCAAGCAGAAAATTAAAAAGCCTCCAGCTATTTCGCATTTGAAAAACGAACACGATGATCCTAAGAAAACGTCCAATCCGAAAAAAATGGAAGGACCACAAAATATCAGCTATCTTGTCTCAAATCATCGGCAAACAATGTTTTGAAATATACTTTTACTTTGTGTGTTGAAAGAAAGAAAACCAACACGTTCACTTGTGCAAATGGATGCGTTAACCACCGCACATCAACTCTAATAAGACAGACTGGGTCTGCCGATCACATAACATTGTCTTTGAAAGTAAGTTGTTAAAAGTTTCAAACTTGTCAAAAGTGTCAGAATTAGATGAAAGGACAGAAGCATTGATAAGTGCTATGAGAACAGCTTCCTATATTGCAATTGAAAATATTCCCACAGCAAAAGAATCTAGATCTAGCTCTATTCAAATCTTTCAGATGTTCGAAAATTCAATGGCATGGATCAAAGTTGGAGAAAATGCCCATTATGTATAAGGGATATTTGAGAATTAATAGACATGTGTCATGTAAGAAAACTAGATCTAATATGTTTACTTACAAATGTAAATGGATGCATTAACTAGTAATAACTACTGCCCGTTAACTGCCCCCCCTCCCCAGTAGGTCCCCCACTTTTTTTTATTTGATGGGGGATTTCCCCCACCAAATTGAAATCCTGGCTGCATCTCTGCATCTGATCTGGGGCTTCTCTGTTTGCAAAGACATAAAAAAGCCGCTGCTCATTTATGAGATGTTTTAATCTGGGCCAGTCCTATTTGCATAAATTTGTTCAATGATATATTTAAGGTAATCATGACAGATCAGTAACACAATTTACCTCCAAATCTCCCCGGTACCACTTGATCTGTGGCGGCGGTATTCCGTCAGCAGCGCACAGTAACACTGCATCGTCACCACTGGCTACCAGCACCCGACTCTCGTACAGGGTGATCTGTGGCTCCTCTGTCATAAAACAAGACTTTACTGAACCTCTACCAAAGCCATAGGTAAACATCTGGTATTTGACATGCTCACCTTTACTGTAAAGGCGAGCATGTCAGATACCAGAGCAACAGAGAAATGAATGTATTCAATTACTCAAACGTACAGTAAAATCTCTCTATAACGACCACTAAATTACATCAAGTATTTTGTGTTAAAGGCAGGTGGAGCATGCTTAAAGCAAGGTGAAAGTAAAACAGATCTAATTAACACAATTTAGTGGTCTTTATAGAGAGGTTTTACTGTATTCAAATACTAAAATTGCCATTTCTCCATCAAACCCTAAAGAGTTACCACTACAGAGACATTACACCACAGGGCGGTTGTCAGACATTTCGCTACCCATACCATTTCGCTACAGTCATTTCGCTACCCACCGAGAAGTCATTTCGCTACCCTGATCATTTCGCTACCTGTACGTTTCGCTACCTATCGAAATTAATAGGAAAACCAATATTGTTGCGGGGGTGGTTAGTGATTTGAGAGTCGAATTTATTAACACATAATAAATATCTATATTCAGATACCAAAACGAATTACAGGAATATTGGAAAATAAAGTGTTATGTCAGAGGATGAATGATGTGTCTTAATTTTAGAAATACAGACCCTGTATAAATGTAATATGACACCGTTGTTTGGCCATTGTTTAGCAGGTCCACGTGACAATATTGTCCACTATAAGCCGATTAGATATGTGTATCGGTATGTGACACATGGACACGTGCTACATTCATTTTTTGCTTATTGCAGTTTTGCTCTTGTTCCATTGATATATAATATGACACTTGCATTACGATCAAATGAAAATACAATTTACTTTTTAACCCTTTCCCACATACAAACAGGTTTTAACTCATTTACCAACAGAGAAGATCCAGATCAGACGGCTCCTATATTATAGGATCAGCGTCTGCTCTGTTTGCTGATATAATAAGTTCTGATTCTTTTCTATTTGAAATGGCTACAATGTTTCGTCCATTTCATTATATCGATTTTGTCAAAATGTGAATGTTTCATTCGGATCCAAACTGTTTGCCTATGCTGCTACGCTCGGTATTTCAAATTGGAAAAGGTATCTTTTTCATCTGTTAAACTGTTATCGTCCAAATCAATTCAATCTGTGAATAAATCTGTGAATAACTATAATTAATTGGGTGACAGGATAGTGAAATGACTTCCCGTAAGGGTGCGAAATGACTAGCGAAATGGCCAGGGTAGCGAAATGGTCAAGGTAGCGAAACGCTGTGTAGCGAAACGTCCGTAAACCCACAGGGCTTGTTGGAGAAATAAAAGCTAATCTTGAAAATGTTTTAATTCATGCAACTTATCTGGGCCTTTGAAACACTAACTCGGAGAATTTCTCAACCAATCCCCATGTTATTACCACTCCTTCGAATCATCTCGAAGAGACCATTCTAAAGAGTGATCACAACATAGGGTTGGGTGAAAAGAGCTATTGTTGAAAAAGTCTTTAATCATGCAATTATATGCTGTAAACAAAAATATCACTCATTTCCAAACAGTGAAGACCTAGATCAGAGGGCTCTTATAGGAGCCCTTAATCAGGGTCTGCACTGCTTGCCAACATATACAAATATTCAGCAGGAAATTGTTGTTTAGTTGGTTTGCTTCCCTCAAAATTCTTATATGTAGGAAAGTCAGTAAACAAAGACTTTAACCTTTTCCCTAATAAGTACAGTAAAACCTCTCTAAACCAGAATTCTAGTACAGAAGAATTTAGATACTTTTATGCAGGTGGCTGCTTAATGCAGGGTGAAAGTCATTCAGAAAGTTCCATTAAGCTGCCACCTGTCTCCAAGACCAATATTTATACTAAATTTTACGTCTGGTTTAGAGGGGTTTTACTGTATCATGTAATGACATCATGTAATGGTAAATGAATATAGGAATTTTGGCTTTGGCAGAAACTGTAGAATCATGTATGAATCATTCTGTCTATTGATCAAATGTGAAATATTTCAAAAGCAAGGGACTGCTTAACCCATGTATCTTTAGACACAACCTCTACTGAAAAGGAGCATCTCCTAGGAAAAAGGACCATTTTGGAATTGTGCAGTTTTTAAACCATTTTGATAAATATAGCATTTGCCATAGCAAAATATAGCAAATGCTCTATTTATCACAATGGTTTCAAACAACCCTTTCCCTCCTAGACTATTTTTTAGAAACAACCTCTTTGAAATTTATTTTACTGACCGATATAGAACAGAGAGGCAGTCCTGGTGTGTTTTCCTGCGGGGTTTACTGCCAGACATTCGTATAAGCCCGCATCCCCTCTCTGCATGCCTGTAATTATTAATCTGTTGCCTTGCACTATAACACTATCATCAGATACCATCTTAGTGCCTCCCCTCAGCCAGTGGATCTCCGGTTTTGGAAAGCCCTCCGCAATACAGACCAGCTCTCTTGTAGCTCCAGCAACAAATGATGATTCCAGCGGGGTTACAGTGGCAACAGGCGCAACTAAAAAAAGAGACATTGCAATAGCAAATGCTTGTAACAGTGACCTTGACCCCCCAGAACCCTCCAACATATTCTAAACGCATGTTTCCATGCAAGCTATCTGTATACCAAGTTTGATCACAAGATGTCTTTCCTTCGAACAGTCATTATCAATGGCTATCTAAACACCAAATAGGTGACAATACATCTTTCCTAACTGAAGTGATCATGCCAATCAAACCACTTCTTTGCCTGCCTAATCATATACCCAAACTGCTCCGATGCCAAATGACATACCCCAATCTGATAAAGATGATTTCTTCAAAAAGTACCACTTGAGCAGCATATCAACCATTCAGCTGATTAAGATATTCTTGAAACTTTTTTACTTATTTATGCAATAATCCACCCATCATGAATAGTAATTCAAATACATTTGAACTTCGATATCTCAAACTTCAAGGAACCATACAAATTACTTCGAGATGGAAGAGGTTCGAGTCATGCAATTTCTAATCTGAACAATTTCTCAAGTTCACAGCTTAATGCAGGTCAAAAGTAATGCTGCTTCCAGCTGCATTAAACTGGCACATGAGTTTGTAGAGATGTGTAATGAAACATTCTAGAACAATTCTGCATTGTAAATTTTTGAAGAATCCAAGTTTTACTTCGAACTATTGGCAGTATCCCGAAGTTCAAGTTATCCGAGTTCGAGATATCAAAGTTCAGCTGTATTGTAATAAAGATAACATTTCATTATCAACAGCTACATCATAATTCAAATATATACCGATTTCCTGTAGAAGCAGTTTTGTATATATTGCATTTTATATTCCCTCATATATTGCCTTTTCACACCTTTGCAAACAGAGTAGACCCAGACCAGACAGCTGCAGCTGTAAGAGACTTCTGATCAAGGTCTGCTTTGTTTGCTTCTAGAATGATATAGATATTCTCGTCATGGCAATAAAGTTCATTCTTTTATATTTTTGGTTCTAGAAGAAATTCCATCGCTTATGGGAATTGTTTTGTATGTCTTGAGTATTTATCCAGTAAAGGGTTTAACCCTTAACTCTATGAATATTCATGTTAGACATACTAATCATGAATCCTTTATTATGTTAACACAGGAAATGATTGACCATGGTAGAAATAGCAAAATTAAATACACAAAATTTCATAAGCAAACATCGCAGACCCTGATCAAATGGCTACTATAGGAACCATCTGATCTTGGTCTTCTCTGTTTGCAAAGGCGTGAATGACATATACCTTGCACTCTGACATAGGCGTGCTGCTCATTTTTGCCTCCCTCGTTGGCTGCCACACATGTGTACCTCCCCTCATCTCCCCTCCTGACACTCCTGGAATAAAAAGCAAGTCAGGACTACTGTTAACATTTCTTAATCCATTCCCTCATATTTATGCCATTTGCACCTCAGTAGAAGTCAATTTTTTAAATCATTGTGATAAATAGAGCATTTGCACTACATTAGCAAATGCTCTATTTATCACAATGGTCTCAAAACTAATTTCCTTTTTTCTAGTAAATGCTCCTTTTCAGTAGAATTAATCAAAGAGGTTGAGTCTAAAAATAGCTTGTGAAGGAAGGGTTATCCATTTATTTTAATATTCATGTAAGAAACAATGACATCATGAATATTTATTTTGATTTTTTATTAACAGCATATAACACAGTGATGATTTTGCCATTGCAAAAATTTAGTCATAACATTTTCAAGCGACTTCTTTGCTATGGCAAAACAGTATCATGTTATAAACAAACAGAGAAGACCCTGAAAGAACTAATGACATCATGAATACATATTGTTTGGCTTTGGGAAAATCTATAGAAACAGATCTAAGTAACTTCATAATCCAACAAAGCAGACCAAGATCAGATGGCTCCTATAGGAGCCATCTGATCTGGTCTACTTTGCTTGTAAAGGCATGAAAGGGCATTTACATGAAGGAAAGGTTTAGCATATTCTTCACTCACCTTATAAGCAGGGAACCATTGTTGAAGTCTATAAACTTTGGGCTGCTTCTCAGCTTGTCACGGTAGCCATCGCTGTACCATGAGACATTGAATTCCACAGTACTGAACACATGGCAGGTAAGCAGGGCATCTTGCCCAGGTAGCACTGATATGTTCTGAGGTACGGTGATATGTGGTGGAGGATCTGCAAACAACAAGGTTGTATGGTAAACCAGACGTCTAATCCGAATGTTCAAATTTGTATCGATGAGTATTTTAGACAAGTAGCAGCTTAATGCAGGGTGAAAGTCATATAGATAGATCCCTAAAAGCCACCTAGCTAAAAGTATCTATTTTTTAAAATTCTTTTCTGCTAAAATTCAAGTTTATAGATGTTTTACTGTACCAATAAAATTACCGTCTCTTTTTAGGTCAGAGACTACTAAATCTTTTCCCATAGGCATCCATTATAACATTTATACTCTCTTTCCTAAATCTCATTGACCTTTGACATAAACCTCCATTGAAAGACTTATCCAAGCTCAAATATGCAGTCAATTAAATCTTTCCTTCATGTAAAAGTGTTTTCACGCAAACAGAGTAGACCCAGATCGGACAGTTTGATCAGGGTCTGCTCTGTTTGCTAAAGGAATTTGAAAGATCTGTTTCTTTACTTTCTGAAATGGCTACATTGCTCCACCTTCCAAATTTCACCATAACTATTTTGGCCATGAATATTCAGTAGGTACTGAAATTTGGAATAAACACAGAACAGGAAAATGGTTACCTGATGTTTTAAGCTATACAGTGACAAAATGGGCAACTCTTTTTTTGCATTATATCGCCTGTTAGTTCCCTGAAATTTCAATTATCTCAATTTAACTTATAAACTCAGTCCTATGACAGTTGCTCATTAAATAAAGATTGAGATATGATAGAAATATGTTCAACTCAAATTGTGATTTACAACCAATCAGGACTCCCAAGATTTAAACACAAGTTATAGATTCTAAAGAGTGGTCACATTAAAGGGTTTAGTGGAGAATTAAAGGAGTTATTCTTGAAAATGTTGAAATTTACGCATGTTTTCCGGACCTCTGCAAAAGTGTAATGAAAAATAAAAGAGATGGAAAAGCCACAGACAAATTTGATTCCAAGGTGTCTATCAGGCTTCACTGGAGATGGAAACAAAAGCACCACCTGTGGTTGCCAACACTCGTGCGTTGTACTGTAGCCCATGTGACAATGAACAAGTGTGTGAAGTTTCACAAGATTTGCATGAACAGTAAAGACGTACTAGCCAACGTTAAAGTTTCCTTAACCCTTTCCCTCATATAAACGTGTTTTCACGCATTTGCAAACAGAGAAGACCAAGATCAGACGGCTCCTAGAGGAGCCGTCTGATCTGGGTCTACTCTGTTTGCTAATAGAATTTGATAGATCTGTTTATTTACTTCCTAAAATGTCTACAATGCTCCACCTTCCATATTTCTTTATAACTATTTTGTTAATGAATATTCAGTAGGTATTGAAATTTGGCCTAAATACAGAACAGGGAAAGGGTTAAGACAACAACGAGGGTACATGACAACAACTTGGACGCTCGAGTTACAACAGCTCGTATTTTTTTCTTTGAAAAATAGATGAGCAAAAAAATGCTACAAACAATGGTCCATAAGAAACATTTGTTGCAATCATGGCTGTAATAAAGTATCAAATCTCTTACTGTCTACAGCCCTGTGTACTTACCGCTTACGTCAAGGAAGGTTGGAACCTTGGATGTTCCCATCTCATTTTGTGCTTCACAGAAATACATTCCCTCAGAGTGCTGGTTGGCCCCAGGAATTTCAAAGGTGGCATTCACAGACTCTCTGTAAGCATTATAACTATTTTAACCCAATTTATATTTCATGCAAAAAATTATGACTTAATGAATATTCATTAACCCTTTCCTCCTTGAATATTCATATAAGAAACAAGCAAATTCATAGAATAGATATCCCCTGCCAAAGTATTACCTTGTAAAATGGCAAACAATACTGGGGAGGGGGGAACTTTAGTTAATCAATTTTAAAACAAGAGGGCTATGATAGCCCCGTATTGCTTGCCTTTGATGCATACCAAAACCTGAAATAGATATTTTGATAAACTTTATGAATATTGGGCTAAATTACTGCTTTAATAATAGTGTGCATGCATGTTTTGATACTGAATGAGCCATAGCAAGGAGAAATGTGCCTTATTGTATTATTACATATCCGATTGGGTGTTGCATTGGTGACGCAGTTGCTGATCTGTTTCTGAATTGTTTGAATCATGATAAGGCCTATTTTATCTTGACACTGCTTGAATATGAAAGCTGTATAAAGCATATTCAAGTACTTAATGCAAAACAGTATTGAATGCAATATAGTATCCCTCAGTCTTCAGCAGGGAATAAGGACAATAAATATATCATTTTTGTGTATCAAGGGAGAATAACTCTTAAACACCACATGCCATCTGAAAAAGTAATACATGGGAACAATGCCATGGCGATAACAAATATTCATGTTGAGTTTCATTGAATTCTGTCAATCAGTTAATACATAGCATTGGATGGAGCAAGTGCTCTATTTATCACAAAGGTTTCAATACTATACAATTCAAACATTTTCCTTTTCTCTAGTTAATGCTCCTTTTCGGTAGATTTATTCAAAGAGGTTGGATCTAAAAATAGCCTATGAAGGAATGGGTTAAAACAGGTTCCACTGTATTTGTAATTGTAATGCTTACTGGAAATGTTGGTCTGGACCTAGCAGAATGTCTTCTTTATACCAGCGAACATCAACCGGAATGAGGCTGTTCACACGACACACCAGTTCTGCAGTCTGGCTAAAGTAACCCTTAGTGATTTCTTTCATATACACACTGGGCTTTCCGGGAATAACGCGGTTGATGGCTGTGGGTGTGAGTCGCTGAATCTTGTAGCCTTTCTCGTCAGTTCCTGTCAGCTAAAACAGACACTAAAGGTAAGGGCATCTGGAACAACTAATTGTCATATAAAGATTCAAATGTAAATTCTTGATAAATTAATGTGATAAAGTAATACGATAAACTGAGAAGTATTCATGGAGTGTATGCCAAAACCTCCCTGGGCAAAAGACCTCTCAGTAGACATTGAATCATATAGACAAAGCCCCCTGGTGATTTCTGCAAGATGGACAAAAGCACAGGGGGCCATTTTGTGGGTCTAGATGGTCTAAAAAGTAAACAAATTGATTGGGTCGATTTAGTGTTATATTATACACAAGGGTTCCAACTCCCTATTCGCCGATTTCTCGACCGGTTCGAAATAATGCCCGGTTTCTGAGAGCCAAGATGGAAAACCACTAATGTTTGGTACAACTGTGAAGCTTGGACATTGTACTTTTCAAATAATTTAACTTGATACATTCCGACTAAGCCGTAGTCAGTGCCTACGTGACATTCCTACAAAATACTCTGATTTGACTTCACGGTCATACCAAACATTAGTGTTTATTCCATCTTGGCTCTCCAAAACCAGGCGTTATTTCGAACTGGTTGAAAAAATCGGGAAATTGGGAGTTAAAACCCTTGTATATAATATAACACTAAATCCACCCAATCAATTTCATTTTTTTTTAGACCATCTAGACCCACAAAATGGCCCCCTGTGGACAAAAGCCCCTTGATGATTTTTGTAGGATCACTGACACAAATGTTTACTCACTAAGGAGCTTTGGTATTCATACTACAAATACCGTCAATGGGTTTTTGTCCACCCCTCAATTCCATAAGTGGTTTTTGTCCACATGGCCAAATGTTAGCTTTTGCCCTGCTCCTCTATTCATGGGATTACAGGAACCATCTGATCAGGGTCTGCTCTATTTGCTAATGGAATTTGACAGATCTGCTTCTTTAGTTTCTAAAATGGCTACATTGTTCCATCTTCCATATCTAATTATAACTATTTTGTCCATGAATTTTGTCCATGAATATTCAGTAGGTATTGAACTTTCGAATAAATAATAGAACAGGGAAATGGTTAATTAGCCCTTTGCCTATTGAATATTCATGTAAGAAAAAATGATTGTATGAACAGTAATTAGACAATTTTTTAACAGCATTATTAACAGAACTCCAGATAAGATGCGTGAATCATGACATTTTCATGAACAACTCCATTATTTCTCCACCAAACCCTATACTGTGGCCACTCTTTAGAATCGTGTCTTCGAGACGATTCTAAAGAGTGGTACCGGTGGAGAAATGACAATTTTAGTATTTGGGTATACACCTTTATCTGTAGGTCTGATTCTATAACAGAAGAAACTGTAGCTTATCTGTAGCTCTGAAGCATTATTAACAAGGAACCTTTCACTATGGCAGACACTATAGAACCAGATCTATATTATTTCATAAGTAAACAGAGCAGATTCTGATCAAATTGCTCCTATAGGAGCCATCGGATCTCGGTCTTCTCTGTTAGCCAAGTGTGAAAAAGCCTTTAGCTGCTAGATAAATATTGTCTGAGAGGATTATTGTGTGCTTCATGTTTCGAAGTCAAGATTCCATTTTTAAAATTCAGTGTTTACCTTTTCCCTCATACTGACACCTTTTGACACCCCTGTAAATCACTTCTTGAAACCATTGTGATAAAGAGAGCATTTGCTATGTTGCAAGTGCTCTATTTATCACATTGGTTTCAAAACTACACAATCCTAAAAGTTTCCTTTTCTCAAGTAAATGCTCCTTTCTGGTAGATTTATTCAAAGAGGTTGAATCTAAAAATAGCCTATGAGGTAATGGGTTAAGAATGTTATAAACCGTTTACTCCATATTTATGCCTTTGCAAGACAAAGTAGACCCAGATCAGATGACTCCTGTAGGAGCCCATGTCCTTGGGGGGTTTGCTCTGGTTGTTTATGGAATTGTATAGATCTGATTCTACAGTTTCTCCCAAGACGAAAAATTCCTGTGCTCACATGCCATGAATAAAATTCATGATGTCATCATTTCTTTTCTTAATATTCATTGATTGTAGGATTAACATATTCCCTCATATTGACGCCTTTTGACGCCTCTGTAAACAGCACTTTCTGAAAGCATTGGAGCAAATGGTCAAAATGGTTTCAACACTACACAATTTTAAAATTTTCTTTTCCTCTAGTTAGTGCTCCTTTTCAGTAGATATATTCAAAGAGGTAGGATCCGGTACCACTCTTTAGAATCTAAAAATAACCTATGAGGTAATGGGTTAACCGTTAATCAACTGTACAAAGTGGTGAAGAGAGATTATTTTTCCGAATTGAATTTGATTCAGCAGCATGTACTGTTCTCATTTCATTGTATTTTTTCAAGTTCTACATATTGGCAGTTATGTACCTTGATATAGAAGAATTTTTCAGGAGGAATAAATGACGGCAGTCTTAAGATATTTGGTAACTTCTCATCCCTGGTTATTGGGTACTCCCCAAGTGATTGACCCTGTAAGTCTATGACCTCCATGAGTGAGAACCCTGCTGGTGGATCCAGATCAGTCACATTGATCATCATGTATGTTGGAATACCTGGCACAAGCAAAAACAAAACAAATAAGCATAGTGTTAGACCTTATCCTTCTGTAATGATAATTTTTTGCCGCAATATCACAATTTTCGCTCATTTATTTCGCCAAAATCACATGAAAAATGCTGCAATGGGAAAAAATATCACACTCCAAATTCGAAGTCACTGACAAGCAAATGTGCACATTGTTGCCTTTTAGTTTTTGCCTATTATTGATCCTAACACCTGGGCGCTTGGTACAGAGGTCCAGACAAGATGCGTAATTTAAATCATTTTCAGCAATAACTTCTTCATTTCTCCACTAAACCCTATGTTGTGATATCGTGAATATTTTCGATTTATTAGATTCATTCTAAGCCTTTCCCTGTTCTATGTTTATTTCAAATTTCAATACCTAATGAATATTCATTAACAAAATAGTTATAAACAAATATACAATGTGGAACACTGTAGACATTTTAGAAAGCAAAGAAATAGATCTATCAAATTGTATTAGCAAACAGAGTAGACCCTGATCAGACGGCTCCTACAGGAGCCGTCTGATCTGGGTCTACTCTGTTTGCAAATGTGTGAAAACACGTTTTTATGAGGGAAAGGGTTAAGAATGGCATGTGAACACATTTTAGCTCAGGCAGAAACTCCAGAATCTGAACTGTATTACTATTATACCATAAACAAACAGAGCAGACCCTGATCAGATGGCTCAGGACTATAGGAGCTGTCTGATCTGGGTCTGCTCTGTTTGCAAAGGCATGAAAAGGTGTTAATATGAATTTAATAGTTAACAGTTATATGTCAAGTTTTCATAGGGAATGACTAAGGGCTGTTCCAGGAAAAAAGGCCTGGGGGGGTAGGAACACCAGCCAAAAATAGGGGTACCACCAACACAATTTTATTTTTTTTACCCCCCCCCCCCCCCAAACAAGAGAATTAAGATAGGTCAGATACCCACAACCACTAGATTTATATTTAACTTGCCACCCACCACCAAGAAAACTGAAATTTCCGATTCAATAGTACTTTCTAGATTTCTTTACCACTCAAAGCGTGACAAGTTTTACTATGAATGTGCTGAAATTTTTATGTATAGGTTAGACCATGGTTGAGCGTGACTAAACAATATAGTTTGAGGGGGCGTAGCCCCCGAGAACTATGTCGTTTAGTCGCGCTCAGCCATTGGCTAACCTATTTAGCACTAGCTTAATTGGGCTCGAGGAAAAACAAGAAATAAACGTCATCAAATTCGCAATTTCACATCATCGGGCGCGTGCCATTTTCCCTCACTTCTCTTCGCACAAGATTGAAAACAATGATTGCGCCTGAATCCATTAATATTTTGGAAGAAGAGGAAGGAAAAACGACAAAGCTGGAAATTTAAAGGCAAGATTTTAAAATTGTGTACAATTAAATATTCAATGATAATTTCAATTTCAATATGATGCATTTGAAATAAAAGTTACTATTAAATATTGAATTAATTCGATTTAGATATAGATCTAGATCATTTTATTAAGATTTTTATTATCTTATTTTGTTTATTTTTTAATAAAGATTGTTTTCAACTTTTCATGCATTGATTAGATTGTATACAGTAGAACCTATGTACAATGGTCAATAAAAGAATACGCTATGCATTGTGCCGCTTTTTAACCCTTTACCCAATAGCCTGTTTCTAGTTTTGAAGACATATGACCACTTAAAGCAGGTTGAAAGTAAAGCAGAATGCGCCTTAAGGCGCATTCTGCTTTACTTTCAGCCTGCTTTAAGCTACCACTTACTAGGATATAGAAAATATTTATTATGCAATATGATCACGAGTGTATGAATTTGAACTATTTTCTTCAGCGGAGGAATAAATCAAACACGCTAAAAGCCGCTTCTATCAGGTAAAGGGTTAAAGACAACTTTTTATGCTTGAATGCAGGTTAAAAGTAACACATAACGCTCAAAATAGGAGCTTTCTGCATACCTTTGGAAATGCATTAAACTGTCACCTGTATTTAAAATTGCATATTCATTTCCCTTAATTGTCGATTAACCTAAGTTTTACTGTATTTCAGTGTAACCAGCTGATCAAGGCTACGATGAAATATCACGTGAAAGCCTAGGATGTGACGTCAAAAAAACATTATAATGATTGGTCGACAGGAACCATTGACTAAATAAACAGTTTGTTAGTTAGTCCATGGTTTTTTCAAAAAGCGTTGAACTAAATGATATAGTCGACACTATTTGAGGCATCTGATTGGCCGAGAGCTCCAAGCCAATGAAGCCATGTCCTAAATATTGAAATCATCTGCTTTTTGTTGAGTTTGTACACATTACATTGGCATGCTGAAACAATAAATTATTTGCCATCTTGTTTCTAGTGTGGAATGCTTTTTTCCCCATTCCTAGTATGTAAACATCTTTTACCTTGACACAAGACATTCAATTATATGAACATTAAATTTAACCCTTTCTAAGGTGTAAGAACATAGCAGACATTAATTTTGCAAATATGGGCCATGACTCTACAAATTGATTACAGGGCTTTTTCTCTCTTAATTGGGAAGGGGCCTTAGCCTGCTGATTTGGGGAAGAATTATCACTAAAATTGCTGATTTGGGAAACAAAAAAGCTGGTGTAAGTTTGGATTTTTGGGAAAACTGCATGATTTTAAATAAATTTTCAGTTGGGAAGGGGCCTTTTACAGGCCTCTGTTATAGAAGGTGAAAAACCCCAGGATTAAGGAAATATCTTTTCACTTTTAATTTCTTCGAATCATCAAAGTTAGTAATTTAATCACTGTTAATAACTTTATATCTAACATAACCACTTTTTGATAGCCACTGTTGGTCCAATCTGTGAATTTAACTTTCCTGCATTGACTATTTGTATGGCAGAAATTGAATATTAACCCATTCCCTGTTCTATATTTTGACCAATGTTCAGTACCTACTGAATATTCATTAACAAAATAGTTATAAAGAATTCTTGAAGGTGTAACATTGTAGACATTTTAGAAAGTAAAGAAACAGACCTATCAAATTCTATTAGCAAACAAAGCAGACTCTGATCAGACGGCTCCTCTAGGATCTCTAGGATCTGGGTCTACTCTGTTTGCAAATGCGTGAAAACACGTTTCTATGAGGGAAAGGGTTAAGACAATCACATTACATTGAATTACATGATTACTAAATTCTTTTATCGGTATATACAGAAATCAAATCACAAGAGATTGTTACAGTGTTGACCTAGATCAGCTGGTGCAATGAAAATCTGATCTGATCTACACTGGTTGCAAATTACCAACACCATCTCTAGTTTGCCAATTTGTCTGGAAAGCAATTGGGAACATCCTGATCAGATACCTCATTTATATGCAACAGCTGATCTGTGTCTAGCAGGTCTTATATAAGGGAGGCAAATATTACAAAAACACCAGTAAAATGGGTGAGAATAGCTGTTTGTGAAAAAAGAGGAACATTTGATGGGGTCAAAGGGAGCCTGCCTGTATGGGGGTTACACCCCCCCCCCCCCCCCCCCACCCCGTCATTTGGACACATGAAATACCGGTATAGCTTTCCTGAGTTCAGGAGTTTTCTCTTGCATTTTCACTTGAGTCTTTCATTGAATGAACATTCATGTGTTTTTTTACAATTATACTCCGGTTGCATGTCATACATTAGCTGTATTTCAAACAAACTGGTTGCAGTACATGTTCATACAATTTACATCCTGGATCTATTCAATAGTGCCAGATTAATTTCCTGTAAAACACAAGCAATTAAAACTCACACGTTAAAGATATGAAATTTGATTTAAAAGTCAGCATGGTATTATAACACTTAACAATTAGTTAACTTACTAGACATAGTTCACCTTTTCATACACATTTATAGTCACATTTACCTTCAAACTCAAACTCTTTATGTCATTATAAACCATCTTCAGTTCTAATTCATTAAACTGGTTTATATTTTTTCTGAATCGGTACATGTTGACTAGTTCCTCTAACAAAACTATATTGAATGACAGACACAACTTTCTGGTGAATACTCAATATTACAGGGTTTTACCTGTGACTTGAACACGCTGTTTCAATAACTGGACATGTCTAGCGGTTTTCAGATGGTTCCCAAAGTCTACACAGCCGCGTTCTCCGTAATTAATTCGTTTGTTTACAGTATTAAACAAGGAACTCTCTTCCGGGACGGTTTACTTTCACTTTCACGAAATCGCCAACTATCCCTTTTCTTGTTTCTTTACTCAATGTCAACGTCATTTCTTACTCTAGTCATCTTGGGCTGAACTTATTTTTCACACTCTTATCGTAATCTCGGTCTGTGCTTTTCATTTTTGTCTTATATTCACATTAATTGGCAGGTACAAATACCGAATTTCATAAACGGACGCCATATTGGAATTGTTGAACGAACATTCGATAATACGAGCGTTTTCGATTAGCCGAACCGAAATCTCGCTGTTGACGTGATAAACGTTATTAACGTGGATTTACGGGAAAGAATATCGGTGACGAGTTTTCTTATTTGGGAAATTTTAAACAGAATTACCCTGCTTAATGCCCCCCCCCCCCCCCCCCCCCCCCCCCCTCTGAATTGGAATATTCAATAACCCCCAATACAACACAATTACAATTGAAAAAATCGCCCCAACCAACAGAAATTTAACTCTTTATTACCCCCCACCCACAAAATTTTAATTCATCGCCGTTCCGACCCCCCCTGGCCTTTTTTCCTGGAACAGCCCTAAGACAATTAACTTCAAAATAATGCATAGTGTATCATATTGACATATTTAGACTGTTACAGAGTTATTAAAATTACTTTTGTTTTAAAATCCTAAACTTCTGAAAGGGAATTATATTAGAAATCTCATAGATTTTGGAAACATTTCATTCGTATGGGAGAAATAAGAGAAAAATCTTATTCACTCTCCAGTCTAAAATGATCCCTGCTTTACTACATCAATATTCATGTAAGAAATAATCTCATGAATAATTATCACCTGATTTTTTATCATCGTATATAAACCCCGGATGTTCAACACTTTACTCTGTAAATACACCTTTCTACGCCACTGCAAACAGAGTACAGTCAAACTCGGTTATAATGAATTCCAAGGGACTGAAGGATTTACTTCGCTATATTTAACATTATTCGCTATATTGATAGTACGAAGTTCGCTATAAATTATGACTCTGGCACACGACTGTTCAAAACTTTATTAAACTGTAATTAAGACAAGCAAACGAATATGCGTAATGATCAAACTCCCAAAATGTACATCATACATGGTACAGCTTACTCATTTGTGGAAGAAATCAGTCATTTGCTTTATAACACACGTTAATGCTTGACACTTGCGAGAAATTTGTTTCACAGATGTCAGCATTTCAAAAAAAATCCTCAGGAGTATTTGGTTGTTGCTCCAATGCCCGGTGCAAATTGTATATAGCGGACAAAGACTCCGCGTATGTGGGCACGGGCAAATATTCCATAAATCAGTATGTGTCGTCATCTGAGTCAGCGGTATTTTTAGCGGAAAATGCTGAAATTATATGCGAACAGGGAGGGAATAACAAAACCAAAAGACCTCAAGTATTCATTTTGAAAAAATAAAAATGAGCATCATATCTTAACGATGTTTAGCTATAGCACATACATTTAAGTGCATATATGCCCAGCGGCTAGGAGTGTTTAATTATACCTTACCACTACACAATGTTAATTATACCATACCACCTTGAACAATACATGCTTCACAGTTCGCCCCAACACTATCGTGTGTTTTAACACCTATGAGACATGGTGTTAGTCGTGCGAAATACACAGGGGATTGAAGATAGTAGCAAGGTGAAACTTCGCTTTAACGAAGGAATTTTAAAGTGTTTTGTTACTAAAGGTACTGGAAAATCAGTTCGCCATAAGCGAAAATTTGCTCTAACCAACTTCGTACTAAACATTATAGTCTGTATAGAATTAATGAAGATATCGGCCGGGGAACGAAATTTAGTTCGCTATAAGCGGAAATTCGCTTTATCAGAGTTCATTATAAATAAGTTTTACTGCAGACCCAGATCAGATGGCTCCTACAGACCCTGATCAGGGTGTGCTGTTTGCTTTTGAAATATTATAGATAATATTAATGATAAGACAAATAAAGTGCAATAACTCTGGTGTACCAAGGTAAATGTGAGTGACACTTGCAGGACCACATTCCTCATGGTACCTAACATTTACACCATGTTTCATAGTATAACTTCAATCAGTTACACCATGTTTCATAGTATAACTCCAATCAGTTACACCATGTTTCATAGTATAACTCCAATCAGTTACACCATGTTTCATAGTATAACTCCAATCAGTTTCTGGGATATGGCTCTTGATAGACAAAAATGTTACATTTTCACAAAGGGCCATACCTCTTGTGTTCCAAGGTCAATATAAATGATACTTGCAGAGTCATATGTCCTTATGCTTCTAATTTTTTTTCACATAGTCTCATAGAAAACTTTCCATCAGTTATTGAGAAATGGCTCTGGACAGACAAAACGGTTACACTTTTCGCAAACAAAGGGCAATAATACTGGTGTTCCAGGGTCAATATAAATGATACTTGCAGACCTGCATGTACTCATGCTACTTAACATTTACACACAAAGTTTCATAGAAAACCCCCTTACAAATTTTGAGAAATAGCTCCGGACACGCAAAAACATTACATTATTGGCAAACAAAGGGCCATAACTCCATTGTTCTCAGGTCCATGTGAGTGATACAAGCAGGCCCACATTCCGTTATGGTACTAAACATTTACACAAAGTTTCAATGAAAAACTAGAGTTTGTTTTTGAGAAAAACACATGTCTCCCCCCCGTACCCCGCCCCCGCACCCATTAGAGATACATAGATACATATAGATTGGTTGTGTATCACATACAGATTGGTTATCTGTAAACTTTTGTAGACATCAATAAACACTAGTTTTCCCTATAAATTTCATAATTGAAAAAAATCCAAACTTCTGTCAAAATTGTTGCAGCCCATATTCCAATCCACATGACCATCCTCACATATAGCTGGTTCATATGTAAAAGTTTGAATGAAAACTCTTACACAGTATAGGAGGAGTTAGCTGCACAAGACTTTTTCGCTATTACTCTATATAAGGAAAAACTCCAAAAGGTCATAACTTCTGTCAAAATTGTTGCAGCCAAAATTCCAAACCACATGACCATCCTCACATATAGCTTGTTCATGTGTAAAAGTTTGAAGTAAATCCCTCAAATACACATATAGCTGGTTCATATGTAAAAGTTTAAAGTAAATCCCTCAAATAGTGTAGGAGTTAGCTGCACAAGATTTTTTCGCTATATATTCTTTACAAGGAAAATCGAGTTGGCGCACAAGATTTTTTCGCTATAAGGAAAAACTACAAAGGACCATAACTTCTGTCAAAATTGTTGCAGCCAAAATTCCAAACCACATGACCATCCTCACACATAGCAGGTTCATGTGTAAAAGTTTGAAGTAAATCCCTCAAATAGTGTAGGAGGAGTTAGCTGCACAAGATTTTTTCGCTATATATTCTATATAAGGAAAAAATACAAAGGGCCATAACTTGTCAAAATTGTTGCAGCCAAAATTCCAACCCACATGACCATCCTCACATATAGCTGATTCATATGTAAAAGTTTGAAGGAAATCCCTCTAATGGTGTAGGAGGAGTTAGCTGCACAAGAATTTTAACAGACAGCACAAGATGTATTCGCTATATATTCTATACAAGGAAAATCGAGTTGGCGCACAAGATTTTTTTCGCTATAAGGAAAAACTACAAAGGACCATAACTTCTGTCAAAATTGTTGCAGCCGAAATTCCAAACCACATGACCATCCTCACATATAGCTGATTCATATGTAAAAGTTTGAAGGAAATCCCTCTAATGGTGTAGGAGGAGTTAGCTGCACAGACAGACGGACAGACAGACAGAAAGCACAACATCAATATGTCTCCCTCCCCTAAAGGGGGAGACATAATTTCAAACTGTTTCTGAGATATCAATCTGGGATGCACAGACACACGGACGGACAGATGGATGGATGAACGGACAACACCAAAACTATATCCCTCCACCTTTGGTAGGGGATATAGAGGGCATAGTAAAATTTGCTTTTGCACATGAATGTAGTGCCATTTCCGGTCAGCTGGACAGAAAAATCAATACTTATGACTGCACATGTTGCAAATGGTGAAAATACTGGACTGTTGCCACAACTTTTCAAATGGCCCTCATACTGCATGTAGCAAATTGTGGTAACTGCAATACAGATTTAGCCACATTGTGGCTAGCTTGTTAATACTGACAAAACTGTACCTCCAATGGGGCGGTGTTCCGTTTCTGTCATAGTGTTCACAGGATGCCTGGAGAAGCCTGTCACAAAGTTTGTTGTACTAAGACCAGTCACTCTTATTGTGTGCTTGTCATCACTGTCAACAGTGAGGGTCCACTCGCCAGGCAATGGCTCCTTCATGTTGACCACCAAGGCATTATTGATATCCAGCAGAACTTTTAGACCATCTCGCTTAGTGACTTCAAAACCTGCAAGCATGAAACACAGTGGAATCATTCCTAAGCCTTTCCCTCATGTAAATGCCTTTTCACTGTAGGACCTGTCTGATCAGGGTCTGCTCTATTTGCCTGTTACATGATATACATCTGATTCTTTTTTTTTTTCAAAACAAACAATTCCCTTGAAAAAAAAAATCATTATAATAATTCAGGTATATTTCTTACATGAATATTGAACAGGTAAGGGTTAAGTGACTGTTCAATGACTGAACAGAGGAATCATTAAAATCAGACTCATATAGAAGCTTTCTGCATTACTTTTGACCTGCATTAAGCTACCACCTGCGCTGAAGATCCTGTATACATGTATAAAGTAGTTGATTCATACCGAAGCCTTTTGACCCCTCTATAAAAGTAAATTTTTGAAACCATTGTGCTAAAAAGAGCATTTGCTCCATAGGTGCAAATGCTTTATTTATCACAATGATTTCAAAGTGACGTTCAAAGGGTTATGCCTTACCTGAGGGATCAGTAAGGGTTATTCTAGGGTTCAACCCGCTGACAGAAAAGGTGATTTGCTGGAGTTTGGAGTCAATTGGTATGTTGAAATCATTTGGTCCTGCTTCTGGAATATCAACCGACATCAGGTTAACCTTCCGTGATTGAACAGCCACCCGCACAAAGTTCAGCACCTGAAATTGTAACGAAAAGTGAGCCCAGATATATAAACACAGTGTTTAGGCTAGAATCCTAACTCTATGGGTCATTTTGACCCATTATCACTCAAAACAGTGGGTCATTTTCTAAATCAGTGGGCCAATCTACATATCACTACAGTAACTTAATAAAATAGGCCCTAAAAATCAGTGTGTGCAGCACTGAAGATTGCCAGTCTGCTCAACTGGACTGACAGACAGCTTATGGTCATTGCTCGCTATGTGTCTAGTGATCGTACTAACTTGTACGAAAATTGTCTGTTCCAATTGAAAATGCATTAGATTTCTTTGTGTTTATGCACAACTTACAAAACATTCTATTTTTTTACCATCGTAACTTCGTAAGTAAGCCATGATGCGTACATGTAGGTCGAGAGTCATTTTGGTTGGAACTTTCTGGTATTCTCACCGGTTGACGATGACGGTGCATCTTTTTCTGTTTCTTGGCTGCCGATTTGCCAGTAGGGAAAAAGGACAGAAAAGACTTTTGCTGTTTTTCAGCAGACATTTTCAAGTTACGACGATTCAGAGTAGAAAATCTAGTTTCGATTCACTGCAGCGCACGGAATAACATAATCCGATTCGTTAATCATACAGGCGCTGTATTGTAAAAGAGAACGCTATATATCATGCATCTGGGGTACAGGAAATGATGCGCGCAGTGAAAAATAGGCTAAAACACGGACCGAGAGATGGATTTCGGCAATTTTTCGGGACGAAATACAATGCGCCAAAATGACCCACGGAACTTTTTTTCATGCGCCATTTTTAATTATTCTGCGTCAATGACGCAGGGGCGTGGCCTAGTCTAAACACTGTAAACACAATATTTTTGGCTTTGCAAACTGTGTAGAGTAAGATCAGCTTCTAGACTGTTTGTCACTTATCAAGTATTTATAAATATGACTTGTGTAAAAAAATTTAGATGTTAAATTTAACACTTAAGTCTTTACTCCATAAATACGCCTTTCTATGCCTTTGCAAATAGAGTAGACCCAAACCAGACGGCTCCTGCAGGAGCCGTCTGATGAGGGTCTGCTGTTTCCTTATGATAAAATATAAGATATGATTCTTCAGTTTCTGCCATTTATTCTTCTTTATCATGTTATTCAACCCTTTCCCTCATACCTTTCCACACCTTTGTAAACAGAGTAGACCCAGATCAGACAGCTCCTATCTGATCAGTGTCTGCTGTTTGCTTAAGGTACAAATAGATCTGATTCTATATAGTTTCTGCCTGAGCCAAAATGTCCTGTGTACATAATTACAATGGTTTCTACAAGCGACTTTTACAGAAGCGTCAAAAGGCGTCAGTCGGAGGGATTTGGGTTGATAAAGGGCTAGATATATTACTCACCTCATTTACTTGAGACTTTTTCAAAAGAAAAACTTGTCCAGAGCTGGTTGAGGCAATTTCCTCGTAGGCGAGGTAGCCTTCGTGTGATGGGTCATCGCAGTCGCCCGTTAGAACAAACACAACCTGTTAATGAAACAGAACACGTATCAGATATACTTGTAGCAGGAATCATTTTTAGCAGTACAGTTACCCTTATTTACCTTTAACTCGTTAACCCATAGTGTCACGTTTGCACATCTTTGTATTAAACATGTGTATTTTACATTAGTTCAATGCAACCAGTATAGATCCAGATCAGAGAGCTTGCACTGGAGCCCTCTTATCAGGTTCTGCCCTGTTTGTCAATCTGTAAACTGGTAACTGTAAATATGTAGTTCATTTGTAGTTTCATGGGCCAATGGGTTAACTGGCACTGGCTCTAAGTCTTTCAGTCCTTGTATACACATCGTGTTGAAAACCTATTTGACAAATCCTTGTGCAGCATGAGATTCCTCATGCCTTGTGTACTTTATAGCTATATAAGGACTGACTTTTTCTAGATTCGTTGCTTTTGCTCTGGACAGCCAAAGGTAGCTCTTACCTACTTGTCACTGCAAGCCACCTCTCTTTCTCTCTCTTTCTTTACTTTTCTTCCTATGCAATTCTCATTGTAAGATACTTGGTAAGAATAATCATAATTAAAAGATGAAACCCTAGACTAAACTTCGTTTTCATTTACTACTCGAAAGAACCTGGGTAACAGCAAGCCTGTTACATACTCCTTACCTACGTATCCATGGAGGTGATTTTATTGTTCATTCTGAAGAAATAAAATGAACGGTTAACAAATTCTACCGTGACATGAATGCAGCAGCTTGAACATTTCCCGCCATTATGTTAAATAGGCGTTACGGTGTTGATGTAAATTTTACCACGATATTTTCCACCAGTTAACACATAAACGTGTCTCTTAGCTTAACGATCTGAAAGTAGGGAAAGGAGAGAAGGCCTACCGACTTTATGAACAGAGTACAGATAAGTCCTGTGATCAGGGTATGCAGTGTTTGGCGCTACATTTTCTCTGTCAAATTTAATTGATAGCTAGTTCCACTTTGAAAGTTAAACCATCCATGATCGGGATGCATAATTGTCCCAAAGAATGAACAGTGTAGAGCCAGGCCACAGGGATACTGATGGAGCACCCCCCCCCCCCCCCCAAAAAAAAAGGGGGGGGGGAAACACCAACTGACTGATCAATGTACAGTATATCCTGTCTTAAGCGACGGTCAAAGAGATTTCTAACCATGGATCTGTAGGGCAGATGGTAGCTTAATACAAGTCACAAGTAATGCAGAAAGCTCCTATAGGACAGCTTAATAGGAGCTTTCTGCATTACTTTTGCCCTGTATTAAGCAATCACCTGCGTTTTAAGATGTATGCGTTCAATCAATTCAAAGTCCCTTCAGACAGGTTCTACTGTATGTAGTTTGCACACATTTTTGCCCAGAGGTCAATCCTTGCACACATTTTTGCCCAGAGGTCAATCCTTGCACACATTTTTGCCCAGAGGTCAATCCTTTTAGACATTCCTTTAAACTGAAAATTAAGATTAATTCAAAAACGCATTTGAGCGAGTACAGATAAGAGGACATCGTAAATAAACATACTTTCTTCCAATTCGTTTGCTCGCTGAGTAAATTGTATGTTTACATAACTTTTCATTCTCTACATTTTCAAACTACAAAGAATAACCAATTTGTTTACTAGTCAATTTGTTTCCCAAATGTAATCAGGGTGTCAAACGGTCTGGATCCGAGACGAGACGCCGAGTTAATTCCAATTTTGATACAATAATAATAGCGATCACTCAAAATAAGTATATTTCTCGGGGTTAAACGCCTTTTAACCCTTTCACCACCGAGGTCGCATAAATGCACCACGACAAATAGTGCAGTCCCAGATCAGACGCCGCCTTTTCAAGGCGGCGTCTGATCAGGAACTTCACTTTTTGTCTCATTCTCTAGTTCTGTATATGTGCTTTATTCTTTTGAAATTTACATTTATTCATCTCATTTTTTTTATTGTGCCGACTGATTTAACAAATTTGGATTGCAGACGACAATTAGAAATTTGGCGCCAAAAGAGTTAAAACCTTTGTAAACAGAATAGACCCAAATCATACGGACCCTATAGGAGCCCCCTGATCTGCTCCGTATGCATACGAACTAATACAAATCTGATTCTTCAGTTTATACAATGACCAAACATTTCTGTGTTCACACGCCACTACACATATTCAGATATTTTATATTCATGTGGTAATTATTTCTTACATGAATGTCCATGAGGTATAACATATTTCATTTGCTGTGATTGAAAACTTGATACATTCAACCCGTTTCCCTAACTGATGAAATACTAGGCCGAACCTGCTCCATGCAACAAATCAACGATCACTGACATGATATCCTCAATGTATTTAATTCATTTAGTTTTTATTGCACGCTAAATGTCTTTGTACTATTTGTTACTTTTGCTGCAATTCTGAGGGGGGGGGGGGGTCTTTCAAAAATGCAACCAGGGTGTCAAACAGTTTGTACCCTGATGCGACGGCGAGTAGCTCGGTATCTCATCTGGATCCAAACTGTGTGCATTAGTTATCATAACGTCGCCGCTAGCAGGTAAGGGTTATCGGAACAGTGGACGGCACTTATAGGTACGAAAATATCAAATTAACCAATTATACGAAATTAGAAAGTGATATGTTTTGAAAGAAAAAAAAACATCCGCAATTGTTTAATCTTAGCCTGCTAAGAAGGTTTATGAAATATAACCCAAAAGGTATAAGACCTCCATTCTATAAATAACGGGAATATAGCATATTTATATAAGATGACACCACCGAAATACCCTTTTATAGTTGTAGTAGTAGTAGTAGTGGTGATGGTGGTGGTGGTGGTAGTGGTGGTAGTAGAATTGGTGGTAGGAGCAGGAGGAGGTTCAAATAATAGTTGTAGTAGTATAGTAGAAGTAGTAGTAGGAGGAGGAATAATTTAATAATTAGTATAAATGTCGATTAAAAGAGATGAAAAGAAAATCCGAGTTTGCTAATAACCCTCTTGATGTCCGTTAAAATGACATAGACAAGTAGTGTAGACCCAGATCAGAGGGGTCCTCAAGGAGCCATCTGACCAGAGTCTTCACTGTTTACTGAATATCTAAACATATCGATGCCAATTGCGTATACCAGCAAATATGTTGTTTGATGTGACCCCACCCCTTCATGGAAAATGGTATGGTTCCAACATAAGATTCCCGTAACCATTTACTCAATAAATACGCCCTTCTACGCATTAGCAAACAGAATTGACCCAGATCAGACGACTCCTATAGAAGCTGTCCGATCATGGTCTGTTCTGTTTGCTTATCAAATAACATACAGTAAAACTTCGATTATTCGAACACTAAAATACGTATTATTATCGACCTGTAAGACAGGTGGCAGCTTAATGCATGGTGAACGTCACGCAGAAAGCTCCTCTAGGAGCTTTCTGCATGACATTCACCATGCATTAAGCAGCCACCTGCCTAAAAGGGTCTAAATTCTTCTATACCGAAAATTCGGATAATCGAGGTTTTACTGTAGTTATAATTCTACAATTTCCACCATTGCCAGAAACGCCGATCTCCATGTGTCATTATGAAATTTAAAGTAATTAATATTCATGATGCCATTATCTCTTACATGAATATTCATGGAGTAAATGGTTAAATAATATGAGAATAAATGAGTTAAAATAGCTATGGCTTGTCTACCCTACCTGGCTCTGTTTTCTCTGAATCAGCGTCAACACCTGCTCTGTCAGATAGGCATCCTTTGACCTGGCGTCCGTGAACACGTAGATGAACGAGTTAGGCAGCGATACGTCAATGGCCTCCCTGATGGCACTGACGGACATTTCCGGACAGTCGCCCCCGCCCTGTACGTACAGGTTCCGTAACTCATGCTGGAAGTCTTCCGGATCCTTGGTTACTACAACTGGTCCGACGTCTGAGGAAGATACAAGAGGACGCCTTTATAATAGGAGATAACATGCATTCTAGGTACAGTTGGACTACAATATCTCGAACTCGGATAACTCGAAAGTTCGCGATAACTCGAAGTAAAGGTTCGGTCCTTCTAAATTTTACAATACAGAATTGTTTTAAAATGTATCACTACGCATATCTAGAAACACATGTGACAGTTTAATGAAGGAGCTTTCAGCATTACTTTAGACGTGCATTAAGCTGTAGGCTTGGGAAGTTGCCCAGATGAGAAATTTAATGACTTGAACTTCTGTTATCTCGAAATAAACTGCATGGCCCTTTGAAGTTCGAAATATTGAAGATCAACTGAACTTAATATTCGTGTAAAAAAGAGCAGATCCAGATCAGACGATCTGTACAGAAGTCGTATGATAATAGGTCTACCCTGCTTGCAAAGTCGTCAAAAGAATTTTCTATCAGGTTATATAGGCTACTGTAGTATCAAATGACTATTTGGACCGAGTTAGGCTTGTAGTATCAAATGACTATTTGGACTGAGTTATGCTATTGTAGTATCAAATGACTATTTGGACTGAGCTAGGTTATTGTAGTATCAAATGAATATTTTGGACTGAATTAGGCTATTGTAGTATCAAATGACTATTTGGACTGAGCTAGGCTATTGTAGTATCAAATGAATATTTTTGGACTGAATTGGGCTATTGTAGTATCAAATGACTATTTGGACCTAGTTAGGCTTGTAGTATCAAATGACCATTTGGACTGAGCTAGGCTATTGTAGTATCAAATGATTATTTGGACTGAGTTAGGATATTGTAGTATCAAATGACTATTTGGACTGAGCTAGACTATTGAAGATTCAAATGACTATTTGGACTGAGTTTACAATTCAGTCGATAATATCAAGTAAGTCCATTTTGTTCTTTTCATCGGCCCGTGCAAACATCGACATCCATGAAATATCCTCTTCATTTTACATTATTAGGACATCCGTCCTCACAACAGTTTGGTATAGGAATACTTAAGTTGGCTACACTATGGACTATTTTGCTTGGCCTAAGTATACTGTATGTATTTTGGGAGCAACGTACGACAGACATGAATGAATGCGCTTTGGAACTAGGAATGTGAATTAAACCTTTGATTGCTTAATATTCAAAGAGGAACGGTCTACACATGTTTAACTATAGAGTCCATTCAGCTTGAAAGGGTTACATTTTCTATAATATTGTTATGACAACAGTGCAGACTCTGATGCTCCTTTTGGAGTCCTCTGATCTGGGTCTACACTGTATCCAAATGCCAGTATGTTCATTTCCCACATTTAAAGGATTACAATAATGTATACGTATATGATTCATATAGTTAAGTGTTTCCTCTAATAGATTTTAGTCTTTTACATGCTGAGTAGACAGTCATTTGGATAAATCGTTATTTGTAATGATATATCGGACATAATCGTTATTTGTAATGATATATCGGACATAATCGTATCGGACATAGATAAATCGTTATTTGTAATGATATATTGGACATAGATAAATCGTTATTTGTAATGATATATTGGACATAGATAATCGTTATTTGTAATGATATATTGGACATAGATAAGATGTTTGCCGTAGAATCCAATACTATTTGGACACAAGAATCTTAGATAGCAGGTGGTTGCTTAATACAGGGCAAAAGTAATGCAGATAATCTCCTGCTTTCTGCTTTACTTTTGACCTGTATTAAGCTACCAAACACCTGCCTTACCGACCCATAATTAGACCTCTCTTTGATGGTCGCTTGAGAAAGGTTATATTGTGTATCAAACTCTACTTCAGAAACCCTTTATTTTTCCATCAAACCCTATGCTCTGACCACTCATTGGAGTCGTCTCTTAACCCATTCCCTCATATTGACGACTTTTGACGACTCTGTAAAAGTCACTTTGTGAAACCATTGTGATATATATTTATATTTATCACAATGGTTTCAAACTACAAATTCTAGAGTTTGGTGGAAAGTTAGCGATTTTAGTATTTGAAATCCGCCTCCAATCTATGACCCGAAGTTTATATACTCTTTTCTTCAAACACCACCACGGTGTAACCCAGTGTGGATTGTACAGCCAGACTGATGGCAAATGATATCGCTGAACCCTAAAAACATTTTCTAAGTATTTAACCCATTATCTAATGAATATTTACACAACAGTTGTTCGTTAATATCCATTGACCGCATTTTATAACTGTCAATGTATACGGGAAGTTTTAGCCATTTCTAAAACTATAAGATGCCTTTGACATGGGTCTACATTGTTTGCAGAGTCACGAAGAGGCGTCTCTATATCAGGTAAAGGGTTAAGCAAATAGGTTTCTTCGAATGGAGCCTAATTTAACCACAAGCCACCGAGTGCCTCTACAAATTAGGTACACAAATCAAAGGCCGAATTTCTCCCGTGCAGTTCATAGTTTGATGGTAGCGGCGCCCGTGCGGTATCATCTGATGCCCTGTGAATTCCAGTGCATCATTTTTATCAGATTAACTTTTTCTAATGCTTAAAAAAATAATGTCTGCACAATCTCTGATTTGTCCAACTATTCACCGACTTTCAATTCGATCAAACGTTTGAGAAATTATAGACCGAGTGTCATACAGCCTGGATCCAGATTAGATGCCGAGTTACTCGGCATGTCGGCTTGATCCAGACTGGTTGCAAGTGTCAGCCACTACGCTTTTAGAATGCTAAGAGTTAAGGCTAATTTAATCTGCTATTTTTAAATAACGAAGCACGATTCCCATTTTATAAAAGTCGGCTATATGTGGATAATTGCGCATATCTATTTTACACTTGAATACATACCTGGGGAAGCAAAGAGCAATGTGAATAAGAGTTTGTGTGGAAACCAAGTACTGCAAGGCACCAAATCCCCTTCTTACTAAAGATAGAACGAGCAAATTCACAGTGTGTCGTTTTTACGGCATCCGCCACGACTAGAACACCTTTTGACCTGTGCCCTTATATTGACACATTCCATTATATTGACACCTTTTGACACATTCCGTTATTGAAACCTTTTGACCCACTCCCTTACAATGACGCCTTCTGACCCACTCCCTTACAATGACGCCTTTTGGACCCATTCCCTTACAATGACGCCTTTTGGACCCATTCCCTTACAATGACGCCTTCTGACCCACTCCCTTACAATGACGCCTTTTGGACCCACTCCCTTACAATGACGCCTTTTGGACCCATTCCCTTACAATGACGCCTTTTGACCCACTCCCTTACAATGACGCCTTTTGACCCACTCCCTTACAATGACGCTTTTTGGACCCATTCCCTTACAATGACGCCTTTTGGACCCATTCCCTTACAATGACGCCTTTTGACCCACTCCCTTACAATGACGCATTCCCTTATATTGACGACTTTTGACCCATTCCCTTACAATGACGCCTTTTGGACCCATTCCCTTACAATGACGACTTTTGACCCATCCCCTTACATTGACGCCTTTTGGACCCATTCCCTTATATTGACGACTTTTGACCCATTCCCTTATAATGACGCCTTTTGGACCCATTCCCTTACAATGACGACTTTTGACCCATTCCCTTACAATGACGCCTTTTGGACCCATTCCCTTATATTGACGACTTTTGACCCATTCCCTTATATTCACACCTTTTGACAGATAGATAGATATATTTTATTCGTATTAAAACGCGTCTGTATAAGTCAATTTATGAAACCAATATGATATAAAGAGCATTTGCTACATAAGAGAAAATGCTCTATTTATCACATTGGTTTCAAAACTACGCAGTTCTAAAAACAATTATTTTTCTCTAGTTTTCAAAGAGGCTTGGTCTAAAAATAGCATATAAGGGAATGGGTTCATGTTATAACGCACGAAGATCGCAACTGGAAGTTCGTGTCGTCATATGTTAAAACTAACGAAGAATGCAGTCATACGATCTTCAATAACACGAATCATAGAATTTCCTTTCTAATAAAACGTGAACGTAACCGTCTCAACAAAACACTATGAACCGTTTTTAGGTAGTACAGTAAAACCCCCCTAATGCGACCACCAATAATGGGCATAATTCTGGGCGGCAGAGGCAGGTGGTAGCTTAATACAGGACGAAAGTTATGCAGAAAGATAGGAGCTTTCTGCATAACTTTCGTCCTGTATTAAGCAACCACCTGCTTTAAACGACGCCAGTGGCTGTTTATTAAGTGGTCGCATTAGCGGGGTTTTACTGTATTTGGAAACAGCTTCTGTCCAGATCAGCAGCGTCTTATAGGCATCCACAGTTTGATATACACAATGATGCATGTACTGTTGTTGGAAGGAAATGGAAAAAATAACTCACTTTAACACTCTACTCCATAAATACGCCTTTCTAAGCCTATGCATACAGAGTAGACTCAGCTCAGACGGCACACGTAGGAGCCGTCTGATCTGCGTCTGCTCTGTATGCATTAGGAATAATAAAACTCAATATTGATGATGCTATTATTTCTTATATGAATATTCATGGAGTAAAGGATTAAGAATTGAAACAGACAGCATAGTGTGTAGACCCTGATCAGATGACATCTACAAGAGCCGTGTGATCTGGGTCTACTCTGTTGTAAATGCGTTATTTAAAAAAGTGTATCTATGGAGTAATGGGTTAATATCTTTAAACTATTGCAGAGATCACGTTCAAGTATTTCAGCAGACCTCAGCAGACCTCCCCTATTAAACTGTTAGCCGCGTAATGAGGCATTTCCAGCCTTTGGTGTTGACTTTTCTTGTCAGACACTGTCAGTTAAACGTGAAGAAGTGTGAAGTCTGTTCCTCTAGTGCGGCGGTACTCCCATTCAGTATACACCTGACATTGTCTACAACACTCAAGTGCTGTCTTTAGAATTACCGTAATTGTCAATTTTCCGTTTGTTTGCTAATAGTCGTACATTGTAGTTCCTTTTTGACTTCCGTTGTCTTCCATCTTCTTGTCTGTCTGCATATCTGCCTACCTATGTGCCAGTCTGCCTACTTGTCTGTCTGTCGTCTGTACATCTGTATGTCTGTCTCTCTGTCTGTCTAAATAATGCCGTCTTCCCATGTGTCTGTATTTCTGTCTGTCGACTACTCCATATATTCTATTCGTTTGTCTATACCTATGCTCGTGTGTCTGTCTATCTGTACATTTGACAGTTTGATCCTTCTTTGAGTCGGCGATACACTTTTGTCTTGATTTAATATTTCGTTGTTTTTATTCTTTTATTCTGTCCTATTATCAGTCAGACCGTTCATCCGTGTTTTAATTACAGTCTAAGCTCAGGACCATTTAGCCATGTGCTCCATGAATATTCAAGTTAGAAATGATAATAGTAATAATAACTATCGACATCATGAATATTTATCAGTTACATAGGCATAATTAGCCATAACTGAAACATGTAGAATCATAACTATATTATAAAATAAGCAGACGAGAATCATTTGTCTAAATATATTTCCGAACTGTACAGAACAATGTCAAAGAATCATACATGTATATTAATATTTCCGCTTATTCCGCTGAAAACAGGTTACATGTACTTACTTTTGACCCGTACAAGCGTTTGAGAAATTCTTGATCAAGTGTCAAACAGCTTGGATCCTGATGAGACACATAGTTACTCGGCGTCTCATCTAGATCCAAGCTATTTGCAAATGCGCGTGGTATGTGACTGGTTAAAATGTATCGCACATGCGGCTGTCAGTTAGACCCTGCATGCCAGTTCAAGAGATTGACTGGTTTTGTATCTACTCCAATCTGACGAATCATTCATCCTTTCATCCTTAAATATCACCTTGACAACATTGGTAAAACAGTTTGGCTGCAGATGAGATACTAAATAAATGTATCCGTCGTCAGACTACAAAGCGTTTTAAACGCGGTTTTATTGTTTGAAAATAATTTGAAAACAAACATGCTTGTAGAGTTGTAACCAGCGTGGTTTGTGAAGACTTAAGGTATTTTACGTTTTAAGGGGTAAGGACCAACCGCATTTTTTCGGACAGGCTGCGTGCCATTCATAGAATGATGATTTATAGACTCTTTAAATGCGGAACACGCATCCATCTTCATTTGCAAACAGTGTAGACCCAGATCTAGGGGCTCCTAGAGGAGCCCTCTGATCAGGGTCTGCACTGTTTGTCGTTCAAATTCCTCTAACATAGTTAAGCCTCTCATACTGAATGGACTCTACAGTTAAACACGAATGGGTTATTCCACTCTGACAATCCAGTATTGAAAGGGTTAAGCGTAATATTCCAACAGGAAGTCCTACTTATCATCAGACACACAGTAGAACATGTCTTCAGCGGCCAGTCACTTATTGAATATAGCAGTCTTTAAAAGGCAGGCGGTACCGTTAATGAGCTTTCTGCATCACTTTTGACCTGCATTAGGCCACCACCTGTCTTACAGACCCATAATATACCTCTATTTGATGACCACTTAAGACAGCTTCTACAATATACAACAAAACCCCACCAAGTCAACACTCAGTTGAGACCATAGTCAACACTCAGTTGAGACCATAGTCAACACTCAGTTGAGACCATGGTCTGTTTTGCCTTTGAATCTATACTTGATAGGGACACCTTTTAATGCTTCTGCACACAGAGTAGACCTAGATCAGAAGGCGCCTGTAGACCTAGATCAGAAGGCGCCTGTAGACCTAGATCAGAAGGCGCCTGTAAGAGCCGTTTGACCAGGGTGTGTTCTGTTTGCTTACGGAATGATATAGATTTAAACCTGATTCTACTTCTATACGATAGTCAATATTTCCTGTGTTCACATGCCATTATGTAAATTTATCAAACTAATATTCTGGATGTCACCAGTTTTTCATTTCTTACACGAATAGTCATGGAATAAAAGGGTTAACCCTTTCCTTCATATAAACGCCTTTTTCATGCCTCTGCAAACAGAACGGAGTGGACACAGATCCAGCAGGAGCTGTCTGATTAAGGTCTGCTCTGTTTGCTTATGAAATTATAAAAACAGACGCAACACGAAACAGTCCCGTGTACATATTCCTTAATAAAAGTTTATCAAATTGATGTTGATGATTTAATCATTTCTTACATGAATAGTCATGGAGTAAAGTGTTGAGACATACAGGTACTTAACACGTAGTTGTCTGCTAATACATTACAACGGTAAAACCCCTAATAACCGAAGTTTGATGAAGAACACTTTAGTTATATTAGGCATGCAAGTGCCTGCTTAACCCATTACCTCATAGGCTATTTTTAGATACAACCTCTTTGAATAAGTCTACCAAAAAGGAGCATTAACTAGAGAAAAGGAAAATGTTAGAATTTTGTAGTTTGAAACCATTGTGATAAATGCTCTATTTATCACAATGGTTTCACAAAGTGACTTTTATAGAGTCGTCAAAGGTCGTCAATATGAGGGAATGGGTTAATGCATAAACGACATGCAGAAAGCTCATGTGGGAACTTTCTGCATGACAAATAGCCTGCTTTAAGCTACCACCTGTCTAAAAGACTGGCGTTGATAATAACTTCAACGTCGGTTTAATTGGGGGTTATTGTACTGCTAGCTGCTACACTTCCTACAGTTATTTTGTCTCGTACAGTAAAACCCCGCTAATGCGACCACTTAATAAACAACCACTGGTGTCGTTTAAAGCAGGTGGTTGCTTAATGCAAGACGAAAGTTATCTATAGGAGCTTTCTGCTTAACTTTCGTTATGCATTAAGCTACCACCTGCCTCTGCCACTCAGAATTATGCTCATTTTTGGTGGTTAGAGGGGTTTTACTGTATTACGTTTTAGAAGTTCAATCAGACTATCCGTGGTTAACTATAAAGTCCAACATGTTGTAAGTATGAAAAGCTTATATTAAACAGGATTTTGAATTACAAACAGTGTGAGCCCTGATCAAACGGCCCCTATAAAGTCCCTAGGACCCCTGCACTGCACTACATTGTTTGCAAATACCACTTAACGATTTCCCTGCATTCATAGAGTTCATATTGACATGAACCCTATCCCTCATATACACGCCTTTTTATGCATTTGCAAACAGCTTAGACCCAGATCAGATGGCTCTTGTATGATCCGTCTGATCAGGGCCTGTCCTGTTTGCTTTTGACATGATATAGATATGATTATGCAGTTTTTGCTAAAGCAAAATGTTGCCTTGAAAATATAACTGTATATATTATACATTATTACAACTAATTTCATGATATCCTTTTTTACATGGATATTGAAGAGAGAGACTCAGAGAGAGGATTAAAATGATAAACCTTAATAAACGCATATTTTCAAAAACATCATAAAACATGGGATTTGTTATGTTCAATCATTCTTATGAAGGTTGTCAATTTGAATTTATATCGAAAAATGCCACTCTGATACAAAATAAACCGTTTTCGTCGGTATTTTTGTTTGTTTGTACAACAGTTACAAAACTTTAACCCTTTCGGCGCCAAATTTCTAATTGTCGTCTGCAATCCAAGTTTGTTAAATCATTCAGTAAAATAAGGAAATGAGATAAATAAATGCAACTTTCAAAGGAATAAAGCACATATATAGAACTAGAGATTGAGACAAATAGTGAAGTCCCTGATCAGACGCCGCCTTGAAAAGGCGGCGTCTAATCTGGGACTGCACTATTTGTCGTGGTGGATTTACGCGACTGTGGCGGTGAAAGGGTTAAAGCGTTTGTTCGATCGGATTTCTTGCGATGTATTTCTTTATAGCATATAAACAAATGATTTATGATTTATGATTTTTTTTAATTCATTTTAAAACGCGTTGCAAGCAGAGACTATCAGTTTAAAATGAAATCCATTTTCGAAGATCTCTTCAGCGTTCCCCTGGCTGCTCCAATGCCTGTGATGTCCTCTTGAATGCCCATTTACTCCTTCACGCTACTTGAGAATGTGTGATAACACGTGCAAAACAGTTTGGACCCAGATGAGAAGACCAGTAACTCGGCATCGCATCAGTATCTAAACTGTTTGACACCCCTGTTGCATTTCTGAAGACAAATGAAAGAACTACATCCATGTATTGAAGTAGACACTAATGTCAGTTCGGGCAAAGGAAATTGACTAAACCATCTAATATATAAATATTTCTGCCTGATTTAATTATTTAGCTACCATCAGTGATAACCAACACAAGCAGTTTGGCTCCAGATCAGACGCCGAGTAACTCGGCGTAACTCGGCGTCTCATTCGGATCCAAACTGTTTGTTACTGTGTCTGTGTTTTAAAAACAAAAATGAAGAAAATGAAAATTGTTGCAGACGACAAAATTAGCAGATGACAAAATTTGGCAGCGAAAGAGTTAATGCAGACCTTTAAGTACTGCGCATTTATGACGGAACTTGAAACACCCCTTTGAATGCTGACTGTTCCAAGTTGAATGGCATGTCAGTGTTAAACAAATACATCGGTATGAAATATTGAAAGGTACTGAACGATTTTGAATAACAAACAGTATAGACCCTGATTAGAGGACTCTTCTTGTGGCCTACTGGCCTGTCTCTACACTGTTTGCAAGTTTCCTGCAGGCACGCTAAGTAAGTATTCGCCTGCAACAATATTGTAGTCTGCTTCAATTATTAAAACAAAATTTCTCTCGCTTTTTTCGCAAAAACGTGGTCAAAGTGTCAAACTGTTTGGATCCAGATTAGATGCCGCAATATGCGGCGTCTGATCTGGATCTAAACTGTTTGCATACTAATAACGGTTTCACCTACAGCGTGCAAAGAGATAAAGACACATAATAAACTTAATAAGTTAACAATTAAATAAAGATTACACACTGAATATAGTCTTACTTAAGTCTCAATGAAACGACAAGGACGATACTTCAGTACAAGTGCTTAATCCAGGACGAAAGTACACTTAATGCAGTAAGATCCTGCAAACACTTACTGCACAACGTTCATCCTACATCAAGCTACCACCTGCCTTTAAGACCAATAATTAGATATTTTATTGGAGGTCACTTTAGAAATGTAGAACCTGTCTCTAACGACCATTAAAAAGAGGTTAAAGTCCGGGTCTCTCAGGCAGACGGTAGCTAAGTGCACGTCGAAAGTAACACAGAAAGCTTATATGGATATTTCTGCTTTACTTTAGCCATGCATTAAGCTACCATCTGCTTTTAAAACTCATAGGTTCAGTGAATGCATTGTTACTTTACCTTTTCCCCCATAAATTATAAACGCCTTTTCGGGCCTTTGCAAACAGAATAGAACCCAGGTCAGACGACTCCTGTAGGAGCCATCTGGTCAGGGTCTACACTGTTTGATTCTGACATGTAGGAGCCATCTGGTCAGGGTCTACTCTGTTTGCTTCTGACATGATATACATCTGATTGTATAGTTTATCAAAGCAAGAAATCCCATAGAATAGTTTACATTATAAAAATTCCACTAACAAATATTCATGAATGATGTCATTATTTTCTACATGAATATTGAACAGGGACAGGTCTAAGACAACCTCTTCTGTGTTTAGACAATCACCTTATTGTAAATCGACGTGTGATCTGGAACTAACAATTTTGCTGAGTTCTCTCTACAAGACTGCGAACAAAATTCTAAGGAAAAAAACAATTTGAGACACATGTGCATTTCTTTCAAACTGTGCAACACGTTTCCCATGGTTATGAGGACCCCTACATACTTTGAAAGCGTAAAAATATGGGACTCAAATTAAGAACGTATGTGTTTTTGAGTGTTTTAACACTAAAACTGCAAAAACGTGTACTTTCAATTACATTATACATGTGCAACAATGTCGGATGTCAAAACAACGTAGTGAATGAACCGAGATGCCAGCTTTCATTTGAATCTTAAACCTTTCGCTGCCAATGCCGGATCTGTGATTACCTATGCAAACAGTTTGGATCCAGATGAGACGCCGAGTAACTCGGAGTCTCATCAGGATCCAAACTGTTTGTTACTGTTACTATGTTATTGAAATAAAAATGAAGAAAATCAAAAGAATGAAAATTTGTAGCAGACGACAAAGTTAGCAGACGACAGAGTTTGGCAGCGAAAGGGTTAAACCCTTACAGTGCTGTGAAAAAAGTTTGCTCATTTGTGGGTCTGTTGCAATTATGACTACTTCCGATAGAACAATCGTATGGGGAATAATTGACCGAGTGTTGAACAATGTGGATCCTGGTGAAACATTGATTTAACCAATTCCCTTCTAGACTATTTTTAGAAACAGTCTTTTTTAAAAAAAAAAAAAATCTACTGAAAATAGGCATTTACTAGAAAAAAGGCAATTTTTAGAAGTGCATACTTTTGAACTAATGTGACAAATAGGGCATTTGCTCCTTTGGAACAAATGCTCTATTTATCACAATGCTGTTGCTGCATCTGCTACTGCTGCCACTTCTACTACTGCTTCTACTACTGCTTCTGCTGTTGATACTACTGCTGCTACTACTGCTGCTACTGCTGCTACTACTGATACTACTACTGCTACTAAATTTTCGTATATGCGCCTTTCCTTAGCAGACCCTGACCATAGGGAATGGGCTTATAATGTCAAATGCAAGCTGGTTCCACGCTGCTTTCAAATGCTAGTGAGATCTTACTTAGCAGGAGAAGGGTTAACTATTAGCACGCTAAGTATTTAATGTGAAACACCTTTCTTCTGCCTAAACCCCAAAAGTGTCTTTTTGTTCCATAACTTTTCTGATAAGACGTTCAGTTTCACCGGCTGAATAACGTTTAATGTTTTTGTCCCCGAGTACTGTCGTCTGCTACTACTACTATTGCTACTGCTACTGCAGCTACTGCTACTACTACTACTACTACTGCTACTACTACTACTACTACTACTACTACTACTACTACTACTACTACTACTACTACTACTACTACTACTACTGCTACTACTACTACTACTGCTACTACTGCTACTGCTAGAGCTACTTCTACTGCTGCTGCTGCTGCTACTGCTACATCTATTGATGCTGCTACTGTTCCTACTACTGCTGCTGCTACTACTGCTGCTACTGCTACTACTACTACTGCTACTACTGCTACTGCTACAGCTACTTCTACTGCTACTGCTGCTACTGCTACAGCTATTGATGCTGCTACTGTTCCTACTACTGCTGCTGCTACTACTGCTGCTGCTACTACTGCTGCTGCTGCTACTGCTGCTGCTACTGCTGCTGCTGCTACAGCTATTGATGCTGCTAATGTTCCTACTACTGCTGCTGCTACTACTAATGCTGCTGCTACTGCTGTGTTACTGCTGCTGCTGCTACTACTAATGCTGCTACTACTACTGCTGCTACTTACTACTACTACCGCTGCTACTTCTGCTACTGCTACTGTTGCTACTACTACTGCTTTTTCGCATATACGCCTTTCCTTTGCACGCATAGCAGACCTAGATCATATATACAAGTATGCATGTCTTTCACACCGCTTAAAGCTTACGGATGTTAGAGTTGTTGCGGTACATGTTTTTTCTATCTAAGTTAGCAGCATAAAACATCGAGATATCAGACAGTTTCGTTTCGCTCAAAATGCAAATTTCTTCACTTTCATGATAGGTGTCACCCAAGCTATAATTTCAACCCAGGACACATATGCACTGTCATTTGCAAACAGTGCAGACATCGATCAGAGGAATCCTAGGTATAGCAAAACCTCTCTATAACGGACACTAAATTACATCAAGTATTTTGTGCTAAAGGCAGGTGGCTGCTGAAAGCAAGATGAAAGTAAAACAGAACGCTCCAATAGGAGCGTTCTGTTTTATTTTCATCTTTCTTTAAGCGGTCACCTGTTCTAAATACCAAAGAATTAACACAATTTAGTGGCCGTTATAGAGAGGTTTACTGTATTTGCAAAATCCTTGTAAATACAAGTTTATTCATTACATACTTACATGTAGTTGACTCTCTAGTTCCAATATTTAGAATTGTGTAGTTTTGTAACCATTGCGAAGGCAAATGCTCAATTCATCACAATGGTTTCAAAAATGACTTTTAAAGAGACGCCAACATGCGTCAGTAGGAGGGAATGGATTAACACTGTTTGCCCTTAGACATAGAAAGAAACCTTGGATGCTTCTGACTGTAGCTATCTAAAACTAGACACGATCTCTTTTCTTTAAAATAAAACATTCTCGTGTTTAATAAGGGAATATAAAAAACCAGATCGCCACAGATTGGACAAACTATAGATGTGACTTTTGTGACAATCGAACATACATGTTGTGTATATTGCCCTTCGAATGCTGACTATTAACACTATGTCCAGTGTTCCATCGTTGTTTAACAATAGAGTCCATTCTGTATGAAAGGGTATACGTAACGAAGGGATTCTGAATGAAAAATAGTTCAGATCATGATCAGAGTGCTCCTCTAGGAGGCATCTGATCTGGATCTACATTTTTTCCCAAAGGTTAGTATACACATTTACCGAATTCAAAGGGTCAGGTGTAAATCAATGATACTGTTGGTCAGGTGTAAATCGGAGGGATACTGTTGGTGAGAAAATACAAATAAGTATCTGATAAATCTCGTAAAACTGCTCAATATTGAGATTAAAATTCGATTTTCAATCATGACCTTTTTATATTGGTATGTGAGTGATTTCAACAGTGACGTGACACGCTTTATTAAGCATACTATGAATACACATATTTTATAGATCTTTATACATGTCAGTGTCACATTTGTGATTACCTGTGCAAACAGTTTGGATTCAGATGAAACGCCGAGTAACTTCGTGTCTCATCAATAACCAAACTGCTTGTTATTGTGACTATGTTGTTTTGTTTTGCTTTTTTTTAAAAAAAACCCCAAACCCAACAACATGACAAACAGTGCAGACCCTGATGAGATGGCTCCTCTAGGAGCCCTCTCATCTGGGTCTACAGTGTTTGCGAAAGATATTGGTGATCCGTGTCCTGCACAGTAAGGGTTAAATTAAGATTGTTTGGTATTTATACGTCAAGAACGTTTGATATCTAGACTACATGTTGAACTTTTTGGCATCTTCGGATTAACTTTCTACCCTAAAACCCCTGCATTTTTACACATTTGCACTCAGATCCTGTATGAGTTTTCTGATCAGGGTGTGCTCTGTTTGCATAATACATATCGATATTTGGCAATTAAGACACAGACGAATGTGCTAATGTCACTTTTTTTTTAAATAAGTCTTATTTGGAATGAATCTGGATGAGCATTGCGATTCCGCGATGGTATGAAGACAAAGACACGCCAGGCATTTTGGTTTTATATTTTGGAACATCCTTTCAGCGCTGAAATTTCAAATGGACTATTCAAAATTCAAACAGGTCAAACTTACTGTAAACTTTCAGGGATGATTTAGAAACCTGCAACATGACAAACAGTGCAGGCCCTGGCAAGAGGGCTCCTAGAGGAGCCCTTTCATCTGGGTAAACACTGTTTGCAAAGGGCATTAGTGACTCGTTTTCCGTACTGAAAAGTTTAACTTAACCCTTCGCTTGCTATTCACGTCAATATACGTCCCTGTAAATAGTGAAGACCCAGATGAGACAGCTCCTGCAGGAGCTGTCTCATCAAGGTCTGCACTATTTACAAGTTGATTGTGCAACCAGTGCACTCCACATCAGTGATTGCACAGCGAAATACTTGTACACAGTGAATATGTATGTAATTATACAACAGGGTATGGGTAAAGAAGGAGAAGTGTATTTTAAAATTCAGCAAGCGAAGGGTTAAAGTAACATTTTACATGATAAATTAACGTAATTGCAAACCGATTGATCCAGATCAGGCTTATAAAAATAATATTGATCTGATTCTACAGTTTCTGAAGTGGCCAAACCATTCTCCTTTACATTGCCACTACAGAATGTTAGTCCATAAATATTAATGAAGGAATGAGTTCTTGTATAAATATCCATGAGGTACAAATACATGTACACTAAAGAACGGTTTTAAAACCCATTATCAGTTGGAATAAGCATTTAGTTTGAACCCTCTCCTTCGATAATACACCTCTCATGGATTTGAGAACAGAGTAGATCCTGTAGGAGTCTTCTTATCAAGGTCTGCTCTTTTTGTCTATGGAATTATAATCTAATTCTGCCATGGCTAACATTTACTGTGCTCATATTCATCAAATTAATATTTAAGATGTCACACTTTCTTACGTGAATATTCACAAAGTGACGGATACATTTTCATGTCTTTGTGAACGGAATAAAGCTACATCAGACAGTTGCTGTAGGGCCTGCTCTTTGCTCGTGGAGTTCTATTAATCTGATCCAGCAGTTTCCGCCGTGGACATTTTTTCTGTGTTCATATACACTTATCAACGTTCATCAAATTAATTTGCTTGATGTCAATATCTCTTACACGCTATTCGTGATATAAAACCAGAGGTCCAGATAAGATGCGTAAATTAAAACATTTTCAACCAAACCCTATGTTTTGACCACTCTTTAGAATCGTCTCTTCGAGACGATTCTAAAGAGTGGTCATAACATAGGGTTTGGTGGAGAAATGACGATTTTAGTATTTAAGTACGCACATTTATCTATAAAATGTTTATAGTGTTTACGATAATAGTGCACTATGGTTCCGAGTATGAATTCATTATCAAATATCTAATTGGTCAGATTTTAAGCAAACTCAAAATTTCACCAGTCAGATGCTTGATAATGAATACGGTCACAAGTAAAAAAGTTCAGACTTACCCGGGTCGTGGAATGGTACCAGTACATAGTTATACAGAGGCTTCTCACGTCTTGACAGCGTGGTGGCCAGAATTTTGGCTGCTCCTTCTATCACCTGAACAAGATCATCGTTCATGGAACCAGTAATGTCAAAGACAAAGGCCAGTGACGCAGCCCCGTCCGGCACATCTTCGTCCTCATAACTGACCCCGTCTACTGACCATTCACCAAATACCGCCAATAGCAGTACGAACACATACACGGACATACAACCTCGCGGACATAACAACATCTTGGAACCGGTTTTTCTATATCACAGGGACGCTTCACGGTTTTAGATTATTTCCAGACTCGCTCGTCTTAACTGTCATGAAACATTATCATTATAATGTGACAAAATTATTTATTCCCAAATCCCGTCACCAGCTTCACAAAAACATGATGCATGTTTTATCCCTGGCAAACAGCAGTCTTATGTAGGCGTGAATATCGACCATTTAATGTTGTGTAACCACTGGAACGGTACAAAGAACTATTTACAGAATGCCCAGATTCAAGAAACAGAGATAAGAAAATATATACTGGAAACACATGCTTACAAAATATCATGAAACACGATACGTTTAAAACAAAGAGCTTGTGGTGAGGCCATTAGTATTGCTTCAGTTGTTTTCGGTCTAGAAGTGTATTTAACATCTATGTGTATATACAGTAAACCAACCGCCCTTAAAACAAGTTTATGAATAAGCGTAGGTTTTGTTAACCCTTTCTGTCATAAAAGTGTGTTTTCACGCATTTGCAAACAGAGTATACCCAGATCAGACGGCTCCTATAGGATCCGTCTGATCAGGGTCTGCTCTGTTTGCTAATGGAATTAAATATATCGTTTCTTTACTTTCTAGAATGTCTACAATGTTCCACCTTCCATATTTCATTATAACAATTTCCTGCATGAATATTCAGTTGGTATTGACGTTTGGACTGAACATAGAACAGGGAAATGGTTCAAATTAGGTCAAGCTTAAGGTTGCTAAAATGCAGGACGAAAGTAAGGCAGAACGCTGCCATAGGAATTTTCTGCATTACATTCGACCTGTATTAACCCTTTCCCTTATATTGACGACTTTTGAGTCACTTTGTGAAACCATTGTGATAAATAGAGCATTTGCTCCTATAGGAGCAAATGCTCTATTTATCACAATGGTTTCAAACTACAAAATTCTAAAAAAAATCCTTTTCTCTAATTAATGTTCCTTTTCGGTAGATTAATTCAAAGAGGTTGTATCTAAAAATAGCATATGAGGTAATGGGTTAACAAACGCCTTTTCATGCCTTTGCAATCAGATTAGACCAAGATCAGACGGTCCCTGTAGGAACTGTCTAATCAGGCTCTGTCCTGGTTCTCCTTGCTTATGAAATAATACAGATTTAATTATACAGGATCAGTCAACAACAAATGGCACTATTCATATTGTCATTATAAAATTATGATAATTAGTATCCATGATAGCATCAATTTTTACATGGCTATTTTACCAACTGCCTTTAACCCTTTACTCCATATATATAGTTATTCATGTTCGAAATAATGACATCATGAATATTATTATGATTGATTTTTATAATGGCTTCTGAATACAAAATAAGTTTGGTCCTGGCAAAAACCGTATAGTCAGATCATTATTATCCCATAAGCAAACAGAGCAGACCCTAATCAGACGGCTCCAATAGGAATAGTATTGCGTCGGTTATTTTCGACCTAGAAGTATATTCATCATGTACAGTAAAATCCCGCTAATGCGACCACCTAAAAGAGGTATAATTCTGGGTACTAGATGCAGGTGGTAGCTTAATGCAGGACAAAAGTAATGCAGAAAGCTCCCAGAGGAGCTTTCTGCATTACTTTTGTCCTGCATTAAGCAACCACCTGCTTTAAACGACACCAATGATTGTTTATTAAGTGGTCGCATTAGCGGGGTTTTAGTGGTCGCATTAGCGGGGTATAGTGGCCGCATTAGCGGGGTTTTACTGTATTTGTATATACCATAGAACCTGTCTTAAGCGACCATCAAAAAGAAGTCGTATCATGCGTCTGTAAGACATATGCTAGCTTAAACAGGTCAAAGGTAATACAGAAAGCTCCATAGGAGCTTTCGACATTAATTTTGCCCTGCATTAAGCAACGCTCTGTTTTTTTTAAAACTCCTAATTTCAATAGATGAATGGCCGCTAAGGACAGGATCTACTGTAAATATACGATGTTTCGTTAAAGCCAAATGGTTGCTTAATGCACGACTGAAGTAATGCAGATAGTTCATATGGCAATAGAGCTCATTTTGCTGGTCGCTTGAACCATTTACTCCGTGAATATACAAAAAAGAAATAATGACATAGATAGTTTAGATAGTTTTTATAATGTCACGTGAGCAAAGGAATATTGGGCCATGGCAGACACTGTAGAATCATATAGTAATCATATCACAGGCAAACAGCACAAACCCAGATCAGACGGCTCCTATAAGGAGCCGTCTGATCTGGGTCTGTGCTGTTTGCATAGGCGTTGAAAGGCGTATTTATGGAGTAAAGGGTTAAGTTTTTTCAGTATAATTATATGTTCGTTTGTATTGTCTTGTGTGACAGACGCCATGTTTTGAACGCGGTTGCTGACCAAGGGCACTTCTAACGAAAACTCGTACGACTAAGATTGTCGGAAGTTAACCCTTTCATTGTTCTGTGTTTATTCCAAATGTCAATACCTACTGAATATTCATGTACAAAATAGTTATAATGAAATATGGAAGGTGGAATATTGTAGCCATTTTAGAAAGTAAATAAACATATTTTTCTATAGGAGCCGTCTGACCTGGGTCTATTCTGATTGAAGATGCGTGAAAACACGTTTATGTCAAGGAAAGGGCTAATTGGCACGTTAACACAGGGATGTTGGGTCATGGCAGAAACTGTCATATAAATCATATCTTTATCATACCATAGGCAAACAGAGCAGACCCTGATCAGACGGCTCCTACAGGGGCCGTCTGATCTGCGTCTACTCTGTTTGCAAACAAGTTGAAAGGCATATTTATTAAGTAAAGAGTAATGGTGTGTTCATATAGATCTTACGCTAAAAATCTCTACACTATTTGCCAAGAAGAGACTATTCGTTTGTGTTGGTCTTTTGTGACAACGCGGCTGCTGATCACGGGCACTTCTTAGGCTACAGTCCCACTATAGCTTGCGAACGTTTAAGACCACTGGCGACCTCTGAAACCGGCGATCGTCTGCGATTGTCGGTGACTGAATTCAAATAAATGCTTCGCAGTCACATTTGAGATGCTTCTGCTACCATCTTACGACAGGTCGCTGACGACCATACACCACATCACTGGTATTCTTACGAAGGTTCCACAATCACTTTCCGACCTGCTGTGTGGTCACGTGGTCTATGCCTAGTCGCGGGTAATCTTTAGGCAATCGTTGGTGATCGCACGACATTCGTAGGTAATTTTAGAAAGGTCGCTGACAGTCGTACAATTGTAGGGAAGATCACCAACGACCAGTTAAAGATTGTTGGAGACCTTCGTGCGACGATCGCACGATTACCTAAAACTTCTAAGGTTATCTCTTAAAGACCACCGGTGACCAGTTCGATCGTAAGGAGGTTGTTGTGCATGATCAACAACCTATCTACGACCGAAATTGGTCGCACGACTGGAAACGATTACCAGCGATTACTGAAGACCACCGGTGATTATCAGTGACTTGTCGTATGACATTCGTACGAATATCAGCGACCAGAGGTTGCTAACAATCGTAAAAGGTCTTAAGTGGTTGTAAGACCTAGTGGGACTGGGTCCTTACGAAAACTCGTACGACTAAGAGTATCGGAAGTTAAACTTGCGACAATCGAGACTAATCGCATGACCGACATTATCTATACAGTAAAACCTCTCTATAACGACCACTAAATTACAGTAAAACCTCTCTATAACGACCACTAAATTACAGTAAAACCTATCTATAACGACCACTTAATAACATAAAATATTTTGTGTTAAAGGCAGGTGGATGCTTAAAGCAAGGTGAAAGTAAAACAGAACGCTCCTATAGGAGCGTTCTGTTTTACTTCCACCTTGCTTTAAGCCGCCACCTGCCTAAAATACCAACTAATTTACAGAATTTAGTGGTTGTTGTAAAGAGGTTTTACTGTATATCGTGCAACAGCTTTGGCTGGTCTCGCATACATCAGTTGCGATCGTCGTATGGTAGAAATAACGATAATTTAAATCGTACGGGTTTTCGTAAGCCATTTCCCTGGGCCGAACGGTTATCAAAGTTGTATACTGGGGATAGTGAGTAATCTGGTGTCCTAACAGGATCGAACTTACTTTATTGTGACTCATTAGATGAATTCCATAGTCTATAAATATGAGAGAAATGTTATTTCTATTATAGAACAAATATAATACATACCGCAAAAATGCAAACGGAACTTCGATACAGCCACAAAATCCCGGTCATCTAAAGCGGCCATTATATGAGTAAACCTGTAACCATTTACTCCATAAATACGACTTTCTACGCCTTTACAAACAGAGTAGACTCAGATCAAACGACTCCTGTAAGAGCCGTCTGACCAGGGTCTGCTCTGTTTGCTTATGAAATACTATAGATGCGATTCTACAGTTTCTGCCAATGCCAACTATTTGTGTGTTCATGGGCCATTATTAAAATAATCTAATTAATAATCATGACGTAATGATTTTTTACATAAATAATATTCATGGAGTAAAGGGTCAAAACATCTGATAAAGGGTGTAATATACAGTTACTCAATAGTTTAAAAGTTTTAAGTTCAGAAGAAACCCTTAATGATCACTTACTGACTAGACAATTGTGTCTTTAAAAGGAAGTGGTAGCTTAATGCAAAACGAAAGTAATGCAGAAAACACCAACTTGAGCTTTCTGCAGCACTGTCGGCCTCAATTAAGCTACCACATGCCTTAACCCTTTCCATCATATTAACAAGTTTTCACGCAATTGCAAAGAGTTGACCCAGATCAGACAGCTCCCATAGGAGCCGTCTGATTAGGGTATGTTCTGTTTGCTAATGGAATTTGATAGATCTGTTTCTTTACTTTCTAAAACGGCCACAATAGTCCAACTTCCTAACTGCTAGGGCAACATGATTTTCCTCAGCAGGAAATAAAAAGTCAGATACCCCGCCAATGATCTGTATAACTAATACATTATGCATTTAGCACAGTCTTGTATGCATATCTTGACGTCTGGAAAGTCAAAAGTGAAATGTAGTTTATATGTGTACTTTGTGGCAACAGACAATGAAAGAAACTGCGCCGACCAATGTTAACCCTTCGCTTGCTGAATTTTAAAATACATTTCTCCTTCTTTACCCATGTCCTGTTGTATAATTACATATATCTTCACTGTGTACAAGTATTTCGCTGTGCAATCACTGCTGTGGAGTGCACTGGTTGCACAATCAACTTGTAAATAGTGCAGATCCTGATGAGACAGCTCCTGCAGGAGCTGTCTCATCTGGGTCTTCACTATTTACAGGTAGGTATATTGACGTGAATAGCAAGCGAAGGGTTAATAGTAAGTATCAGTCTACCTGGCATGAATGTTCAGTCGTAGATTGACTTACTCCAGCTCTAACCTGTGTATATGTTTGTATGGTTGTGTTATTGTTCGTTACTTGAACGCATTACTATGTTCCTTTATACTGTCCTATTTGTATGTAATCTCCACTGGGGGGAAATAAAGATACTGAACTGAACGGATGGTGAGTCCATTTTAGCCTCATACCCTAAACATGTTTATATAATCCCGTTCATGGCTTGATAAGGGTTGGAAACTTGTAAGGGAAAATGAAGACAAAACAATATATTGATTGATATATGGGCATTTTTATTTTAAATGCCAGGCTAGAAATCAAGTTAGAGAATTTTACAAAATAGTTTTTGCCTTATCTAGGCAACGAAAAAAACCGCAAAATCAAACATGGCGGAGGCAGCACATCATGCAAACAAACTTCAAGACATTTGCAAATGGAAAAAAACTGAAAATGGACAAAATTTAAAACAGATGTTATGTAAAAGGTGTAGAACCATTATTCTATGGAAGGAAGGAGATGTGGGGGTTTGGATTTGGATTAAACTGCATCCTGCTCCGAACGAACATATTTTATAAACCAGACCAATATTTCATTTGAATATGCGTTTACCTATGTAACCTTTTAAAAAATAAGTTTTTTGACTTACAGTGCTGATCTTAATCAGATTAACTCTTTCAGGAGCTCCCTGATTTCGGTCTACACTGTGTACATGTGTCCCTTTTCAAGGACGCTCGGCGACAAATGGGTTAAAGACGCAATATTTGCAAATAACTGTCAGAATGGTTCCACGTTCCTAGGCGTTAACAAAAACATAGAAAAGCTCGGATGCACCATCGTACAATGACATGAATTGACGCTAAATTGTTGGCCCTTTTACTGCGGCAAACAAGAGTTCTGACGTTTGCAAGCAGTGCAGACCCAGATCAGAGGGAAACTAGATCAGGATCTGCACCGTTTGTCATTCAAAATTTTCTAGCATATTTAGGACTTTCATACAAATTTGATTATATCGTTAAGCATTGATGAACCGATCCACATTGAATGTGTAACATTCCAAGTGGGATCAATGTGTTTTTTGCATAACTAAATGGAATGTAATGGGTATACCTCGGCTATATTTTCCAAGACTGCAGCAGTGAACCGAGTATTTACGATTGAATGGAATGTATTTCTACGATAGTAGATACCATCTTCAGAACATCATCGTCATCATGGATCAATTCATCACTCGTCTAATTTTGTCTGCCTGAGCAAAAGCCTATATGTTGCACCACAATTCATACATTTTTTTCAAATACATAACTCGATATCGAGATAACTCGAAGTAAAAGTTCAGTTCTCCAAAACTTGTATCGCAGACTAATTCTTAAATGTATCGCCACACCTCTAGAAACATGTGTGACAGCTTAATGCAGGTCGAAAGTAATACTATAGACATATATTAAGCTGTGCACATGTGAAATTATCCAGATTAGAAATCGGATGACTCGAACGTCTGTTATCTCGAAGTAATTTGTATGGTCCCCTGAGTTTCGAGACATCAATGTTTCTCTGTACATGGTACCTTCAACCTATGTACAAAGCAAATGCAATCTGATCATGGTTTGTGCTATAAAATGTATACGTTTGAGTCTGAAATCATTCTCAAGTATCTGATTGGTCAGAATCTGAGCAAGCTCAGAATCTGTCCAATCAGATGCTTGAGAATGATCACAGGCTTTAGTCTGAAGCAAAAAAATTATAACCTCGGGGCATGGTTAGAGACCGATTTTCACATATGTCTATAGTGTTTGTCCGCTTTCACATGTAGCATGCTAGACACTAACTATTTCGCTACCAGATATTATCGTCTGCAAACTCAGTCATCTACTTCATTATAAATTTTCAATTTTCGTCTTTTTGTTTCAAAAACAATAAGCATAGGAACACTTAGTTTGGATACTAATAAGAAACCGAGTTACTCGGCTTCTCATCGGGACACACACGGTTCGCGAATCACAGATTTGCCATTGTCAGCAAAAGAGTGAAAGTAAAAGCCCCCCCCCCGCCTCCATGTTTGGCTACTAATCGTTCTAAGGCGGTACTCTGCTATCACCCAATGGTCAACTTTGTTATTGAACATGCTTAATGTGTCACGTCTTGGTGTGCGTCCTGTTGGGCTTTGTCTTGTGGCTGTGCCGTTTCTTGTTTGGTGGTGTTTGATGCGGTGTTCTTTCGTATGTGGCTCTCCCTGTTTGACTGTTTTTTCGTACCCAAATATTTGTGCTACAGCCTAAGAGATAGGAAACAGATGTTTAAGACAGTGTAGACCATGATCAGCTCCAGTGTCATAGGGGCGGCGTTCATAAAGGTCTACACTATTTGCACCAGATAAATTTTCTTCTGCAAACACTGACGTCTGCTTTATATTTCAGTGCACATGTACTTTCATTCCGTTTCTTTTAACCTTTTACTCCATTAACATGTATGTAAGAAATAATGACGTCATGAATATCAATTAGATTATTATTTATCATGACATGTGAACACAGAACGTTATGGTAATGGCAAAAACTAGATATTCAGATCTGTACAATTTCATAAGCAAACAGAGTAGACCCTGATCAGACGGCTCCTACAGGAGAAATGCGTATTTATGGAGTAAATGATTAAAACCTCTACCCATTCTCTGATATTGGCGCATATTTACGCCTCTGTAAAAGTCACTTTTTGAAACCATTGTGATAAACCATTTTTTTTTTAAACCATTGTGATAAATAGAGCATTTGCTCCAGAGGAGCAAATGCTATATTTATCACAATCATTTAAAAACTTCACAATTCTAATGATGTCCCTTTCTCTAGTAAATGCTCCTTTTCAGTAGATTTATTCAAAGAGGTGGTGTCTAAAAATAGCCTATGAGGGAATGGGTCTAAAATAGCCTATGAGAGAATGGGTCTAACATAGCCTATGAGGGAATGGGTCTAACATAGCCTTTGAGGGAATGGGTCTAACATATCCTATGAGGGAATGGGTCTAACATAGCCTATGAGGGAATGGGTCTAACATAGCCTATGAGGGAATGGGTCTAACATAGCCTATGAGGGAATGGGTCTAACATAGCCTATGAGGGAATGGGTCTAACACAGCCTATGAGGGAATGGGTCTAACATAGCCTATGAGGGAATGGGTCTAACATAGCCTATGAGAGAATGGGTCTAACATAGCCTATGAGGGAATGGGTCTAACATAGCCTATGAGGGAATGGGTCTAACATAGCCTATGAGAGAATGGGTCTAACACATCCTATGAGGGAATGGGTCTTACATAGCCTATGATGGAATGGATCTAACATAGCCTATGAGGGAATGGGTCTAACATAGCCTATGATGGAATGGGTTTAACATAGCCTATGAGGGAATGGGTCTAACATAGCCTATGAGGGAATGGGTCTAACATAGCCTATGAGGGAATGGGTCTAACATAGCCTATGAGGGAATGGGTCTTACATAGCCTATGATGGAATGGATCTAACATAGCCTATGAGGGAATGGGTCTAACATAGCCTATGATGGAATGGGTCTAACATAGCCTATGAGGGAATGGGTCTTACATAGCCTATGATGGAATGGATCTAGCATAGCCTATGAGGGAATGGGTCTAACATAGCCTATGTGGGAATGGGTCTAACATAGCCTATGAGGGAATGGGTCTAACATAGCCTATGAGGGAATGGGTCTAACATAACCTATGAGGGAATGGGTCTAACATAGCCTATGAGGGAATGGGTCTTACATAGCCTATGATGGAATGGATCTAACATAGCCTATGAGGGAATTGGGTCTTACATAGCCTATGAGGGAATGGGTAAGGAGGAGTGCCAAACAGTTTGCATCCCGATCAGAAGTCGACTTACTCGTGGCATCTCATAGTTTAAACATATTCTAATTATATATATACAGACGGGATCGAGCCTCATCTGGGTACAAACTGTTTGCAAAAGTAATAAGCTTATGTATAGCAGCTAGGCCAGATCAAACCATGTATACATATGTACATGCAGTATTTAGTGCCTCGATAGAGCGACCATGTAATGTATTAACCCATTCCCTGTTGTATATTCATGTAAGAAATACTGACGTCATGAATATTAATAAGATTATTTTTTCATTATGGCATAAGAACACGGGACATTTTGCCTCAGGCAGAAGCTGTAGAACCAGATCTTTATTACACCATAAGCAAACAGAGCAGAACCTGATCAGACGGCTCCTATAGAGCCGTCTGATCTGGGTCTACTCTGTTTGCAGTTGCGTCAAAATGCGCTTACATAAGGGAAAGGGTTAAAACAAGAATCAGCAAAATGAGAGCTTTCTGTATAACTTTGTCTTGCATTAAGCTACCACATATTTTAAAAATCTAGAATTAGACTTATTCGCGAGACTTTACAGTAAAATTATAATTTAAAGTTTAACCCAGTTGCTCCTACGATCTTATAAAAAACAGATAGGCTACATGTACCCAATGTATACCCAGGTTAGATAACTCATTCGGAAATCCTCTTATCAGATTCTGCGCTGTTGCTAAACAATTCTATGTAACCCTTTCCTTCATATACACGTGTTTTCACTCACAGTTAAACCTCACTATAACGACCACTAAATTGTGTTAATTAGTTGGTATTTAGGATAGGTGGCTGCTTAAAGCAAGGTGAAAGTAAAACAGAAAGCTCCTGTAGGAGTGTTCTGTTTTAGTTTCACCTTGCTTTAAGCAGCCACCTGCCTTTAACACAAAATACTTGATGTAATTTAGTGGCCGTTATAGAGAGGTTTTACTGCATTTGCAAACAGAGTAGACCCAGATCATATGCTCCTATAGGAGTCGTCTGCTCCGAGTACTAATGGAACTGGAAAAACCTGTTTCTTTACTTTCTAAAATGGCTACAATTTTCCACCTTCAATATTTCATTATAACTATTTTGTCTATGGATATTCAGTAGGTATTGCAATTTGGAATAAACATAGAACAGAGAAAGGGTTAATTTTTTTATACAGCATTTACAGTTTTGCTGTGCATACACACTATGAAACATGAACCTTGTCAAATTAATGTGAATGCATTGGTTGAATAAATTGTTTGGTTGGGGTGTAACTTTGGTAACGTAACGATATTATGTAAACAGACACTAATAAACCGAAACGTGTCTCTTATACACCGGACGCTCTGAAAACCAGCAATCTTGTGACAGAAGGGAGATAATACATTCACTGGCATTTATAACATCCCTGATTATCTTCCTTCTTTTACTGGATGAAAAGTTCAAACCAAATTATCATCCTTATACAGACAAAAGCGAACACTGTTCAGCCATAACTCCTAACAGTTAATGCCAGAGGCATTCGTTAGCATATGGTCCTCATAAATGCGTTTCAAAAGTCAACGTAGAGGAGCTTATCTTCGGTCTCACACCATGACTATCCGTGTAAGAACTAATGGCGTCACGAATAGTAATTAGATTAATTGTCATAATACCAACGAATATTGGAATTTTTGGCTATGACAGAAACTGTAGAATCATATATTTGTTATAGCATCAGCAAAAAGAGCAGACCCTGATCAGACGGCTCCCACAGGGAGCCGTCTGATCTGGGTCTACTCTGTTTGCAATGGCACAGAAAGGTGTATTAATTTATGGAGTAAGGGGTTTAGTATTTACTGAAATAATGACACATGAATACGTATAAGCGCTAATACGCTGAATTTCGATTTGTTTGAACACGGGATAATTTAACCAAGGCAGAAACTGTAGAATCATATCGGTTATCAGACGTTTCGCTACCCTGACCTTTTCGCTGGTCATTTCGCTACCCACCGTGAAGTCATTTCGCTACCCTGACCATTTCGCTACCTGTACGTTTCGCTACATGTCGAATTTAATAAGAAAAACAATATTGTTGCAGCGGTGATTGGTGATTTCAATTAGACTGGACAATATCTATATTGTTAGAGTTGACCCTGATCAGACGGCTCCTGCAGGCCAGGAGACAGACCACATTTTACTTGAGAACAGACACCTATGTGGCAATGCCCTTGTGTCAAGTGATTGACTTGTGCAATCGATATAGTAATAGTAAAGTAAAGAGAGAGCTTTACGCATAAATGTAACAAAACATTATGTTCGAATTGATTACACATTGCTTGAAAACCATTACGATCCCGATAAGACTCCGAGCATTTCGGCTTCTTATCAGAATCGGAACTGTTTGTCTATATAAGAATTACTACGCTAGTAGTTTTGAAGTTCAGCTGTATAATACAGTATTTTGGCGAGTTAGAAAAGTTGTTAAATGCGAGCCTTGGCGAGCATTTAACTACTTTTCTGACAAGCCAAAATACAGCTAAACTTCAAAACAACTAGCTAGCGTAGTAATTATTTTATCATGCAACACCAATAAAGACTAATGGAGAAAATGAAGAAAAAGAAAGTTTGCTCAAGCGGTTCTGTCCCCTGAATAAAAATACATGCTAGTACAATATACGTGACGTCATATTGGCGTGCAGTGGCGTCGTCGATTTTTACAACATAAACACACTTGATTTAATCCTTTTTATATGGACAAAAAGTTGAGACAAAGGTGAGCAGACGTGTTAAATTTGATGTTTGTGCATTTTCTTCCTTCTGTTTTCGTACTATTGGCTAAAATAAACTTGCATCCCAGTAGTGGGGTCAATACACATGCACTGTACCTCACAAAATACAGCGTCGATGTGGAAATATTATGCTAGTAGGAAGTGACTGTTGATGTAGTTGACGACGTTGCATTGTTGTGCTGTCAACGGAATTGAAAGAAACGTCTTCGGTACCTACGTGATGTTAATGCAGTTGCATGGACATGTTAACCCTTTACTAATTGATTTTTTTATTGATTGATTGATTCATTCATCCATTCACTCATTTATTCTTTTATTTATTTTTCATTCATTCATTCACTCATGCATCCGTTCATTTATCTATTTATTCATTCATTCATTTCTATATTTTTCATTCAATCATTCATTCAATCATGCATCCGTTTATTTATTTATTAATTTATCCATTCATTCATTCATTTATTCATAAATTTATTTTTTCACTCATTCATTAATTATTTATTTATGTATTTTACTACTACATACTACTACTACTACTACTACTACTACTACTACTACTACTACTACTACTACTACTGCTACTACTTTCAAAACAAGAACGTTGTATCTGATCTTTTGCAAGATAGATAAAGAAGGCATTTGGCCGGGACTCGCTGATCTAAACGTTTTATCAAAAGAAACGTATTAAGCAAGAACGTTCTATCAAAGAAATGTATTAAGCAAGAACGTTCTATCAAATCTTTACTGTACTTCCACTACTACTACAGTATTATTACTACTACTACTACTACCCTACTACTATTACTACTGCTACTACTACTACTACTACTACTACCCTACTACTATTACTACTACTACTGCTGCTGCTATATCTATTAATATTACTACTACTACTACTGCTGCTGCTATATCTATTAATATTACTACTACTACTACTACTCTACCACTACTACTACTAGTAGTAGCACTAATACTACTACTGCTACCACTACAACTTCTACTTATACTACTGCTACTACTACTGCTACAGCTACTAGTAATACTACTACTACCTCTACTACCATCACTTCTGTTATTACTACTTCTACAACCAGTGCTACTATTACTTCTTGTATTCATTTATTCTTTTAGGCATCCATTTATTTATTTACTTTTTCATTCATTCATTCATTCATTCATTCATTCATTTATTAATTTATTTATTTATTTATTTATTTATTTATTTATTTATTTATTTATTTATTTATTTATTTATTTATTTATTTATTTATTTATTTATTTATTTATTTATTTTTCATTCATTCATTCATTCATTCATTCATTCATTCATTCATTCATTCATTCATTCATTCATTCATTAATCATTTATTAATTTATTTATCCATTCATAGATCGATTGATTGATTTTTAATTTATTGATGCGTTCATTTTTTTATTCATTCACTTATGCATTAATTAATTAATGTATTAATTATTTTATTTTATTGATTGATGTATGAGTCAACATGCAGAATTGACTATGACCAATGATCACAGTCTGTTCCTTTGACAGTGAAAAGTTTGTAAGTCTAATTGAACTAGAGCATGTTTTTAAGAATAACGTAGGCTATGTGTCCCACCTGCTACTGTCTCAAAAATGATTGCATGTTTTTGTGGAATTTTAGGATGTTTTATATCATTTGCTTTATAATGGACTCACAAATAATATGTTCAGTATATTGGGTGAAGATCTGATGAAAACTATTGGAGTTTGAGAACAGACAATGCTAAAACATCCTATTTTGAATAATTCAAGGGCCATAACTCCAAAGTGCCTGGTGTAATCTTGCTGGTTATTAAACTTAACTAAGACATTATGGCCAATACCATTTTTATGAAGTTTGTTGGAGACTGGATGAGGACCGATTCAGAGAGCAGACAAAGCTAAAAAACCAGTTTTCAACAATTAAGGACAGTAACATGAAGTACATGTTCCAATATTGCTACTTATTCAAATTGGCTTAGCTATTATAACCATAAACATTTTCATTAGATTCGGTGATGATCAGATGGGAACTTGATGACTTAGAGGGTGGACAAGGATTAAAATGCCAATTTTGTATTATTCAAGGGTCATAACTCTAAAGTGCCTAGTTCAATATTGCTGGTCATTGAACCTGGCCTAGATATTATAACCATAAACATTTTTATGGTTTGATGAATGTTGGATTAGACGTTTCTGACTTAGGGAGCGGGCAAGGCTACAAAGGCCAAATTTGGATAAATCAAGGGCCGTAACTCTGATGTTCCTGAAACAATCTTGCTGGATATTAAACTTGGCCTAGTTATTATAGCCATAAACATTTTTATAAGGTTTGGTGAAGATTGGATGAGAAAGTGTTGAGAGCGGACAATGCTAAAAAGGCTAAATTTGGATAAATCAAGGGCCATAATTCTGTAGTTCCTCAACCAATCTTGCTGGATATCGAACTTCGCCTAGATATTATAGATATAAAAATTTATATAAGGTTTGGTGAAGATTGGATGACAACTTTTAGATTTAGAGAGCGGAGAAGATTTTGTGACAGACGGACGGATGGACGGACAGACAGACAGACAGACAGACAGACAGAGAGACAGACGGACAAATGGACGGACGGACGGATATACATACAGACAGACATACAGACAGACGGACAGACAGACAGAAAGGAGTAAATCAATATGTCTCCCACACCACTATGTGGTGGGAAACATAATTAGCTCATGAGACGGAGAAATTATGACTGGAATTGGAAGACTTTGCAAGACAATTAAAGTATCTAGCCTAGGACTATGACAGAACCCGACCGACTATCTTTATTAACCCATTTCTCTATAGGCTATTTTTAGAACCAACCTCTTTGAATAAGTCTACCGAAAAGAAGCATTTACCACAGAAAAGGAAAATTCTAGAACTGTGTAGTCTTGAAACCATTGTTTCATCACACTTGTTTCAAAACGTGGCATAGAAAGGCGTATTTATGGAGGAAAGGGTTAAGACACATATGATATACAAAAAAAGAATGTGGCAATACCAAGAAAACAGGAGACCATAATCTAAACTTAAATTGTAAAAATGTGACTTTGACCCATGAACACCCCCTCTCACAATCCAAAGCTTGCCTATTTTTCTATATCCATCTTCCGTCTCCCTGTAAGGTATCTGTACACTAAGTTCATCTTTAAGTTATCCCATGTCAATGACGGTGTGACACCCATCCCCACACACCCCAAACAACATACAATATTATAACCATATAATTCGTCGTTTAAAAAAAAGTTAATAAATCAGACTCAGCCCTTTCAAGCCTTGAGGAGCCCTCTGGTCAGGGTATGCACTATCTGTTATTCAAAATCCTCAAACAAATTAAAGCCTTTTATACTCGGTGGAATCTATAGTTACATATTGATGGGCTATTCCACTTTTCCACTATTCATCTGTTTACATTTATCACATAATATGCCGGGTGGGAGATCCGAAACAGAATGCCATAAATCATGGAAATGCACTAGTGAATTTGTTATGCAAATGAGCAGTTGGAATCCGGCTGTACTACGCTGTAAATAATGGCCGAAAGATCCTTTATGTATAATTATGTTGAATGTATTGCTAAATGTCTATACCTGCTCTAACCAAACCCATGGCAAAGATGGAGTTATGGGCCACTTCTGCACCATTGCCATGTGAGAATTTGCTGAGGGTGTCCAGAATCGGCAGACTGGGGCTGGAGACTGACAATAATCCGAGGATTCCCATTATAAAACAAAATTAGCTAATAAATATTCACAATATCATTATTATGTTTAAAAACAACTGCTATGTTCATGTAATTCAGATTTGATAGCTTATCAGCAATGTAGTCCTTGGAATAGTAAATATGGGACTAGCTCCTTTGATATTCAAACAACCATGGCCAATGTTACTGATTTACATGCATAACAAAATACCATAACAAAAATGCTAGGAAAAATACATTTTCACTTCTTTTTGTGATACAACAACAAGCAAAAAGGGTAAAGCTTTTAACTTTAGCTTGTTGCATGAGTAAACTATAAGATTTATTATTTTAAAACACACCCACTTACCACATGAATGAATGACCCGAAACTCATCTCAGCCCTAATATCTTCTCCCATGGCAATGAGTGCCCTATTGGGCAGTGAGATCTGGACCTTCCCGGCTTCTCCTTCTTCTTTGACTAGTCTTCTTTGTTGTCATTTTATCCTGCTTGAAAAAACTGTGCACAGCTCTATTGTGTACATTGAAATAGGCATATCCCTTTACCTGATGAATACTCATGTAAGAAATAATGACATAATGAATATCAAAATCTCCGTGATCTGGATCTGCTCTGTTTGCAAATGCATCAAAACGTGTACCGGTATCTGTGTGGCAATGGGTAAATTAGGATTTCAAACGAGTTCAATATTGAGTATCGAAGAGGAGGCTGGTGAAGCCAGAACTATTCCTGAATGACCATGTGTTGATTTGACTTCATGTCTATCCCAATGCAAGTTTGTCTTTGTGTTGAATCAGAAATCAATAGTGCCATATGGATGTTCATGCTATATTTCATGACCATACATTCAGGGTTAAAACATACCAGAGGAAACAAAATTTCTGGACATTTCCCTGACATAATTTTAAATTTCTCTGACACGTTACATTGCAAATCTGGTCTTTCTGTCAACATTCTCTGCTAGTTCTCATAATTACCTAATAATTCTGATGAGTGGTTACTCACATTTGCGCCTGTATAAACTGGTTGCGCCTTTTCTTTTTCACAGTTAAACTCCAAATTTGTTGTAAATAGGTGTGTAATATTAAGCTTAATACGTGAACGAGAGTTTACAATGAAAGGATACCATTATTTTCTAAAATTTAATAATGTCTGACCCGTCAATAATCAATTAAAATAATTTATAAAAAAAACGTGCTTATTATCTATAAAAACTACAATTTAAACTATTTCGGTCTTTGATTCATTTATTAAATTCCCAGTATTGAAAAGCTTATTTAGTTGTTTTAAGTATAAATATTTCATTGTTTGATAGGGTGTCTATGTAGTAATTCCAACATCAATATGCTGACCTAAACCTTTGGATGATTGCATGATTATATTAATAATGCGAATCAGTGTATATTTTCGCGTAAAAATATTTCATTCGTCTTCATTTATGTTTGCACTGTTTCAATAGCAGACAGGTATCTTCATTGAAAGGGTTAGTGCAGCATATCTATTTATTTATAAGTATCATGATCACTCATATTCTAGACGTGTTTGTTTCACAATATTTTTAAACAAACCAGTATTGTTGTTCTTAATAATGGCGCCCTTTGATGTTTACATCAATGCTTTTCTTGTATGTGTATATGTAGCTCTCCATGAATGGAAGAAATTAAGATCTACATGTACTATTAAAAATAAAATAAATACCAGTCTACTACTACTACCGTACGATTAAATACACACTTTATGCAGTGCGATTTCCTCATGAGTTTTTTACAACGAATATCCCTGTTTTATTGTCACCCTTTCCTGTTCTACATGTGCTCCAAATTTCAATACCTTCTGAATATTCATGAACACAATAGTCATAATGAAATTTGAAATGTGAAAATTTGTAGCCATTTTAGAAACAGATCTATTAAATTTCATTAGTTAAAAGAACAGACCCTGATCAGACATCTCATATAAGAGCCGTCTGATCTGGGTCTACTCTGTTTGCAAATGCGTGAAAAGGCGTTTATAAATATGAAGGAAATGGTTAACAAATAATGACATATTCCTATCTAATAATCAACTCTAAAAACGATCAACCCCTCCCTGACCCCTACTAAATCTTAACGCAGACAAAAAAGCCCCATAGGAATTAAGCAACCATCTGATTTTTAAAGACGCATATGGTTATTCATAATGTGATCGCTTTGGATAAGGGTTTACTGTAATACAGCTAATACCGGGTATACATGGCCGTGTTTACAGCTAGTGTTTATTTCACGGACCGTTTGCAAAATCACTCATCGCTCACATTACGGCGATATCTTGTGTTGTTTGATTCTCCGACCCCATACACACAGTTGAACTGTGACACGACACACTATTGACCAGGGTATAGGCTTGTAAATGTTATAATGGAGTTGGCGACAAGGTAAGTAAACCGAAGATATATAACATGTAATGCTTAATACTTAAGTATAGACTTCTTACGTTTGGTATTGTATATAGCTTTAAAACTTTACTCCATAAATACGCCTTTCTATGCCTTTAGTTTAGTTTGAACATATTTCATTTCTTTCAGTGATATACAATTAAGAAATCGACTGGATCGAAAGCTAACAGCTTATTTTGGATCCTCTCCTTGATTATTATTATCTACTTGTTATTAAAGATACCCATGGATATGTCATAAAAGGGTATATTATACCAACATATGATCAATCAATCAATCATTTTATTGCATAAAACATAGAACATATGTTTATAGCAAGTAAAGTACAGGCGAAAACATGTGTGGCTTTACAGAGGAGCATACAAAGAGTTTTCATTTATATCAAAATTAATATACATGTATATGATATAATATAAAAAAAAATCAATTACCTCAGCTTCTCAATTTATTAGCGAAATAAATAGATTTCGCTAGATTTCTTACAACTGTCCTTGTTCCTACTGACATGAGATTTCGAAATTTTTGGATTGTCGGCCATGTGAAATAGTACCTTTTTAAATATTTAGATCTTAGTTCTTAGTATTTGTTGCAAATCAAAAGGAAATGAAATTCATTTTCAATCATACCTGAATTACAGTTTGTACAAATTATTTCATTTCTCTGCAAATTTTGATAATCTTCCAGTCTCAATTAATAAGTTGTGCGAGGAAACTCTAAACCTAGTTAGTGCTATTTTTAATTTACTGTTTTTATGAAGTCCAGATATCTTCCGAATTTTTATGTGTTTTAAATGTGCAATGTGTCTCCAAACGATTGGATCTATTAATAGAATTAAACCAATTTTGTGCGTAAATATCTATAATACGAGTTTTGATGATTTTATAGTTTATTTTAACATCGAATTGGTTTTGCCATATGTATGACAGTCCACAACTATCCAGTGTAAGTTTAATTTGATAAGCCCAATTGTTATTTACGTATGTTTCTCCAATCTCTACATCATTCTTTAACATCGTGTAAGTTTTGTATAGGATTGAGTGCTTTTTAGAACTGACAATTTTTATCCAATATTTTATGATAGTCAATTTTCTATACACACACATTGGAATTCTCCCAAGTTCCCCATAAAGCGCATCTAAATGTGTTGATCGCTTGACACCTAGTAGTTTACGACAAACTTTTGGGTGAACATGTTCAACAATATGACTAGGGTGGCGACCTCAGACTTCTGCAGCATAATTCATGATAGGTGCGACTAAGGAGTCAAATAATTTTATTTTTTTCGATGTTGGGAAATCTGTTCGGTTGTATACTGTGAATAATTTATGCATTGAGAATGATGCATGTTGTGCTTTGTGCTATGAAGTCTGTACTAGTCTCTATGTTTGCCACTATCATGATAATATTTTCAAAAGCTGCGAAAGTCTATATCGAGTAGTATATACGGGTAGATTTTGCAAATTACGTCAAAAAGAATTATTATAGAAATATACAGTCAACACTAAAATGAACAGCTGCAAACTATTATGAAGTGACATACAGTAAAACCCCTCTAATGCGACCACCAAAAAATGTGCATAATTCTGGGTGGCAGAGGCAGGTGGAAGCTTAATGCAGGACGAAAGTTATGCAGAAAGCTCCTATAGGAGCTTTTTGCATAACTTTCGTCCTGCATTAAGAAACCACCTGCTTTAAACGACGCCAGTGGCTGTTTATTAAGTGGTCGCATTAGCGGGGTTTTAGTGGTCGCATTAGCGGGGTTTTAGTGGTCGCATTAGCGGGGTTTTAGTGGTCGCATTAGCGGGGTTTTACTGTATATTTACTGACAGTCGTCTCTCCTACCGACGCCTTTCATTTTTTAAAACCATTGTGATAAATAGAGCACTTGTGCCACAGGAGCAAATGCTCTATTTACCACAGTGGTTACAAAACTACACAAATCTAATGTTCTCCGTTTCTATTGTTAATGCTCCTTTTCGGTGGATTAATTCAAAGAGGTTGGGTCTAAAAATAGTCAAGGGGAGAATGAGTTAAGTATAGACTTCTTACGTTCGGTACTGAATAACGGTGATTGACAAAGTATGCCATCAGATAAGAAAAACGACGTTTGAGGGCAAACTAAAAAGAAGGGAAAAGTGGACATGAAAATAATTGCAAAAACAAAATAGAAAAAAAAGAAATTGAGGAATTTAGGAACGGTCGTTTGGGGGAGGTTAATGCAATCAGCGTTCTGAATTAATTATCTAAGTTGGGTTTTGCAAAGTTCTTATGATGAAATATTGTGTAGCTTGAACAGTTTGTTCATTGTCTTCAAGGATCAAAGATGTGTCGCCCATGAGTAACAACTTTGTAGCGGCAGTACAGATTGGTTAAATTTAGAAAACAGTTCATGTCTTAGATGATGATATATTAGGAAGGACAGAAAAAATGATATATGCCTTTGCAAACAGAATACAAGGAACCGCCTGGCCAGGTTCTGCTCTGTTTGCTTATAGAATTATAAAGATATAATTTTACCGATTCTGACATGTTAAAAAATCCATTGTTCATACTGCCAGTATAAATACCAGTAATTGAATACCCCTGACGTCATTATTTCTTGTATAAATATTCATGGTGTAAAGGACTTTACATACATATTCTTATCAGAAACAACGCTCTATAAATAGTAATTAAATGATTTCTTTTGCAACAGCGTAATAACAAGAATATTTAGGCACTGTCCAAAACTGTAGAATCATATCTTTATTAGTCAACAAGCAAAGAGAGCAGGCTTTGCTTAGACAGTTCCTATAACATCTATCTATCTATCTCTACTCGGACTGAAAATGCGTCAATAGGCCTATTTATTGAGCAAATGGTTTACACGCTGATAACCGTTGCAAACGATTGTGCTCCAAATAAGACAGATAAATAGATCTGAATTTACACATTCTTTCAAGATAAAAAAAATCACTTGTTCATAATTCCACTGTTAAAATCCAGCTAATTGATATTCATACAGTGATTATTTCTTACATGGATATTCATCAGGTGAATGAATAGTCTATTTATTCCCATATTATTTAAGCAAAACCCGCCTAGATCTTATTTTGGAATCCATCCATTGTTCTTGTTAAAGGGGGTGTCACACTAGAGCGTACGGCCCGAACGTATGCGAGCGTATTAGGAAAAAAGCTCATACGCTCGCATACGCAGATATACGCTAGAGGTAGGTTAGGCATACATCGTATACGTTTCAGGTACGCTGCCATACGTCGGTGTACGTTCTAATACGCAGAGGCCGAAAATAAGTTTTGAACATGTTCAAAAATGTTCAGCGTATACGAGCGTATGAGTTATACGTTACACATACGCTCATCATACGCTAGGCTAACGTTAAATACGCTAGAGTGTCGGTAAAGGTACGGTACTTATAGTAGGTAAAATACGCTTCATCACATACGGTGGCATGAAGGCGGCCAGTAAAACTATCATATTGATAGTGTGTCAGTAACGTAATTGTTACGTATGTCTGTCGAATAACTAACGTATTTAACGTATTCCTGGCTATACATACGCTGCTCATGCGCTCACGTGTGCTAAGCATACGTTACTCATATGCTCGCATATGCTACTTATACTTTATTAAATATAGTATAAATATCGGTCTTGGAGACAGTTGGCAACTTAATGCAGGTTGAAAGTCATGCAGAAAGCTCCTTTCTGTATGACGTTCACCCTGCATCAAGCAGCCACCTGTCTAAAATTCTAAATCCTCCTTTACTAGAATTCCGGTTTAGTGAGGTTTTTCTGTATATGTCTATACGCTAAACATTTAACCATACACTACATATATACGCCTTCCTATGTCTTTGCAAACAGAGTAGGCCTATATCAAACGGCTCCTATATGCCAAAAATCCTGCGTTCATTATGAAAATGAATCTAATCAATACCCATGTTATTACAAACAAATACATATATTACTTGACCATTTTAAACTGAGACTCATCAATTTCCGTTAGCGTTTTCGGCTATACTCGGGCGAATTCGATTATCATACATACCAATACATACGAATATATACGGAATATGCACGGAGTCTCAGTTTAATCTGGTCAAGTAATACATCCATTCGCCCAAACATAAGAGACTGTTGTTTATAAAGCCTTTGTTTGCAAGCAGTGATTTTTGCAAACAGTTTGGATCCATATGGGGCACTAAGTAACTGTTTGAAATGTTGGTTGTATTTTAAAAAGAAAACTGGAACAAAACAAATACATTGTAACTTATAAAATTGTAGCAGGCGACAATTTTGGCAGACGACAATTACTTTGCGTGTAATATACGGTTAACCTTCAGATCGTGTAAAATGATATGTATTTCAATACCAGTCTTCAACTGGTAATACGAGTGCCTACCCTGATTACACCAAATACTTCCCACTCCATGGATCTCTATAAAACCCCAACAAGCCAAGTTTACACCATTGATAACTTTTGAATTAGACTGACAAAATAGCAAATAGCGTAGACTCTGATCAAACTGCTCCTACAAGAGCAGTTTGATCAGGGTCTGCACTATTTGTCTAAATTTGTCTTGACTGCATACTTATGGAAGTTAAGGTACTAAGATCACTTTAAAGACATAATCTAATCAAGGCATTTACTAAAGACAAGTAGAGCGTGGCAGGTTGAACAGCAAATATTGTCGTCTGCTTTATTTCTAAAAAGTACATTTTCTCCAGATTCACCGTTGCTAGAGTGTCACATGGTTTAGATCATGATGAGAGGCGTTACTCTTCATTTCACCTAGATCCAACCAGTTTGCAAATGTCACCAGTTCGATAGTAGCTCTAGATCCAACAAGTTTGTAAATAGTACCACACATTCACTAGTAGCTTCTTGCAGGTTAAACATGCAGGTTGATTCCATGGATCAGTTTGAATAATGTTTCACCCTGATTCAGTAAGTGTGTGACTGAGGAAAGCACTGGAGCGGACAGCAGTTGGGGTTTATCTATTTTTTTGTTCGTTTTTTTTTTTTTATATATATTCAGCTTAGTTTGGTCCAGTTGTAAAGTGTAAAGGAAATAGTATAATTTAAGCAAGCAAGAACAGTTCTGCAGTAACTGCCATATTTAACTCTTTACCTAATGAATATTCATGACATAAATAATGAATGTATGAATAGTACATATTGCTTCATGAATAACGGAATGTTTGACCATGGAAGGCACTGTAGACTGAGATTTATATCATCCCGTGAGCAAACAGAGCAGACCCTGACCAGAATGTTCATACAGGAGCCGTCTGATCTGGGTCTACTCTGCTTGCAAGGGCGTGAAAAGGAGTCTATTTTTTCAATACTTACATTTCCGTTTTAGAGAGGTTTAACTGTATTTGCGCTCTATATAATATGTGCCCTTTCTTGTATATTAAAAATAATAATAACTTGATATGTTATGATACGTAAATGAAGGACCAAACACATCGCTTCAGTGACTCTTTCAACTATAAGAAACTTGTCGCCTGTTTCAATTCTAAAGTACATTTTATTTCCACGTTCTCTCAAAAACAAAACGGTGACATAGTCAATCGGTTTGGATATTTCAACGCTGAGAAACTTGTCGCCTGTTTCATTTAAAAAAAGTATATTTTATTTCCATTTCTTTTAAAAAAAAAGGGTGACAGAAACTAAAGTGATAGCGTGTCAAACAGTCTGGATCCTGATGAGACGCCGAGTTACTCTGCGCCTCATCGGGAGCCTTACTGTTTGCAAAGGTTATCATGAACTGGTCCATTTTGTGTAGTATGGTTACTTCTCGGTCCTAGGTCCTGTGACCTTGATCTTGTCCTAGTGCGGGGTGACCTTTGGACAACATTGAAGTGCCCTTGTTCTAGATACGGGTGACCCTGTAAGGTGAGACGGTGGATGACCCGAATGGGGACTGGTATGCGTCAACAAGCTCGCATGTCGTCCATTTTATAACCCGGAATGGCATTCTAATTGGCTGAGTTGAAGTCGTGACCTAAATGATCGGGTATACAAAATTATACATATACACATGTACATTGTATATAATACGTTCTATTTAACCATTAACGCAATAAACACACGGTGCAAGGAAATACTTTAAAAGTTTTGATACTCAATCCTTTAGGTCAAGGCTTCGACTCGGCCAATTAGAATGCTAGTTTATTGCTGAAGAAGTGGAGAGACAAAATTAAATATGTTACACACAACATTCAAAACCCTTAGAAAAGACGTTCAACCACTGTCCATTGTTTTACCATAGACATAGAAACATAAATAGAAAAGACCATCATTTGTAAATGGTATAAACTCGAATATTCTAACAAAATATTTTTTCGCTGTTCAGACCAAATCTGATAGTTTTTATCCCGGTTAAGATCAAACAGTCGTCTGCTTGGAGATTTCTGCGGTTATTTGGCATTCAACCAGCAATAGTCTCTCAGTTTGGGTATATCAAATCGTTTACGATACAGTCAGTTGATTCCGGCTTCTGTACAAGCTACACAAAGTGATCTCCATTATTTCAAAACCCATATTGTTTTACCTTAACCCTTAGCCCGTCACACATTTTTTGTCACTCTTGAATATTAATAAGGCAAATGTTTACAATAATATTCAGGGTATGTTATTGATAATAAAATGATTTTCCTAGGCAAAAACATAGAACACGCAGGCATGGATATTCCATGGCAAACAGTGCAGACCCAGATGAGAGAGCTCCTAAAGGAGCTCTCTCATCTGGGTCTACACTGTTTGCAAATGCAACTATAGTTTTGACTGGCAGACTATGGGTTAAAGGAGAATGAACTCCGAAATCTGACTCGTTGTGTCAAACACGGGTATTTATGTCGGTATTCAATGGCGCCAACTCTGGTGGTCAATTTGAACGTTTTGAAAGGTCGTCTGCTGTACAATTTGAGGAGGGCCTTTCTGTCTGTCTTTCTGCAGTACTTTTGCTCGGCATTAAGCTACCACCTGCATTACAGACCCATAATAAGACCTCTTCTTGATGACCGCTGAAGACAGGGTTTACTGTATGCCTAAACAGTTTCGATCTATGTGAGATGTCGAATAACTCGCCGTGTCATCAGGGTCATAACTGTTTGATATTCTGATCGCGTTCCTGTAATTTAATTAAGAATGATGTCAGGGCTACAGATAAGGAAACGTACCCAAATACTAAAATCATCATTTCTCCACCGAACCTTGTACTGTGACCACTCTTTAGAATCGTCTCCAAGAGACGATTCTAAAGAGTGGTCACAGTACAGGGTTTGGTGAAGAAATAAAGGAGTTATTCTTGAAAATGTTTTGATTTACACATCCTATCTGGACCTCTGAATGATGTATTTTAGAAATAAAAATAGGCAATGAAAATGTAATTGAAATATTCCCATTGGTGCATTGGTTTACTCTCTTTAAGGGCCACATATTTTTCATCTGCAAAAAATGTCGTCTGCTTTCCGTTTCAGAGCGGATTTTCCTTCAGTTTCTTCTCTGTTACGTATGCTGTGTGTCAAACAGTTCATATTCAACTTGACTGGCATTAGTAAACATTTGTGGCCCAGCTGAGACGCCGTGTTACTCGGCTCTGTGGCCCAGCTGAGACGCCGTGTTACTCGGCTCTGTGGCCCAGCTGAGACGCCGTGTTACTCGGCTCTGTGACCCAGCTGAGACGCCGTGTTACTCGGCTCTGTGGCCCAGCTGAGACGCCGTGTTACTCGGCTCTGTGGCCCAGCTGAGACGCCGTGTTACTCGGCTGTGGCCCAGCTGAGACGCCGTGTTACTCGGCTCTGTGACCCAGCTGAGACGCCGTGTTACTCGGCTCTGTGGCCCAGCTGATACGCCGTGTTACTCCGCTCTGTGGCCCAGCTGAGACGCCGTGTTACTCGGCTCTGTAACCCAGCTGAGACGCCGTGTTACTCGGCTCTGTGGCCCAGCTGAGACGCCGTATTACTCGGCTCTGTGACCCAGCTGAGACGCCGTGTTACTCGGTTCTGTAGCCCAGCTGAGACGCCGTGTTACTCGGCTCTGTGGCCCAGCTGAGACGCCGTGTTACTCGGCTCTGTGGCCCAGCTGAGACGCCGTGTTACTCGGCTCTGTGGCCCAGCTGAGACGCCGTGCTACTCGGCTCTGTAACCCAGCTGAGACGCAGTGTTACTCGGCTCTGTGGCCCAGCTGAGACGCCGTGTTACTCGGCTCTGTGGCCCAGCTGAGACGCCGTGTTACTCGGCTCTGTGGCCCAGCTGAGACGCCGTGCTACTCGGCTCTGTAACCCAGCTGAGACGCCGTGCTACTCGGCTCTGTAATCCAGCTGAGACGCCGTGTTACTCGGCTCTGTGGCCTAGCTGAGACGCCGTGTTACTCGGCTCTGTGGCCCAGCTGAGACGCCGTGTTACTCGGCGATTCATCCAAATCCGTTTGACACTCGGTCAATAGATTCGCAAACGCTTGAAGTGATGAAAATTGCGCAAGATCCAAAGTTGCTATTATTTTTAGTAGATCGGATACTATTTTTTTCACAGCGGAATAAGTGTTAATTAATTAACTCTTTCCTTCATATAAACGCCTTTCCACACCTTTGTGGAAACGGAGTCGACCCAGAGTTGAGGCTCTTGTAGGAGTCATCTGATCAGGGTTTGTTCCGATTGTTTATGGGATAATATAGGTCTAAGCCTTCAGTTTCTCTAAACAGCCAAAGTATCTCTTGTTAATCTAAATAATATTCATGACATCATTATTTCTTGCTGAAATATTCAGGAAAGAAGGGTTTCAAGACGCTTCCATATTGATATCAAAACATATCACATCCGTTAAATTCAGTAAAAACTCGATACTACGAAACTCGATACAACGAAACTCTATACTACGAAATCTTAGTAATGAAGAACGTATGTCCTTGTGGTAATGACTTTCATCCTGCATTAAGCTGCCATGTGTGTTAAAGATCAATAATGGTACGTATGTGAGTGTTCGTAGTATCGAGTTTTCATTATATTTGCAAAATTTAGTCATCCGTGAATATCAAGTAACATTTTTAGAGCCTATAAATCTAACCTTAAGTATGTGTTTGTGTTAGAGGAATGTGTGATGACCTAAGCAAAACTGCTGATTCACGGTTGTTGTATACATGTATAAGGTGACGTTTTGATGACCTAGGCAAAATTATTTTAAGGGTGATGTATATTAGATGAATTTGTGATGACCAAAGCGAAACTCCAGATACAAGATTGTTGTATGCTGTGATAGTTTATGATGACCGAAGCAAAACTATTGATTTAAGGTTGATATATGTTAAGTGAATTTGTAATGACCTATGCGGCGTCTGATTAGAGTCTACACTATTTGCCTACGTCCCATATATGGGATTGTGGGAAAAGAAATGAAAAATGACTGTAACACGCCAGCTAAACCGCGCATTCTGATAAACTTTAGAATAATAAGAAACCCGACAAGTCTTGCACGAAAGATACTATCTATTCTATTGTCTACCAAACTGTAGTAAATTTAATTCACCCTCTATTATAACTATCCCCTCTTTCTCTCTATCTCGCCCGTCTTTCGTTTTCACTCACTCACTTTACCATTGCATCTATAAATCTATTTCTTCATCTCTTTATCTCTAAAACCCCCCCGATACTTCCACTCTTTCTGTCTCGCTCTGTTTCCCTGTCTGTTTGATACTATATCTTAGTTATTGCTTTTAACTTTCTCGTCCTACGCCTGTTTGTATCACGCTCTTTGTCAGTCTCTCTCCAACCACCTCTCTCTCATGTTTTCTCGTTTTCTCTTTCTTTCCAACATGCGTGTCTGTATTGTCTATATTTGTTTCTGATCACCGGTCTGTCTGTCTGTCTGTCTGTCTGTCTGTCTCCGTCCCACTCTGTCTGTCTGTCTGTTTCAACATTTTTTATTCTTATTCGAAGAGGAAGTTGTATTCGTATAAATCACGTCCTATAAACCACTATACGACGTAAATGGACAAATTCAGCATGTGCCCAAGTAGAATTCTCGTCAATGCTTGTGATAGTGTTGTCTTTTTCAGTGTTTCATGCGTGTAAACAAATGAGTTTTGTAGTCTACATGCATTTTAAAAAGCGTTGCAAGATGAGACTATCACTTTATTTACTAGACTAATTTCTAACAAAACATTCAGGAAAACATCCAGGGAGTCCAGATATGTGGATATTGGTCAGTTATGGTTTATTACTATTCGTTTTATTTTTCACGCAGATTCACAGTTTTTGGTGTGCTTGCCGCCATTTTGACCGGACATTCGTTCGGATATTACACCTTCCGGTCGAGAATACCTAACGGATACCAGGTTCCCCATCCCTGTAACCCTGAATACATATGGAGGGGCGTGGGCCACCTGAATTACCTTGGAACTGGGGCGAGGAACCCATTTGGGCTTGCCTTTGCCTCGAATGGTTTTGTAAGTGTGAACCTTGTTCATATTTTATATCTTTTTCAGGCATTCACGGACCTGCAATTATCAGACATACTGTATTCTTACTCGGGTGATGCAGATTTCTCAACCTGTCAGTCGTCTAACTTAATTTTCATAGCAACCGAGAAGTGGTTTTCGTTAACAAAGCAACTGTGTAGAGGAAATTGTAAGCTTATCAATGATAACCCATGGTACGCGTAATGCGTGCCATCAATAAAGAAAGCTTGATGCACAACAGAAACTTTGCACTGTTATTTTCACAACAATTTACAGCAACTCGGAATAAATGACGGAAAATGTATTTGTACATGCGCACACACACTGTCCGAATCTACTAAAGATCTAAACCGCAAGACACTTCCAGTTTGCTATCTAAACTATTGGCAACATAGCCTTCGTTAATTTTGTCTGATCTCCACCTCCCATGACGCTTCAAGCAACTCTCATTTACACAACAATTTGCTGCTTTAGTAGCCCCTCCGGCTCTTAACGAACGCAGTTCTATGTTCGAATCTCCTGTATAAGGCATGTGTACTGTTGTGTATTCTAATCATAACCCTATCATGACACCATACATCTCAGCTCAAATACGCCGTAAACAGTGACGTCATCGGAGAAAGTGCTTAAAACTTAACAGATTAGCAGATATAAAACGTTACAAGTCTATCTCAAGTGTCTGGAGGTACAGAAGGAATTTTCAACCCAGATTGTATATATTTGTACTTCTCTTACATGTCGAAAGAAGGTTATAGGCCTTACTGTGTAATTATTGAAAAGAAGAGTAATAAATATTTTGAGATGATCCCACATTTTTACCCACAGGGGGCCATTTCGTGGGTCTACATGGTCTAAAAAGTCAAAAAAAAAATTGATTGGGTCGATTTAGTGTTATATTATATACGTATTTAATATAACACTAAATCGACCCAATCAATTTTTTGACTTTTTAGACCATGTAGACCCACGAAATGGCCCCTGTGTTTTTACCTGTAGTCCGGCTTCGTCTATCGTTATCCGCACAAGCTAAGTTAAGATTTATCGGATATTTGTCCTGCAAGAAACAAAACGGTGTAATGCAACTTTTGACACGTGCAACTCGAGCAATAGCTATACACAAACTGCACAATCATCCCCTGAAATGTGACAAGTCTACCAAATACTTTTATGATGCATTGTAAAAGAACAAATGGACTTGATTGAACGAATAAATAACATCTATAATAAAGCTAAATGCGACTTTAACTTCATCCTCATCTTTCCCCCATAACTACAAAGAACTAGCATACACCAATAGTTGATTATGCTACATGTATTAAAATAGTGGACCCACATGACAAGGGTGATATCCGATGTCTAGAAATGGTTCATTGCCACAGAGCACGATTTGTCAGAAGCAGATGCCACAACAGGTTGGTGTATCTGAAATACTAGCATATGCCACGACAGGTCAGTCCGTCACTGACTTACTATCTCATACCACAACGTGTCAGTGTATTTAACATGGTAGCATATAGCCATATACCACATGTCGGAGCCTCTGACTTACTAGCTGATACCAAACACACCGGTATCAGTGTATCTGACATGATAGCAGATACCACAGCATGTCAGAGTCTCTGACATAAGATACCACAGCATGTCAGAGTCTCTGACGTACTAGCAGATACAACAGCATGTCAGAGTCTCTGGCGTACTAGCAGATACCACAGCATGTCAGAGTCTCTGGCGTACTAGCAGATACCACAGCATGTCAAAGTCTGGCGTACTAGCAGATACCACAACATGTCAGAGTATCTGACGTACTAGTAGATACCACAACATGTCAGAGTCTCTGACGTACTAGCAGATACCACCTACAACAGGTCGGCGTCGTTGATATGCGAGTGTCTCTGACATCAGGTCAGTGTCTGATCCATGCGAGTGTCTCTGACATCAGGTAGGTGTCTGAGCCATGCGAGTGTCTCTGACATAGTGTCTCTGACATCAGGTAAGTGTCTGAGCCATGCGAGTGTCTCTGACATCAGGCAAGTGTCTGAGCCATGCGAGTGTCTCTGACCCCAGGAAAAAGTGTCTCAGTCATGCGAGTGTCTCTGACATCAGATCAGTGCCTGAGCCATGCGAGTGCCTCTGACATCAGGTCAGTGTCTGATCCACGCGAGTGTCTCTGACATCAGATAAGTGTCTGAGCCATGCGAGTGTCTCTGACATCAGGTCAGTGTCTGAGCCATGCGAGTGTATCTGACATCAGACCAGTGTCTGATCCATGCGAGTGTCTCTGACATCGGGTCAGTGTCTGAGCCATGCGAGTGTAGCTGACATCAGGTCAGTGTCTGATCCATGCGAGTGTCTCTGACATCAGGTCAGTGTTTCAGTCATGTGAGTGTCTCTGACATTAGGTCGGTGTCTGAGCCATGCGAGTGTAGCTGACATCAGGTCAGTGTCTGATCCATGCGAGTGTCTCTGACATCAGGTCAGTGTTTACCACATGTGAGTGTCTCTGACATTAGGTCGGTGTCTCAGTCTTGCGAGTGTCTCTGACATCAGATTAGTGTCTCAGGCATGTTAGTGTCACTGATCATGTCGATGTCTCAGATATTCTAGTGTCTCTTACATCAGGTCAGTGTCTCTGGCATGCTAGCGTCTCTGATACCAGGTCAGTGTCTCTGGCATGCTAGCGTCTCTGATACCAGGTCAATGTCTCAGGCATGCTAGTTTCTCAGACATGCGATTGGCTCTGACATACTAGCAGTGTATTTGGCATACTAGCTGATACCACAATAGGGCAGTGTGTCTGACACGCTGAAGGGCCTTGAATTAACAAAACAGACACGGGGATGCCAGACTACTGTTGCTGTATAAAATAGCCACGGAAAACGAAAATATATTTAAGTGAAACGAACTGGATCAACCTATCGCTAATGTACTCAATGATTGAGCTGCAAGCAGAATAACTGTAGAAAAGTAATGAAGGGTACGACAAAAAACGAGATACATGTAGTACAATTATTTGACGCCCTCCTTCCGTTCCCCCAGCTGGCTTGCGGTAGGTCGGTGGTTCGACCCGGTTGTTCTTCTGTGCATGAAACAATGCAGAAGAACCTCTGGGGTCTTTCTCCATCTGTAATTAGCTGGACGTCGTGATATGACTGAAATACTGTTAACACACTGCTATTTTGATTCCTTACGGATTTCATTGCATTTATTTATAGAAGTGGGACTCAACTATTTGCCGGATGGACACGGATGGGGATGGTCGAACCAATGGGGACGAACTGGGTGATCCAGACTGCACGTGGACCCCTGGTACCCAGCCTTCAGTAACTACTGGCCTGTCCCACCCAGGTAAAACATCATATGAGGACAAGGAATGTTATACTTTCATCTTTATTTCGTTTTATGAAGTGATATTTTAACTCTCTAGAATCGTCTCTAAGGAGTGATCTCAACATTTAGGTGGAGAAATAAAGGAACTACAGTGAAACCTCTCTAAACTGGACGTTAAATTGAGTATAAATATCTGTCTTGGAGACAGGTGGCAGCTTAATGCAGGGTGAAAATCATGCAGAAAGCTCCTAGAGGAGCTTTCTGCATGATTTTCACCCTGCATTAAGGAGCCACCTGCCTGAAAGTATCTAAATTCTTCTTTACTAGACTTGCGGTTTAGAGGGGGTTTACTATACATGTATTCCTAGTAATGTTTGAATTTACCACTTTTATCAGGGCCTCTGTTTATTCATTAGATTAAACAATATGAATTGCAAACAATGCAAACCATTACCAGAAGGCGCGAGCAAATGTACCGCTAGATCTGGTCATTCCCTTTGGCAATGTTCTATGAAACAGGTACAGTAAAACCTCTCTATAACGACAACTAAATTACAGTAAAACCCCTCTATAACGACCACACAATTACATCAAGTATTTTCTGTTAAAGGCAGGTGGATGCTTAAAACAAGGTGAAAGTAAAACAGAACGCTCCTATAGGAGCGTTCTGTTTACTTTCATCTTGCTTTAAGCAACCACCTGCCCAAAATACCAACTAATTAACACAATTAAGTGGTCGTTATAGAGAGATTGTGCTGTATGTGTTGGTCCATAAGTAAACAAAGCAGACCCTGATCAGACGACTCATACAGCAGCCGTCTGGTCTTGGTTTACTCTGTTGGCAAAGGTTTTAAAGCTGTGTCTATGGAGTAAAGGGTTATATGGCGTTATAAGCTAATCTTAACAATTGATGAAGTTTCTTATATTGGTCATGTCCACGGGTGATATGTCATACATACCAAAAACCTTAGCCCCCCTCCCCCCTTTGAATGCGGGAAATATGAGTACTGATATTTGCAAACGATGTGGATCCAGATAAGAACGCTCTTAGAGGAGACTTCTGTTCGGAGTCTGCACTGTTTGTCATTCAAAATCCTCTTGCAAAGAAAAGTTTTTCAGCGGAATGGACTCTTATGGAATTGAACCCTAATGGCCATTTCACTTTGAATATAGCAGTTAAAGGATTACAATGAGTATCCAATATACAAATTTATTTAAACATATCCCGGTTTAAACACAGGTGGTAACAAATACATTAAGATCTACGGTTACAAAAGATTTTGCAAAATTTCACCGTTTTCAGCTGATTAACCTTTAGCCTGCTGTGGGCGGATGAGTGATTACCTTTGCAAACAGTTTTGATCCAGATCAGACACTCGGCGTCTCATCAGGATCCAAACTGTTTGATACTCTGGCCGTGCTGTTGAAAAGAAATGCAAGATATATCAACTGTGACAACTGAAGTCGATGACGTTTTCTACAAACACATTTTGCTCAGCAGACTAAAGGTTAACCTTGAACTATGGCATTCGTTGTTATCCACTCCTCTTCACTAATGTAAAATATGATACTGTTTGAGGCCCTCTTATCTCCGAGAAAAGAGGTCTTACTACAATGCAAAACAGTGTAGACTCAGATAAGAAATAATGTCAAGCATGATGGCAACAAACAGTGTAGCACCAGATTAGAAATAATTCAATCAATGACAATCATGATAAAATGTTACATTTATTGTAAGTTGGAAAACAGATTTCCATAGATTCTGATGAATGCCAAACAATATAGATCATGACCAAACTAGTGTTAGTCTATACTGTTTGCAATGCAATAAGAAGGTTCATTTATGAAGCCAGTGGAATTTGTTTCGCAAATCTATTTAATTAACTTAAATTTCTATTACTGTATATCGAGGGCTTGGTGCAAATCTATTCTTACTCCTTCACTTGTTTTGCACCAAGCCCTCGATATGAGAAACATTGCTTTCATTAGTGATTACCCATATCATTCTATAAACAAAGTGCTGAACTAAATCTCTATCCCATGAAATATTCATGTTAGAGTTATGGTTGTATGGATATTAACTTATTCCCTCATATTGACGGCTTTTGACGACTCTGTAAAAGTCATTTTGTGAAACCATTGTGATAAATAGAGCATTTGCTCCTGTAGGAGCAAATGCTCTATTTATCACAATGGTTTCAAACTACAAAATTCTAAACCTTTCCTTTTCTCTAGTTAATGCTCCTTTTCGGTAGATTTATTGAAAGAGGTTGTATCTAAACTAGCCTATGAGGTAATGGGTTAATTACGTTATTTTCATATTGGCATCATGGACAATGGTATTTTACCTGGCAAAATATGTAGCAATAGATCTGTGTTATTTTTAGCACACAGAACAGACCCTGATCAGAATCAGAAAGCCGTTTGCTCTGGACCTATTCTGTTTGCAAAGGCACCAAAATGTGTCTCTATGGAGTAAAGGGTTAGAGAGAAAACATGAATGTATTTATATCTTTAAAAAGCACATGACGTCATAATGCGGAACGAAAGTAAACTTTAGTTTTCAAGTTTTTGATTGGTCCGATTTGAGCGTTTGAACTCAGGCTCAACTAAAAAAAAGCATGGACCCTTAACGCTTTCTTCATAACGTTAGTTCTGCATTAAGCTGTCTCCCGCCATAACACTTTCCCTCATGAATATTCACGTGAAAACAATGACATAATGCATAGTTTACCTGAAGTTTCACAGTGGTACAGTAAAACCTCTCTTAACCGGACATTAAATTTAGTATAAATATCGGTCTTGGAAACAGGTGACAGCTTAATGCAGGATGAAAGTCATGCAGAAAGCTCCTAGAGGAGCTTTCTGCATGACTTTCACCCTGCATTAATCAGCCACCTGCCTAAAAAAATATCTAAATTCTTTTCTACTAGAATTCCGGTTAAGAGAGGTTTTACTGTATACGAACATCAGATTGCTTTGACGGAAGCCGTTGAATCATATATATATAAACTGTAAAATCTCGATTATTCGAACACTAAAATACGTATCTTTATAAGGCTTTAAGGCAGGTGGCAGCTTAATGCATGGTGAAAGTCATGCATAAAGCTCCTCTAGGACTTTCACCATGCATTAAACAGCAAACTGCCTAAAAGGGTATAAATTCTTCTATACAAAAAATTCGAATAATCGAGACTTTACTGTATACAATTTCATAAGGAAACAGAGCAGACCTTGAACACACAGTCCCTACAAGCTCTGTATGATCTAGGTCCCTTCCCTGTTTGCCAAAAGTTGTCTATATATGGGGAAGGGTTAAAGACCAACAGTTTGGACCCAAATGAGATGCCAAGTAACTAATTAGGATCCAAACTGTTTTAAACACCACTTATGTTGAAGGAATAATAGAATCATATAGAGCCCCCGGCTTTAACAAAAACATGCTTGATTATTTTTCTCGCGTAAATACACCCTAAAAACAAGTAAATTAATGGATTGTGTGAAATACTACTTCGACTTCCGTATCTAATAGCAACAAACTGTAGGTGACATTAAATGACGTCATTTACCATAAACGTTACGTTTTGGCATAAACTATAAATGACTGCGGGACTACAAAACAACGTGTTCGGTTAATTAAATTAGCCTTTTATAAAATATTTATATGATAAATAGAATTTCATACCCGATATCCATTTTAATTTATAAACTCGATGCCTATAGAAATGTTGGTATAATTCTGTAAGCGTTCCTTCCCTTGTATTGATTTTACCTACTCGCGCGTATGAATACACCAGTTCTCGCTTCTCAGGCGTGCTAGATAGGCCGAGTTACCAAAAATAGCCGTACTAGAAATACGCGCGATTGGGTAAAATCAATACAAGGTAAAGCACTCTTACATAATTATACCACCATTTCTATAGGCAACAACCTTATGAATTGAAATTAATATAAGTAATTAGCACGAATATGGAATTATATTTATCATAAACACTTTAAAAGCCTATTTAATTAATCGAAGACGTTGTTTTGTAGTCACTCAGTAAGTTATATTTTACGCCAAAACGTAACGTTTGTGGTTGTCAATGACGTCATTTTGGTGTCACGCCTAAAGTTATGCTGCAGTTTGTTGCTATTAGATATGGAAGTCGTATTACGCAATGTGAAGTAGTACTTCACAAAATTCGTTAATTTACTTGGTTTTAGGACGTATTTCAGCGAGAAAAATAATCAAGCATTGGTTTTGTTGAAGCCGGGGGGGGGGGGGGGGGGGGTCTATACCCTCGGTTGGTCTGTTCTAGAAACCCCCGCCTTTAACAAAACCCATGCTTGATTCTATTATTCTGAAACTCAAGGCAGATTACAATGTTTACAGATGGCAATAATTTGGCACCAAGAGTTAACTTTTACTCCATTAATACGCCTTGCTACATCTTTGTAAACAAAGTAGATCCAGATCAGACCGCTCCTGTACGAGCCGTATGATCAGGGTCTGATCTGCTCAAGTGCAAAAATCACTTGGAGTGCAAAAACAATGCGGATCCTGTTGAAGCTAGAGTTTCAGACACGTTGGATCCTGCTGAAGTTAAAGTGTCAAACAGTTTGGATCCTGATGATGTTGACTTTGATATGTTTTATTTACAGGCATCTGTGATCCCTGGGATTCCGCAGCCTGTCGTGCCCAAAACGATTTTGTGAAGTGTGAGGCGCTCTGTGATGCTGTCAACGAGGAAGGTAGGACTATGACCGATGCATTCTTTTCTGGACTGCATTGCAAACAGTTACTAGTATCATGCACTACTTAATCATGTGGTGCAGTTACTAGTATTATGCACTACTTAATCATGGGGTGCTGACATAACTGTTTTCACCGATGTGAGCAGTGTAGACTCAAGCCTAATCAGTGTAGGCTACAGTATCAGAAACATATGTTTTTTCCTCATATAAACGTGTTTTCACGCATTTGCAAACAGAGTAGACCCAGCTCAAACCAGATAATGGTCTGCTGACTTCTGCTCTGTTTGCTAATAAAATTTGAAAGATCTGTTTCTTTAGTTTCTAAAATGGCTACACTGTTCCACCTACCATATTTCATTATAATGTTTTTATGGATATTCAGTAGGTATTGACATTTGGAATAAAAATTGAACAGAAAAGGGTTTAAATGCTTAAAAAGTGTATACTGACAAACTATTTTTATCATTTTGAGGGATAATTCAGCAAGATTTGTTTTTGTCGATATGACATGTGGAAGTTAACAATGCAGATGATCAGATGACTCCTTCAAGAACCCTCTGGTCAAAGTATTCACTGTTTATGTGTGCCCCTTTTAACCCTTCACATGATAGAAGGGCCTTTTAATACCTTTGCAAACAGAGTAAATCATAACAGACTTATCCCAATGGTTTAAAATTACAAAATTCTAAAATGTCCCCTTTCTCTAGTTAATGCTCCTTTTGGGCAGAATAAAAATAGCCTATCAGAGAACGGGTTAAAGTAGATTTTATCTTTTATTTCTTTTCTTCACCAATATTCAGGAGTTTTTCGCCATACCGCGACCCTATCGACTGCTGTCAGCGTACCCAGCCAGACGGGCATGCACTACAAATGTATGGTGTTTGACTTCCCAACCGACAGGGACTACCACTTGGTGGCGCTCGGTGGACAAGTGGACAACTTTGCCTTATTGAAACACATCATAGTGTATGGTTGTAGTGGAGACGGTACGTACGTAGAAACTGTGACTTTTCACTTGCGCATATTGCAGAGGCGTAGAAAGATGTTTAAATTACACAGTGTTTATGAATAGCTGTTTATTTATCCACCGTACCCTGTGTTGTGACCACATTTGAGAATCATCACTTCAGGACTATTTCCTGTAGTAGTTCTGGCTGAGAACTGGCCATGGTTTGTCAGATGCAATCTTATGCACGTACTACCATTTTGAACCCCGACCTGATGCCCGTCTATATGAGTCTTTTACCAGTCTACCATTAATCCGATGCCAGTGTCCCTAGTCTTTAAGACTTCGTTTTATGCTAAATACATAGCCCTGTAAAATTCTTGTAAAACGGTCTATTATGTTAGCCGAGGGCTACAGAGTCATAACCCAAGGCCAGATGTCGTTTTGTACCTTCGAATACAGAGTAAACCCGGATCAGACCAAAGGTGCCTGACGCATGCTTGGACTCACCCCTGCCCCCCCCCCCCCCCCCCCCCCAAAAAAAAAAACAACAACAAAAAAACAAATGTGATCGAATTATGTAAAACTAGCCTAAAACTATCTATTTGTACCTTAAACCACTCAGAAAAACACGACCCGGGAATTTGTTTGCTATCGGGTCTATATATACAGTAGAACCCCGCTAATGCGACCACTTAATGAATAAACATTGGTGTCTTTATAAGCAGGTGGTTGCTTAATGCAGGACAAAAGTAATGCAGAAAGCTCCTCTAGGAGCTTTCTGCATTACTTTTGTCCTGCATTAAGCTACCACCTGCATCTTGAACCCAGAATTATACCTCTTTAGGTGGTCGCATTAGCGGGGTTTAACTGTATATTGAAAGGTACCTAACTACGTCAGATCAGCGGCGGAAAATACATCAGTCATGTTTTTCAAAGTGTTACAGCAAAGCCAATTCAACACCGATTTCAATCATTTTGGTGTTGATCTGTATGCTAAGCGGCACAATGAGTGCTTTTCTAAAATATTGCTCTGTCTTGTCGCTGCAAGGCCGCGAATTTGAAAAACCGCTAGAGCGAAACGATGTGACTCCCTCCAGGATACATAGACGTATATAGGGGATCTGTATTCGTTAAACTTTTCAGCAAAAACGCGAATTATGGTGAAACACTATCGAAAAACATTCAACTCACAGCAGTTAAAACGGCGCTGGCTATTTCCAGTCTGCTACGAAACACCACATTTCTTTCTCCTACGTTCCTTTTGAACGGAGGTGACTATTTCGCTGTAGCCCGGAATTAGTAGTCAATTTGCATATCGAAAAGCGTATGAGCCGGGTCACTGCAAAATGGTCGCATCCGTTCAAAAGGAAAGTTGGAGAAAGAAAACTGGCGCCTCGTAACATACTGGAAATAGGAAGCGCCGTTTTAATTGCGGTGAGCGATAAGACAGAGCATTATATAAGGAAAGCAGTACTTGTTCCGCTTAGCATATGGAATTTGGAACAGATCAACACCAAAATGATTGAAATCGGTGTTGAATTGGCTTTGCTGTAAGACTTTGAAAACATGACTGTTGTATTTTCCGCCGCTGATCTGACGTATTTAGGTACCTTTCAATACATATAATTATAGACCCGATAGGAAGAAAAATTCCGGGTCGTGTTTTTCTTGTTTTTTTCGGAGTGGTTTAAGGTACAAATAGACAGTTTTAGGCTAGTTTTACATACTTCGATCACATTTATTTTGGGAGGGGGGGGGGAGGGGGTCTCCGTGGGTGAGTCCAAGCATGCGTCAAAAACTCAGTCCATGAATACGCATGCAGTAATAAATACTTAACCCTTTACTCCATGAATATTCATGTAAGAATAATGACATGACGAATATTAACACATTATCCCCTAGTGACGCATATTTGCATTCACATTGTGAAACCATTGTGATAAATAGAGCATTTGCTGCTATAGGAGCAAAATGCTCTATTTATCACAATGGTTTCGAAATAAAAAAATCTAAAAGTGTCCTTTTCTCTAGTTAATGTTCCTTTTTGGTAGATTAATTAAAAAAGGTTGGGTTTAAAATAGCCTTGGAGAGAATGAGTTAATTTGTTTAGTTTTTATAACAGCAAATGGACACAGGAAGATTGTCCATTACAGTGACTGTAGACGCATATCTATATCATATCATCAGCAAACAAAGCAGTTCCTACGCGAGTCGTTTGATCTTGGTCTACTCTGTTTGCAAAGGCGGGGAAATGCATATTTATAGAGTAAAGAATTAAAATAGTATCCATATGGGGAAACGGTTAAGCGATAGGAGAGATGTTTTCTTTAGTAGTTTATACAACATGCTGCGTTTCCTTTAAGAAATGGTGTTATCAAAAGCACTCTGTACAGTTGACAAATTAATACACACAGTCTAGTGGATAAGTCACTCGCTTCGGAACTCAAAGCTCGATGAATCGTTCCCTGCCAGGGACTCGTTCTTGTGTTATCAGTTGGCGAGCCCTCAGATAGTTAAAGAATATTTACCGATTGTCTGGCATTAAAATGAAAGTCCTTACAATAAACGCATATTTTCAATAGCATCATAAACTTGGTATTTGTTATGCTCACTCGTTATTATGTGAAGTTTGTCAATTTGAACTTATATCGAAAACTATCCCCGTGATACAAAAAACAACCGTTATCATGGATACTTTATAAGTTGTGTTCTACAACCAAATAGTATTGGCCTATGTTGAACAGTTAACGCAACTTAAACGCAACCCGAATAGGTACTACATGTACATTGCCGAATAAATATTTTTAGGCATATTTAAACACCTTTCCTTCATATAAACGCGTTTCCACGCATTGGCAAACAGATTAGACCCAGATCAGACGGCTCCTAAAGGAGCCGTTTGATCAGGGTCTGCTCTGTTTGCTTACGGCATGATATAGACCTGATTCTACAGTTTTTGTCAGAGCCTTTACATTATAAAAATTTAGGTCATAAATATTCATGATGGCATTATTTTTACATGAATACTGAACAGGGAATGGGTTTCCCTCATAGTCTATATTTAGATCCAACCTCTTTGAATAAAACTACCGAAAAGGAGCATTGGAGCATTTCAGAATCCTATGGAGCAAATGCCCTATTTGTCACAATAGTTTCATAAAGTGACTTTTACAAAGGCGTCAAAAGCCAAATTGACGGGCCCTGTTAGTATGGGCGACGCCCAGAAACCAAATTGCATTGCCCTGTTAGTTTGGGTGAAACTCAGAAGCCAAATTGCCTTGGCCTGTTAGTATGAGTGACACCTATATAATAACCAACAAAGACTTTACCCTTGTTTTGCACAGCAAACTTATTCTTGGAATGGGTGGCATGGGTTTCTTTAGTAATCTAAAATAATTTTCCTCATCAATATTCATGTAAGACATAATGACATCATAAACACTGATGTATCTCAGCATTTGTATCATGGCCTGTATCATGTATCTCAGCATTTGTATCATGGCCTGTGAACACAAGTAACACTGATGTATCTCAGCATTTGTATCATGGCCTGTGAACACAAGTAACACTGATGTATCTCAGCATTTGTATCATGGCCTGTGAACACAAGTAACACTGATGTATCTCAGCATTTGTATCATGGCCTGTGAACACAAGTAAATGTATAAGTCGTGCAGAAGAAAGGAATACATGTACTGCAACAATTGTCACAGAGGATGGTGTACATAACTAAGAGCTGTTTTCGTGTTTTCAGAGTACCCAGAGCTTCCGGGTGAGATACACACGTGCTACTTGAATAGGCAGTGTGGCAAAATCCTTTTCCAATGGACTATTGGAGACAGCGACATCTGTCTCCACCCTGAGGCCGGCATGAGGATAGGGAACAACGATGAGGGGTTTAAGAGGGGACTGATGGAGGTAGCTATAAGTACATATACAGCCTATTTATGAAGGAATGCAGGAGTCTTTAACTCCTATACAATATCAAGTAAACTCGTCCAAGTGAAATTTTGGAACCAATTCTTGTTACATGTGAGGGGTGCCTTGCTATATAAACAATATGCCGGTGCAAAACCTTTGACATGGACTCCATGTTTATCAGAAGGCTCCTCTCCTCTAGGGAGATCTGGGTGTTCACTGTTTACATATGTCCCATGTATGAGATTGCATGATGTGATGGGGTATAAGCGTATGTTCTTAATGCAGAATGCGAGTACTGCAAAAAGCTCCCAGAGGATTTTCATAGGATATTTAACTCGTTCAGGTTCGAATATCCCATCAGTGTGGCTTAGACTTATTAGGTTGGAAGGGAGGTTAGAAGGGGTAGGAAATTAAGGCGAGAGAGTGACAGTGAGCGAGACAGGAGTGAGACCAAAACGGACAGGGATAGAAGCAGTTAGAGGGAAGGAGAAAGAAAGAGAGAAATAAAACGATAGAAAAAAATGAATGAAAGAAAGAAAATAATTAAAAATAAAGAGAAAGGAAGAAGACGAAAGGAGACTAACGGAATGGTAGGAAAGATGGGAGAGTAAGAGTGAAGGGAGAGAAACAAAGTAAGTGGAGAGAGAAAGAGAGATATATTTTAGATACATACATACTAATGTTTGTTGTTGCTTCCCGGATACAGATTCACCTGCTCAACGCTGGCGACGCTGCTGCAGTGGATCAGTCTGGAATCAATTTCTTCTTGACACCAAACAGACGGACGTACGATGTTTCTGTATTCTCAATCGGACAAACGAAAATCAACATTCCACCGGGAGAAGAAGACTACGTTCTCAATGGAGGATGTAGAGCGGACTGTACTAGGACCTTTATGACCGGACCGATAAAGGTCACCGCAGCCTTCAACCACATGCATCACAGCGGTAGGTATTTTCATGTTTGACCCTTAAGTGCTGGAACTGAGTATATACGACCTCTGCTGGCGGATCTTCTGATCAGGGTCTGCCCTCTTTGTCATAAAAATCATTTTCGTCAGTGATGCATTTTGGCTTTAATTATTCAGCAGGTTACCGGTTTGTGGACACTGACAGTGCAGATCCTGAACAAATGACTCCTTCATTAACTCTTTGATCTGGGTTTACACTATTGGCAAAGGTCTTATATATATGAGGCTTATTAAATGAGTCTTTTTAAAACGATAAAAACGAGCTTTAGCGAGTTTTTTTTATCGTTTTAAAAAGACTCATTTGATAAATCCAATAATCATGAACACGAATGCAAGATCCTATTTATAACATAACACATACAAATGTTATTTGCAGCCAATATTTCAGCAGTAACGTGGATTGTTATAAATTCTCCTTACATATAGAAATGATGAATGAAAGGTGTTATTAGGTTCGCTAGGTAACTGGGACAAAGTAGGTCCAAATTTTCCAATTTTTTTTTGACTTACTGTCATATCAACCAGGATCTAATTCAGACCTCTCTGGTATTCAATTTAACTGTGATAGTTTATGATACAAAAACATACAGAAACATGTCAAAATAAATTTTGAGTTACAGTTTTGACATACATAGTTACAAACACGTCACATTATGACGTCACTGTACACAACTTGACTGTGTCTATGTAAAGCGCGCCATTTACATGAAGACCCACATACAGTCGCCAACACGTCTGACACTCACTGTCAATGCGCCTTCGTTTTGGTATATTAAGCCCTTCATTAGTGTTGTATACACATGGACATGGACATTTCCACCGAGAACCAAAAATCTCGATTCAAGTTCAGTGAAAATGTTTGAAATGGACAAAAGATTCAGTACGAACTGCTGCATAAAATGTGTTGGAACAGGAGGAAGATTTTCGCGATCAGCTGAGTATAGCATATTTGAAATATGTTTGTGCTGTGCTGGATTCAGATGACTATAGTTGTTGATTGACGAGATATTTTTATGAGTAGAAATCTGCATAAGCAAAAGGACATGCGGTGAAGAAAATGCAAAGTTGTGGAGGCATTTTCTATGTAGAATGGATTGTATGGGTCAGAGTAGCTGGTAGGTCTTTTTTGGCATACATTTTGTATATAATTACTGACAGCGATTACAATTTGTATTATTTTATCGAAATTAAGGCGCAAGTGCCATCAATCCTTTGCCATCTATCGTGACTCAATCGTTGACAGGTAGGTCACCGTCCGCCAGTTTGTTTAATTTGACAGCGCGTATGAATACAGTTCGGTCGTTCGAATGTTATTCACTAGTGAATATATGCCCGTGAATATCAAAAAATAAATGATAGTGTTACGTCACGCTGAAGCCACGAGTTATGTTATAAACTCTGTTAAACAGTATTATTTCATTGGTCTTACAGGAGCCTTCACTGAACCTCTGGTTACATTGTCCTGTATACATGCTTGGTTGGTGTAACATCTGGAGGCTACATGTATACACGCATCATGCGTACTTGACATCTAGAGGCTCCATTCTTTGTCATGTACACATATAGTATACGTACTTGACTTTTAGAGGCTCCGTTCTTTGTCATGTATACACACAGCATATGTACCTGACATCTAGAGGTTCCGTTCTTTGTCATGTATACACACAGCATACGTACTTGACATCTAGAGGCTCCATTCTTTGTCATGTACACACATAGTATACGTACTTGACATCTAGAGGATCCATTCTTTGTCATGTACATACATAGTATACGTACTTGACTTTTAGAGTCTCCGTTCTTTGTCATGTATACACACAGCATACGTACTTGACATCTAGAGGCCCCATTCTTTGTCATGTATACACACAGAATACGTACTTGACATCTAGAGGATCCATTCTTTGTCATGTAAACATCTGTGTAATGTATACATGCAGCATGCTTACCTGGTGTAACATCTGGGGCTTACATTCCTCATCACGTATATATGCAACATACTTACTTTATGTAACATCTAGAGCTTACATCCTTTGTCATGTAAACAGGAGCGTAGCTGAATCTAAATATAGTTTACGCACCGTGGCTATAGGGGTCCGGTATTGCTCCACCAGGAAATGTAGAATTGAGTGGTTTCAAAAAGAGAATTTTACAGAGGCGGCAATAGGCGCCAGGATGAGGGAATGGGTTTAATCTTACATAACAAGACAGAACATTTATCAAAGACTACCCTCACTTAGCCTTCGATTGCTTTTCCATTTGGGCCATATTAGTGTTTTCACCTATCAGATTGATGTTACACACGTGCGTATGTGCGTATCGCTAGCTACGCCTCTGTGTAAACATGCTGCGTACTTACTTGGTGTAACATCTAGGGGTAGCATTCTTTGCCATGTATACATGCAGCGTACTTACTTGGTGTAACATCTAGGGGTTACATTTATTGCCATGTATACATGCAGCATGCTTACTTAGTGTAACATCTAGGGGTTACATTCTTTGCCATATATACATGCAGCATACTTACTTGGTGTAACATGTAGGGGTTACATTCTTTGCCATGTATACATGTAGCATAGTTACTTAATGTAATATTATTTATTCCTTGTCATGTATATATGCATCATACGTACATGTACTTAGTGTAACATTCTTTGCCATTTATACATGCAGCATACTTCTAGAAGTTACATTATTTGCTATATGTGCATGCAGTATACTTCTGGATGCTAAATTATATACCATATATACATGCAACATTCTTACTTATTATAACATCATGGGGTTACATTCTTTGTCATGTATACATGCAGCATACTTACTTATTGTAACACCAAGGGCTTACATTCTTTGCCATGTGTATGTCACATTAGAAATTGCGATTCAGGACAATCGACGATTTTCCTAGGACAGACTGCGATCGCAATCTCTCCTAGAACATACTCTGGTCCTAATACATAAGGACAATCGATGATTCTACCAGTACAGATTCCGAGTACAGTCGGTCCTAGGACAAATTGTAATTCTATCATGAAAATTTACAATTCTAATGGAAGAATTTATTATTAGTTTTAGATATGACACTTTAATTCTTAAAGGAAAATCTACAATTCTACTAGAAGAATTTATTATTAGTGTTATATATGACACTTTAACTCTACAAAGAAAATCTACAATTCTACTGGAAGAATATATCATTTTAAGATCACAAGTCTATATTCAAAACATGACAAACAACAAATAATTATGAATGATTTAAAAAGAGGATCGGAGTCTTGTCCTAAGGGAGGTTGCGATCGCAATCTGTTCTAGGAGAATCGGCGATTGTCCTGAATGGCAATTTCTACTGCAACATACACATGCAGCAGAGCTACTAGGTGCATCATTATTGGTCATTTTCATGCAGTATACCTACTTAGCGTAACATCCAGAAGCTACATTATATGTCATGTATACATGCAGTATACTTCTAGGGGTTACATTCTTTATTATTATACCTCAATTTCATTACAATGTTAATCTCCCATAGGCCACCGTGAAATATAAATACTGTTAGGCCAAGCGAGAAAAAAATTACTGTCGGAAAAATACTGTCCCCCGCTACCATAGGCACGAAACGTCTAGATCAGTGAGCGCTTATTAAATTGTGTGCTCGACGTACTCCGATTGACGTCATAGACTGATGTCATCTGACGCTTGCAATTTGATCAACAAACGTTTTTCTTTAAACAGATCTACATGTATTTGACAAATGTCGCGTTATGCGACTATTTCGAAGGAGGATCTGTCAAGATTGGACAGTGAAAAGGACTCCGCCGGTCTTTATAACGTGTAATGAATAGAAATGTGAAGCTGTCCCGCGATTTTTAAGCACCGAGTAGATCTATAACTTTTATTTCAAACTGTTTATTGTTGTCATTGAATAAATCTTTTGCTGACGAAATTGATTGTGTTTTTCGGTATAATAAAATAAATATCACATCCTATTGAGAGTGACAGCACGCATTGTCAACCCTTGGTATGGTAATGACATTACCTCGGGTTGACAATAGTGATGTCGCTCTCCATAGGATATGATATTTATGTACTATGTGTGCATACAGTAGAGGCTACAATCTTTATCCTGTATACATGCAGTAAGTATACGTACTAATGTAACACCTAGAATTTATATTCATTGTCATGTATACATGCATTATACTTTTAGATGCTACATTCTCTGTCACGTATACATGCGGCATACTTACTTAATGTAACATCTAGGGGTTACATTCTTTGCCATGTATATATACAGTATAATTATATGGTGTGACATCTAGACGTTACATTCTTTGGCATGTGTACATGCAGTATACAAACTTGGTGTAACATCTAGGGGTTACATTCTTTGCCATGTATATATACAGTATAATTACATGGTGTGACATCTAGAGGTTACATTCTTTGCCATATATACATGCAGTATACAAACTTGGTGTAACATCTAGGGGTTACATTCTTTACCATGTATATATACAGTATAATTACATGGTGTGACATCTAGAGGTTACATTCTTTGCCATGTGTACATGCAGTATACAAAATTGGTGTAACATCTAGGGGTTACATTCTTTGACCATTATTTTTCAGTGATGCGCTAAATGTGAACAAATACTACAATAGCACTGTCTCGTACTGTCTTGTAACTCACTGGCTCTTCAGACTTCTCGTGTGTGTTTTCAGTAACGTTAGCAAATACTAACACAGTTTACACTGATACTGTCTAGTACATTAATAAAGACTGTAGCCTCTTCTGCATGCACACATAGTACATAAATATCATCATACAAGATACAAGATACAAGAATCTTTATTTTGAGTCGGTTGTACAACAGATAACATTAGCTACAATAAGCTATTTACCGACTATATCATCATCATCATTGTCTCTTTAGACTTCTCGTGTCTTTTTCAGTGACATGCTTAAAATGAGCAAATACTAAACTAGTTTATAGTTAATGCTGACAATGTCTAGTAGATTCCTTGCTCTCTGTAACTCCAGGTAGCGCTGGTGTGTCTCAATGGATCGAGAATGAGCGTCAGGTCAACTATATCGCCTATGACGAGAAGTTTGACTACGATTACACAAAATATCACAGGTATGCAGCTATAGGATAGAGTAAAAACTGCGTAAAATTATTGGACAATGGACATACCCATGGTCTTACTTTGTTCGCCAAATATGTTAAAATATCATTATAAAAGGGACATGACCCTATAGGGGTATACTACATGACTGGTCGCTAACCCATTTACAATTGGCAATAACGCTGCCGTCTTTTAATGTACACCATCAGGAACGTCATAGTACTCTATGAAGACGCCATCAGCAAGATGGTGGTACATTTTATGCTTAAAAGTCAATTTCACCGTGAACTATAACCCCACTATATGTTAATTTGTTTTGACCCCTTCAGTGCCATGTACACGAGTCTGTGATAAACAGTATGCAAAAAGTATGCATCCAGGTGAGACACCGAGTAACTCATCATGATCAGGATCTAAACTGTTTGACACTCTGTTTACCTTTTGGTAAAGAAATTGAACAAGATCTAAACATTCGTAGCGAATCCTTTGTTTAACCCTTTCGCCGCCAACGTTCATAAATGCACCACGACAAAAAGTGCAGTCTCCGATCAGACGCCGCCTTTTCAAGGCGGCGTCTGATCGGGGACTTCACTTTTTATTTCAATCTCTATTTCTGTACCTGTGCTTTATTCCTTTAAAATTTGCATTTATTTATCTCATTTCCTTATTTTACTGAATGATTTAACAAACTTGGATTGAAGACGACAATTAGAAATTTGGCGCCGAAAGGGTTAAACATTCGTGTAAAACTAGCGGTAATAGTACCATAGAACCCCTCTAATGCGACCACTTAGTAAACACCTCTAATGCGACCACTTAATTAATAAACATGTCTGTCTTTATAAGCAGGTAATGCAGAAAGCTCCTAGAGCATTAATTTGTCCTGCATTAAGCTACCAACTGCTTCTAGCACACAGGGCCCTGTTGCATGACACATACATGTAGTTAAAATTGCTAGTTTAACTGACCGCTAAAGTCTAGCTGGCAGCTACTTAACTATCAGCCAAAGTTTGATTTTATCTAGGCTGCACTAGCTAAGTTTAACTTGTAGCTACTTACCTATCAGGTAGTGCATTTAGCTTACATGTAGCGGCACGTCTTTTGAAATAACAGGCTCAAAATGGCTTCTGACACAACCGCGAAAAGAAACCGCAAGAAGAATATTTCTCGTCTGGAGACACTGGCTCCAATTGAGTATTACAAAGAACACAAAAACATTCTCCAGAGCAAATATTCTGAAAGTGGGAGATCCTTCAAAAGCAAAAGTAGCAATGCGAAAAGAGAAAAGTGCGGACTCGGTTTTATTGGGTCTGTTCATGAGTAGTAATTAAAAGTTCAACACTACTCACGCCCCTAGCACCGGCTTAAGCGGTATTCAATTTTCAAAACTAATAACAACAAACCTAATGATCCCGAATGACCAGAAAATATAACAACACTGAGAATGAAGTACGGGGCGACATTTTACGGCTGCCACACAAGCACTTACTTAACACCTGCTGGTGTGAAGTACATGTATTCTGAAAGTTCAAAACTTCTCTTTTCAACAACAAGGAGAAGCAAGCAGCTTGGACAGCAGTCACTGAAGCTGTAAATGCAATCTCTTTAGTTGGGCGTACAAGTTTTGCCATCGGGGGGTCACCTCCCTTCAGAATTTATAATCTTCACAACAGCAGGTGTTAAGTGCTTGTGTGGCGGCCGTAAAACGTCGCTCCGTACTTCATTCTCAGTGTTGTTATACCTTCTGATCCTTAAGCTTAAGCCGGTGCTAGGGGGCGTGAGCAGTGTTGCACTTTCAATTACTGTTCATGAACAGACTCAATAAAACCGAGTCTGCAATTTTCTCTTTTTGTGTTGCAATTTTTGCTATCGGGGGATCACCTCCCTTCAGAATTTATGAGATAAAAGAACAATGGTCCAAAGTGTCATCTGAGGTCAAGACTCAGCTGAGAGCTTTGTGTTTCTTGATTTAATGACCAAATTAATGGAATCGTGCGAAAAGCTCTTGTCGAACAGTCCTTTATGTTTGTGTTAAGGCCATGTTGCAACAATCATTCTCACCGTCGTTGTCATAATGTTAGTCAGCATCTGGTTCAGGGGTTCCGAACTCAACGGCCGGGTTGTGAAGTACTAAACAGGCTGTAATTATTCTACATGCTCTGGGAGGGGGAGTATTTCAGCTCAGTATGGAGAGAATGAAAGCAGCGTTTCAACACCCCAATGCACCTTTCAACAGTTGCCCTTGTTGCTTTGAAATAATTATTATACCCCCACCACCTGTGGTGAGGGGCTATATAGGAATCACTTTGTCCGTCCGTCCGTCCGTCCGTCGCGTTTTTCCGGGACATTTGCTTTTTTCTTGAAAACTATTTTTGATACCACCTTCAAACTTAAAACATATTATAAGTGTTGTAAACATTATGGGTGTTATGTTGAGGCACTCTTCTTTAAGTGTCATAACTCTTGCGCAAAATTTGACAGGATTATGCCCCCTTTAACTTGTTCCTCTTAGTTACTTTTCAGAAGCATTTTTTGGTCCGGAGCATAACCTCCCAAGTATTGTAGACACAACTGTGAAACGTTATATATGGATAGAGGGTGATGAAAGCATGTGCAGTCAACAAGAGTTATAACGTTTACTTCATTTTTGAGTTTTCCCCTTAGTTACTTTTCAGAAGCATTTTTGTCCAGAGTATAACTTCTCAAGTATTGTAGGCACAACTGTGAAACTTTATATATGGATAGAGGGTGACGGGCAATTGTGCAATCGAGAAAGGTTTGTAGGAACAACTGTGAACCAATCAACCTTAAATTTTGCATAAGCAATTGCAGAACGTTTGATGAAATGAGGATTAAGTACATTAAACCATATTATAGGGTAAGGCCAGACATGCAGAAATTAGTCAAATTATTGGACTGTAGTAATGAAACTATTGTAATTAATTTATGTAAATATATTAGTATGCTAATATTATACGCAACGATTTACTACTTGCATTTCCAAGAAATTAGTTTGTTTAACTCAACTATATTGATTTTGCAAGAACAGAATAAGTAGTAGTAATTATGACTAGCTTTGACGGCTGCAAATTAAATACAGCCTTGGACATGATGTTCATTCTCCAAAGCACCTATAGTATTCATATTCAAATATTCACTTCAAATTCATTTTCCCCTAAAACTTGTGTTGTAAATGTCTAGTAATTCATACTAAAAGATGTGATCGAGATACAACTATTTCAATCTCTACATATACATAATGTGATAATAATAATGTGATTGTATTCTGTAATGACACACTGCAGCTTATTGTGCATTTACTTACATTTCTTGCAATGTGACTCGATTTGATTTGACAAGATGTTTTGATTTGATTGTATATGCAACGAGATACTGTATGTATTAGTTACTAATAAACTTTGTCTATCAAATTAATTGTTATTGTGTACAGAATTTGCATTCAAAACGTAAACGGTTGCTGTCAGGTGTGAGTATTTTACAGGTTCGAGGAACCGTTGGTGATCAACCCTGGAATCAGGTTTAAAATGGAATGCCACTACAACACCACAATGCACAACAGGACACTGAAGTTTGGCCTGAACCTCGACAAGAATGAGATGTGTCTTGGATTTTTCATGTACCACCCAAAGGAGAACATGATTGCACCAAGTACTAGCCATTTACTTCATATATACGTTTTTTTACGCCTTTGCAAACAGAGTAGATCCAGATCAGACAGCTCGTATATATAGGAGCCGTCTGATCAGGACCTGTTCTGTTTGCTGAAATGATCTACATGTAGATATTATTGTATAGTTTCTATCCTGATAAACAATTCCACTGTTCATTGTGCCAATTATAAAAATTCAGTTAATTAAAATTCACGATGTCATTATTTTTGTATGAATAACCATGGAGTAAACGATTATACATAAATGAATATTCATGTGAGAAATAATGGCATCATGAATATTAATTAGATTTATTCTTATAATATCACATGGACACAGGAACTGATGGACATAGAAGAAACTGTATACAGTAAAACCTCTCTAATGCGACCACTTAATGAATAAACGTGGCTGTCTTTATAAGCAGGGCCCCGTTTCACGAAAATTCTTAAGTACTTACTTAATACCAGGCTTAACTTTTTAAGGGTATTACATTTGCATATAGAGAAGATAGGTGAAATTATTTTATCTGAACACAATCTTTAGAGACATTCAGTTATATTTTTAAATAGAAAACGACGGTTTTTGCATGAAATATTTAATTAAACCCAAAATTAATTTGGTAAAATTCTTAAATATTGTTTTTGATTTAGATCACCCTCAGTTAGTATAAAATACAATATTTATTTATAAAATGATAATGTAGCAAGCCTTTGACCCCTTTGTGTCACAATAAACACCAAACTATGAAAAGTTATGTTCTTGTGTAATTTTTAAATAGCAGGCTTAGCTAATTAATAACTTAAGAATGTTCGTGAAACTGGGGCCAGGTGGTTGCTTAATGCAGGACGAAAGTAATGCAGAAAGCTCCTACGGGAGCTTTCTGCGTAACTTTTGTCCTGTATTAAGCTACCACCTGCCTTTGCCACTGTAGATTATGTCCCTTTTTGCTGGTCGCATTAGATGGGTTTTACTGTATTCAGATTTATATATCATAAGAAACAGAGCAGATCCTGATCACACACAGTTCCTACAGGAACTGTTTGATACCGATCTAATTTATTTGCAAAGGTCAAGAAAGGCGTATCCATAGGGTAAAGGGTTAATAAAGGGATAAACAACAGTGACTAAAAGGAAGTCCTGAAAGTTGGTGGTAACTCTAGGCAAGACGAAAGTTATGCAGAAAGTTCCGTATCCATATCCTATAGGAGCCGTCTGATCAGGGTCTGCCCTGTTTGCTAATGAATTTGAAAGATCTATTTATTTACTTTCCAAATTGACTGCAGTTTATTTTCCACTTTCCGTATTTCGTTACAACTGTTTGTCCATTAATATTCAGTAGGTATTAACATTTCGAATAAACATAGAACAGGGAAAGGGTTACATGGCAATCATCTGGACCCTGACGAGGTTCTATGCTGTTTGCCAGGTACTGTAGGGCGGTGGCCAGTGGATTGTGTATAAAACCTCTACCTGATGAATATCCATGTAAGAAATAATAACATCGTGAATGTTTATCAGCTGAAAGTTTATAAAGCTATTTGAACACATGGCGAGAACTGTAGAAATAGATCTGTATAATTCAATAAGCTAACATACCAAACCTTGATCAGACAGCTCCTGTAGAAACTGTCTGATCTGGATATACCGATCTACTCAATTTGCAAATCAAAAGTAGTCTCGTCTCTATCAAGGATTAAACCCTTTTCTTCCATTCTGTTCTGGTTCTACTCTGTTTGCTAAGGCGTAGTTATAGAATAAAGTTCTAACTGATACATGGTAGTTAAGAAAACCATAGAGACCACTACCGTTTGTGTCACTTAAAGTTTTGGTATCATTTCCATGTCACCTTTCTATGTCAGTCATACATGTATGTCTGTCACGCGTTTTGCATGATGGCATTTTCTTCATACTTCTGCCAGAAGGTGACACACGTGTCCCTTTGAACACTCTTGTGTTATTATTTTGATTTCTTTAAAATATTCATTTCTTTCTCATTCTGAAATAGTCAAGTGTGCAAAACCACTAACCAGTTAACCCTTTACTCCATGAATACGCCCTTTTACGTCTTTGCAAACAGAGTAGATCCATACCAGACGGATCTTATAGGAGCCGTCTGATCAAGGTCTGCTCTGTTTGCTTATGACATACTATAGATATGAGTATACGGGTTCTGCCATGGGCTACACTTCCTGTGTTTATGTGTCAGTATAAAAAAAACCAACTAATTAATATTCATGGAGTCATTATTTCGTACATGAATAGTCATGGCGGAAAGGGTTAATATGTCAACTTACGCGTGCATCGGATTCGTTCAGTCTTTTAACCTTTCCCTTCAGGTAAACGTGTTTTCACGCATTTGCATACTATACCGAGATTAGACGGCTCCTACAGGAGGTGTCTGATCAGGGTCTGCTCTGTTTGCTTATGGAATTTGAAAGATATGCTTCATTACTGTCTAAAATGGCTACATTGTCCCACCTTCCATATTTTGTTGTACGTAACTGTTTTCCTCGTGTATATTCAGTGGGTATAGAAAATTGAAGAAAAAAAATTAGAACAGGGAAATGATTAAAACAGCTTGGGTCCTAAATGAGACATCTAGTTACTCGGTGTCTGATCTGGATCCAATCTGTTTTCAAATGCAGCATTATGTTAGTAAGGTCGCGATTAGCGTGGGCTAGGTTAACCCTTTCCCTGTTGCATATTCATGTTAGAAATAATGACGTCACAAATATTAATAAGATTATTTTATAATGGCATATGAACACAGGACATTTTGGCTCAGACAGAAGCTGTAGAATCGGATCTATATTACACTATAAGCAAACAGAGCAGACCCTGATCAGACGGCTCCTATGGGTCTACTCTGTTTGCAGATGCGTCAAAATGCGCTTACATAGAGGAAAAGTGTTAAAGCATACGGTAAACACGATTTATTTTCTGTAACAGACAATGAATAGATGTGTAGCAACCGGAATTGTAATAAAAACCAGGAATTAATTTCAAAATGTAATAATATTCTGACGAATGGATTGCAAAAAGATGGCAAAGTTCAGACATACCGTACAATTCTGGTATTTTCTAAAATGGCTACAATGTTCTACCTTCCATACTTCATTATAACTATTTTGATCATGAATATTCAGTAGCTATTGAAATTTGGAATAAATATAGAACAGGGAAAGGGTTAACTGTTTTAACGTTTCATAGATTCGTTATTAGCAACGAAAAAGTCAGATTCTGATGACGTCATGCTCAGGGTCCAAATCGTTTGTCCACCACATGCTAGGGGTTACTATCTGTTATTATTTCCAGCTTGCAGGTCCACGGGTGGCCTTGACACTTGCGACCTAGCGAATGCTGTCATTAGGGGATGTGACATGACCAAGATGAACTTCAAGCAAGTGTTTTTTTTGTTTCTTGCAAACTGTATAAAGTTGAATATTTAACCTTATTAAGGCTTAAATTTGATGAATATTCATATAAGAACAGTGACGTTATGAAAATTATTTTTCTGAAAGTTTATAGTTGCATAGAAATAAAACCGTGTTACCAGTTTTATGATAACATAAAAACTATTTGTTCTTGATTCGGGGTATTTTTATATAAACTATCGACTCAGATAACCATAAAACACAAACCATTGGTTTTGCCTAGTCTTGTCATCGAGCCCATCGCTGAGGTGTATGCGAGAGTAACGAACGACAACTCTACACGGAGATTGATACTATATGACACTTTCTAAAATGTTTCAATTATCTCCCTTTGCAGTGACCCAGACAACGTACCCCACTACTCAGTTGTGCAGGACTACTGTTCGGTGGAATTCTGTCTAAAGGAATGTATGACCTTGTTGAGGGAGGTCGGGCGACACCCATGCTACTCTGGGAGCGTACGAGACCACAATATGGGTTTCATCAACAAGGCCGCAAATCCGACAGAGAGGGACAACATTCTGAGCTTTTGGCTCAAGATGAAATCATGTGACCACGAATTTGGAATGGAAAGGGCGCCGGACATGACGGGTGCTGCCACCAAACCGTTCATCCAATCAGTTGTACCTATATCTGTAATTCTGTCACTTGCAATAACCAAATTAATTAAATAGTTTTCTACCAAGACTTGTACTTTTGATCAGCAGTACTAGAGCGGAAATGTGCTGAGAACTAATGTTGCATCATAAAAAATTATAAAATTATGTGCAATAACACACTTAACCATGACAGTTACTGCATAATCATATATGTATTATTTCATAACAAAACACAGCAGCCGTCTGGTCTGGGTCTACTCTGTTTGCAAAGGCTTATTTATGGAGTATGAACTGATATAATAAACTCGCTAATAGTAAGGATTATGTCATGAACATCATTTCATGAGTGATTACTTCAAGACATTTTCACACAGTTGTAGGAAAATTGAATCATTTCATAGAATTTTATAATTTATTTGTATATCAGATAAAATGTCATGGTAAATTCAAAGATAAAAAGAAACGTTTATGTCGACGAGTTAGATTGTTTTGTAAAATGGCAGTTTCCATAGTAACTGTGCCTTGCCATGCGTAAGGGATAGATATTCTACACTATGTACAGTAACCAAGTGCTGATCCAAGATTTCAGATTGGGGATGGGGGCGTAGATTTTTAATTTTGATGACATCACTGTAGTATGTGTGTAATACATGTTAAAAAAGAGCGTAATTGGGTGAGGGAAATAAAAAACTCAGATTAAATCATTGTTTTATTGATTTTTATTAGCTCTAGATCTAAAACATTACTCAAAAAAAGTTCGGGCACTTTTTATTTAATGATGGGGGGAGGGGGGGGGGGGGGGGGGGGGGGCTGGTAACTATAATTTACAATTTTGAAGGTCTATGGATGCCGGTTCGAATCTTACCAATGCCTTGGATATGTTTTATTAGTATTTGTTTAGAAATAGGAGTTATTTTTGTTCATTTATTTTATTTCACTGTACTTAAGAGTTTAAGAGTGTTATATATTTTTATTATACTTAAGAGTGTTATTTATATATACACATGTTTTCTTTTCTTTTTTATTTCTTTCTAATGTTTTCATTTACATAAAATCACAAAAAGATAGCACTCATCTAGATTCGAACCCACAACCTTCAGTTTTCAAAGCTCTTTTTGATATTCAGTTTGTTAAATCTCGTATCATGTTATATGTATACAGAGCAGCCACTGATCAGACAACCCCAACAGTTGTCTATCAGGTATAGACAAGGGTTATAAAGCGACTTTTTAAACAGTGTCCACCAGTGTAGTTATAATGCGTCAAGGAGAGGATCCCAATAAGCATGTTGCTTCCGATCCAATCCGTAATATATATCTAGTGATATGTGGATTTATGTACATTTATGAAATAAAATATGTTTAAACTAATAAGAGTCAGCACTGTTTGTTAGTGTACAGAACTCCATTGACTCTAATGCATGAGTATCGGCTACGATCAGACGCAGTTCTCAAACACAGGAAGTAATCTGACCCTACACTGTTCGCGGCATATGAGTGTTATCTATGTATGTGACACATTGTTATTGCAGTTACATGTCTATTGTTTTAAATGTCGCTCTGATTATGTAAGTAGGTGATTGGCTATTGCAGGACGCATGCTCCTAGAGGAGCATTCTGCATTACTTTCATCTACATTAACCTATTGCCTGTTATTCTTTCAACCCAGAATTAGACTTAATATAAGTTATGCCGTCACACAGTGTCTTTGTCTTGTGTTTTCGATGCGTTTCAATGAGAGCTGCGACATATTTTGGCCATATGCTTCTGGTATTGTTTGACTTTTGTGTTGTATACCCTGCCTGATTTCTGTTCTATTTTTGTATTTAGTGGTCACAGGTTTTACTGTAGTGTTATAATCCAACTTGAAAGTAGTTTCAGTATATTCGAACACTCAAATATGTATTATTATTGATAGTTAGACAAGTGGCAGCTTAATGCAGAGTGAAAGTCATATAGAAAGCTCCTAAATGTATTTCATCCTACAATAAGCAGCCACCTGTCTATAAAGGCATCAATTCTTCATTACTAAAGTATCGAGTATTTTACTGTATTTCTATATGATTTATTTTCACTATGCACCATTCCAACTTGATATGCCTCTTATATTCTACACAGCAAATAATATACAATATACTATATACTCATTTTATTATCAAATAATCTGCCTTGTGGGAGTGTCGATACAGAGTGTCGTAAATCACGGAAATGCACTGGTGCATTTTTATGCAAATGAACAGTTTGAATCCGGATGTACTACTCTGTAAAAAATGGTCGAAACAGCAGTCGGATATATTCACTTTCACTTTCTATGATACTTTTGGAGGGTTATGTGATAAAAAACCTAACTAGAGCTCGTGTCATATTATTATAGTAAACTCGTTACATAAAAACAATTTTAAATGAACACTCGTGTAAGATCCTCTGTATATTGCACACAGAAAATAAATATCCCATGTACACATATTATTCGTCTTTTTCGTTTTTAGCTCGCCAGTTCGCCTTCTGACCTTGACCTTGACCTACTTTTGCAAAAATCTTTAAAAGCCTATATTATTAGAACCATTAGGCCTAGAGCTTCCATACTTGGTATGACCATGCCAACATTTTTACCTTCTTGACATTGACCTTTGACCTACTATTGCAAAATCCTTTAAACGCATATAATGATACTTCCATACTTTGCATGAATCTTTTCTGTTTTAAGACTTTTTCAACCATGTCATTTTTTTTTCCATGTGACCATGACCTTTCACCTATTTTTGCAAAATTCGTTAAGTGCCTACAACATTGGAACCAATAGACCTAGGGATTACATACCTGGTATGACCATGCTAAAATATTTGCCCTTCTGACCTTGACCTTAACCTTTGACCTACTTTTACAAAAGTCTTTAAATGCATATAACATTTGAACCAGTAGGCCTAGGGCTTCCATACTTGGTATGTATCTTTCCTGTCTTAAGACTATCCAACCATACCGTTGTTTTTTATCATGTGACCTTGATTTATACCTTTGACCTACTTTTTGCAAAAATCTTGAAATGCCTATAATATTTGACGCGATGGGCATATGGTTTCTATAGTTGGTATGACCATGCCAACATTTTTGCCCTTCTGACATTCACCTTTGACCTACTTTTGCAAAATATTTAATTGCCTATTAAATTTGAACCAACAGACATAGGGCTTCCATACTTGGTATGTATCTTTCTTATTTTATAATCTTTTTAAGTTGCTGAAAATTGGTATTTGATCGCATTTTGTTTCTGATATTGATGCAGTTAAGTTTAAATTAAAAATTGAATGATTTTTTCAATATGACACGTTTTAGACTTAACTTTTAACCTTTAGCCTGCTGAGCAAATTATTTTTACAGAAATTTTCACCTACTTCCTTTTTAAAATACAAGCTATAATAAATTTGTCTAACAAAATGCATTCAAGGTGTCAAACAGTTTTGGTTCACATCTGGACCCAAACTGCTTGCATAGGTATTCACACATCAGCCCATAGCAGGCTAAAGGTTAAACAGGCGAGTATCAGGTGGTTTTGACACCGTTTCTGGTTATCTCATTATATTGTTTAAAACATTAAACCATACCAAGTGTACCAGTCCTTCAGACAGCATCTCTCTGGATGATACAACAGAACAGAACAGAACAGATTTTTATTGAATGGAAAAGTAGTAAAGTCAAGCAGGCAAAGCCACATGCAAGACGCAACCAACACCAAAACACCGATAGACAGCATGACACACACGCACGCACGCACGCACGCACGCACGCACGCACGCACGCACGCACGCACAACCACACACGCGCACGCGCACGCACACGCACACGCACACGCACACGCACACGCACACGCGCACACACACACACACACACACACACACACACACACACACACACACACACACACACACACACACACACACACACACACACACACACACACACACACACACACACACACACACACACACACACACACACACACACACACACACACACACACACACACACACACACACACACACACACACACACACACACACACACACACACACACACACACACACACACACACACACACACACACACACACACACACACACACACACACACACACACACACACACACACACACACACACACACACACACACACACACACACACACACACACACACACACACACACACACACACAATGAACACAGAAAACACCAAAAGACACACAAGAACCAGAGATAAACGTTCCACACATGAACAAATCACAAGCACAAAGACGCAAGGCAAACAAAAGGAAGGGTGACAAAGAGAGTACCGCCTTGGCACGGTCAGTAGCAAAAACACCACTGGGGGTTTAAACCGGTTTACGGACGTCCTAACCTCACACTTCTCTCACCCTAGCTTTACAAATATTGTAAATAAAGGTATCCCCGCTGGACTTACCCACAACATAGACGACGGTGAACACAGGACAACATGTAAAACATAGCATAATAACTGTGACAATCCGTCAAATATGTACTCAATGACTTTGCTGAAGTCAGAGCACCTGCAGGTAAGCCGTTAAGGGCACGACAGGGAAAAAGTAATACATGAGTCTGGTAAGCTCATCCTGTATCCAAGTTTAAGAGTATACCATCATAGAGTACTACCCTCGGCCTGTCATCGCGCAAGCAAAGAGGGGAGCGTAGCTACCGACTGTAAAAGGGTCGATAACCAAACATGCAGTGCGTTGCAATATGATAGGATCATAACTTATCTTTTTAAATGTTTTAATGCGTTTTATAAACAAATCATGAAAATGGATATGACCCCGAATTTTCCTAAGTACAAACGTACATCGTCTTGTTAACATATAATGTTAAATATATCGTAATCACAAGAATATGTACAGCACAGAGTATCTACATATAGCAGATATAAACAAAAACATATAAATGCATAATCAGCAAATATATTGAGGATGAATAATGCAGTAAATATACTGGGAGTTTAAAGCTGTGTTTCTTAAAGTCATAGCTTCTTTAATATATTTCGAACACTTTACCAATACCTTTCTGTTTTGAGATTTTAGTAATTCAATAAACTTGTACATAGATGGTCTTACATAATAATATTTCTTCAAGTATACTTTTCGCAGCTCAATATATTTGGGACATATACATACAAAATGGTATTCATCTTCTAGATCTAAAAGGCTACAACATTGACAATATCGCTGCTTACGTGGTATGTTTTGCCTTGCGTATCGACCAGTCTGTATACGAAAAGGATGCACCGAAAGTCTCAGCCGACACAAATAAAACCTATAATTGCGTGGCAGTATATCAAGATAATTCTCATAAACAACAGATTTATAATGCTTATAGTTTTTTTTTGTTATACATATTTTATTTCATCTATATTTTGTTCAACATATATTACATACTATAATTATTACATCAATATAAGATGAAAAACTATGCTTTATGAGAGAAATAGAAGAAGAAGAAGAAGTACTGTACAAGGGCAGTGTGAATGTATGAGTGGACGTAAAGAAAGGTTTGTCAGCTTATAGTTATTAAGTACTGAACTTCTATCCAGCGTACAAGCCCATTCTTGTTTAAATGTGTCTATCACTCTACCTTTAAACACCTCTGGGAATAGTTTAGGGTCTACACAATTCACTTCGTTAAAAACATGCGAAAATCCATAATCACTTAACATCTTCTTAACATTTTCCACCCAGTTTTTACAGCCCCTATTACAATCCTCCAAACTAATCCTGTACATTGTTTTCAGTAAAATATTTTCAGAATATTTAAGCTTACACCAGTACTTAATTAATCTTACATAGCGAGGTATATATAATGGGTATCTACCAAGTTCGCCGTAAACAGCCGCTGAGCAAGTATTCGTTTTTACATGTAATAATCGTTTACAAATTTTTAAATGTATTCTTTCGATTTCTTTGGACTTGGTAAATCCCCAGATTTCGGATGCATATCCTAAAATAGAACCAATAAAAACATCAAATAATTGACACAGTATCTTAGGTTTCAAGTCAAATTTCTTACAATTATACAATAAAGTATTCAGTGCTTTTAGCGCCTTACCAATCAAATGCTCTTGGTTTAATGTAAAATTACCTGTATAATTAAAAACAGTACCAAGATAATAAAAATCATTCATAACATCGAGTTCATGGCCATCATAGGTCCAGTGTTCCGTGGGTAGAAGTCGTCCACGTCTTCGGAAAACCATTACCTTTGTTTTTGTAGTGTTTACCTTTAACCCCCAAGTATCACAGTATGTATGTAGAAGATCTAAATGACTTTGTAGCTCAGTAGGGGACTCACCTATAATGGCCATATCATCAGCAAACAATAACAAAATTAGGACTATATCATCGAACAATAAACCAGAGTCAGTACTGTTCTGCAGATAAAGCTCTAAGTCCTCCACGAAGAGAGAAAATAAAATCGGTGAGGTTACCTCCCCTTGCCTCAATCCAACAACATAACTGAAGTACTCGGAATAACCAGAGCACGATTTGATACAAGATCTAACCCCGATCAGATGACTCCTATTTGACCTGGGTCTACTCTGTGTACAAATGCGTGAAAACGAGTTTATATGAAGGAAAGAGTTAAAGACAGGTTGTAGCTTTACGCAGATCGAAAGTTATGAATACGTCCCATAGGAGTTTTCTGCATTACTTTCGTGTTGCATTAAGCAATCATCTGATTTTTAAAGACACATATAGTTATTCATAAAGTGACCGCTTTAGCTAGGTTTTACTGTAATACGGCTAATACATGGCCGTGCTGTATAGTGTTTATTTCACGGGTGCAAAACCGCTCATCCCTCACATTGCAGCAGTAGCTTGTGTTGTATGATTGTCCGACCCCATACGCACAGTTGAACGGTGACACAACACACTATTTATCAAGGCATAGGCTTGTTCATGTTATAATGGAGTTAGCGACAAGGTAAGTTAACCGAGGATACATAACATCTAATGCTTTAACACTTTACTCCATAAATACGCCTTTCTATGCCTTTAGGTTAGTTTAAACATATTTTATTTCTTGCAGTGATATACATGTTCAATCCAGAAATCACATCATCATATGAGAAAAAAGACTGGATCGAAAGCTAAGAGCTTATATAGATCCTCTCCTTGATACAATATTATGCCCCCAGTTTCATTTATGCAGAACTCCCTTTGCCTTCGTTTAAACCATATCCACACTACTAACCCTTTACTTCATACTTATGCTTTTCTATACTCTGCAAACAGAGTAGACCCGGATCAGACGACTCCTATAGGAGTCGTCCGATCAGGATATGCTTTGTTCGCTGATAATATAATACGGATATGCTTCAACAGATTCTGTCAAGATCCACCTTCCTGGTGCGCATATGCCATTAGAAGAATACCAATTAATATTCATAGTAGCATGACCTAGTATGTGGCATATTCTTGAAGGAAAGGGTTAAGCAGTCCTGATTATATGGAGAAATGACATATCTGGATCCAAACTTTAGCAAGAAAAAAACATTCCTCTGAACAAACCATGTAGACAACAACAGTGACAACAGTAACCACACACAACAACTACAAAATATTCTCTCCTCCTCAACAGCCTATATAAGCTCTCTATTCTGATACTATATTCATGATACTATGCACACTTATATGTACTCATTTCTATAATATGTTGATCAGAGCTATATTTGTATGCTATTGATATTATAAATGTTAACTCTCTGCATAGTTATACCGTGACCGTACATGTTGTCATGTGTCTTGTAAGAAAACTTGACTAATAAAAGATATGTTATGTTACAAAAGATATGGCGTAGCTACTCCTCATAACTATGTCATAACAGGGTATAATATACAAACATTTTAAGTTTGCACTAGTCTCTATATTTGCCACTATCATACTAATATTTTTAAAAGCTGCGAAATACTATATCGAGTAGTATATACGGGTAGATTTTGCAAGGTACGTCAAACACACCCAGTATAGAAATATACAGTTAACACTAAAATAAACAGCTGCATTACTCACTGCAAAGAGATGTTACTTTGTGCAGTGAGGTATGATATATTAGTCTATAGTCTCCTATAATTCTTTAAACGATGGCTGTGTACATGTTATGTTGGTTAATAACCTGTGTTGTGTAGCTATTTACGTATGTACATGGATGAGACTTAAATAGATAAATGACATGCTGTGTACCGATGTGTTTGTGGTGATTGCGTCTTGTATGTGACTTTCTCCTGTATGTGTGTGTGTGTATGTGTATAAATTGCTATATAAATTGCTTTATATCATGTCGGTGTTTTGGTGATGGTGGCGTTTTGTGTGTGGCTTTTCCTGCTTGAATTTACTACTTTTTCATTAAATAAATAAATAAATAATATTATGAAATGACATACATATACATGTACTGGTAAATTAACCCATTCTCTCCTACTGACACATTTTGCGCCTCTGTAAAACTCATGTTTTGAAATCATTGTGATAAATAGAGCATTTGCTCACAATGGTTTCAAAACTACACACATCTAAAAGTCTCCGTTTCTATTGTTAATGCTCCTTTTCGGTAGATTAATTCATAGAGGTTGGGTCTAAAAATAGTCTAGGAGAGAATGAGTTAAGTATAGACGTCTTACGTTTGGTACTGTGTAACGGTTATTTACAATACATGTACATGTCATCAGATAAGAATAACGATGTTTGAAGACAAAGAAGTATATAAAGAAAAGGTGGACATGAAAATGTTTGAAAAAAAAAATAGATTTTTTTTTTAGAAATTTAGGAACGATCGTTTGGGACAGGTCAATGCAATCAACATTCTGGATTGAATATCTAAGTAGGGGTTTGCAAACTTCATAATAAAAACCTTCTACTTCTTATGATGAAATATTGTGTAGCTTCAAAAAGCAGTTAATTGTCTTCAGGGGTCAAAGAATTGTCGCCCATGAGTAGCAACTTTTTAGTAGCAGTACAGATCGGGTTGACTGTAGAAAACATTTCATGTCTTAGATGATGATATATTGGGCAGAACAGAAAAAAAGATATATGCCTTTGCAAACAGAATACAAGGAACCGTCTGATCTGGGTCTGCTCTGTTTGCTTATGGAATGATATAGATACAAATTTAGCGAGTCTGACATGTTAAAAAATCCCTTGTTCATACTGCCAGTATAAATACCAGTTAATTAATACTCATGACATCATTATTTCTGTATACATATCCATGGTGTAAAGGGTTTTACATAAATATTCATATCAGAAATAACGCTCTATAAACAGTAATTTAACTGATTTCTTTTGCAATGACGTATGAAGAAGATTATTTAGGCTCTGTCCAATACTGTAGAATCATATCTTTTATTATTGCAAACAGAGCAGGCTTTGCTCAGAGAGCTCCTATAGTATATGTCTGACCTGAGTGAACTATGTTTGAAAAGGCGTTAACAGGCGTATTTATGGAGTACAGTAAACCCTCTCTATAATGTCCACTAAATTACATTAAGTATTTTGTTTTAAATACAGGTGGCTGCTTAAAGCAAGGTAAAAGTGAAACAGAGCGTTCTGTTTTACTTTCACCTTGCTTTAAGCAGCCACCTGCCCTAGATACCAACTAATTAACACAATTCAGTGGCCATTATAGAGAGGTTTTACTGTAAACTATTTACACGCTGATAACCGTTGCAAACAGTTGTGCTCCAAATCAGGCATATCATAATTATGTAGACGACCCCTCGTTAGTGTGCTAGAGTATTGAAACGTTTTGTTTGATATCTACTATGAATTGCAAGATACAAGATACAAGAAGCTTTATTTAGGGTCGGTTTCAAAACTGCACAAATTATTATTTATAACATTAGCAATCACGCTTTAACCAACAAAACTGATGTGTCTACTCGTGTCACTCTTATTAGGTTGGATCCAGACCAGACATTTACGTAACCCATTACCTTATTAGAAGCAAACAGAGTAGACCCAGATCAGACAGGTCATGTAGGATATATAAAGTAAGGATAAATAGGCCTGATTTTACACCTTCTATCATGATAATAAATTCACTTGTTCATAATTCCATTGTTAAATCCAGCTATACTTGATATGTATAGTCAGTATTTCTTACATGAATATTCATCAGATTAATGACTGACCCAAATATTCCCATATTATCCTAGAGGAGCTTTCTGCATGGCTTTCATTCTGCATTAACCCTTTCCCTTATATTGACGACTTTTGGCGACTCTGTAAAAGTCACTTTGTGAAACCATTGTGATAAATAGAGCATTTGCTCCTATAGGAGCAAATGCTCTATTTATCACAATGGTTTCAAACTACAAAATTCTTAAAGTTTCCATTTCTCTAGTTAATGCTTCTTTTCGGTAGATTTATTCAAAGAGGTTGTATCTAAAAATAGCCTATGAGGTAATGGGTTAAGCTGCCACCTGTCTCCAACACCGATATTTATACTAAATTTAAAGCCCGGTTTAGAGGGCTTTACTGTACAGCTAAATTCTTCACAAACAAATACATAAACATTCATTCGGCCAAACACAAGGGACTCATTTATAAAGCCTCTGTATGCAAGCACTTTTTTTTATTACATCCATATGGGAGGCGAAAGTGACTGATTGACATTTTGATTGCATTTTAAAATGAAAAACTTGAAGAAAACAAATAAGTTTGAGAATTGTAGCAGACGACATTTTTCAGACGACAATTACTCTTTAGATCGTGTAAAACGATACGTAATTCAAAAACAAGTCATCCACTGGTAATCCGAGTACATACCCTTATTATCCCAAATACTTCCCCCTCCATGAGTCTCTACAAAACTGAACAAGTCAACTGGACACCATTGGTAACTTTTAAATTAGACTGACATAATAGCAAATAGCGTAGACCCTGATCAAACTGCTCCTGTAGGAGCAGTTTGAGATGGTCTGCACTATTTGTCTAAATTTGTCTGTCCGAATACCTCATTGCAGTTAAGGTACTAAGGTCACTTTAAAAGACATAATCTACCACAAGACGACTGAGAAAGGTTGAACATTGTTGACAGCAAATATTGTCGTCTGCTTTATTTCTAAAAGTTTCCTTTAAAAACGTTGCCAGAGTGTTACGTAGTTTAAATCATGAAGAGGTACGTTACTTTACCAGTTTTCAAACGTCACCACAAATTCGCTAGAAGCTTCATGATTAAATAGTGGTCATTATCACGAGACGATTGAATTATTTTGAATCGTGTCTACGTATAGCAGACGACAGGTTGTTTGTTTGTCAGTATAGTTTTGTTTAGTTTAAAGTATAAACTAAGGAGTATAATTTAAATATGCAAAAGCCCTTTACCTAATGAATATTCATGAAAGAAATAATGAATATATGAATATCAATTAGATGATGTTTACTAATTGCTGAATGAACAACGGAATTATTGACCATGGTAGGCATTTACACTGAGATTTATATTATCCCATGAGCAAAGAGAGTAGACCCCAACCAAACGTTTCCTGTGTCTACTCTGTTTGGAACTGTGTGAAAAGGCCTCTCCGCGAGATAAAGGGTACCGATTTGATATAGGGGGTTTAGCTAGAAAATTTGCTTCATGCAAGGCAAAAGTAATGCATTAAGTGTGTCTGCATTTAGGCTAAGCTACCATAGGTCTGAAAGACCCCAAATTAGATTTATATAATAATCGCTTAAGATAGGTTTCATGATTTCCTTTTCTAAACAGTTTTGATCCAGATTAGACGCCGATGCCTTTAAAGTTTAAACGCATGTGGGTGGATAATGCAGGACGATAGTAATGCAGAAATCTCCTGCTGAAGCGTAAAAAGGAACTCTGCAACATACCGGTTTTGATCACCTTATGAATAAATATAGATGTTCTTTAAAACAGTTTATTTGCTTTATGCAGGACAAATGTAATACAGAAAGCTCCTATAAATTGGAGTTCCTGCTTAACTTTCGTTCTGCATTAAGCTACAACCTGCCTTCACGACCCAGAATGAGACTTGTATTAGGAGATCACTGTGAGGCGGGGGGGGGGGGGTGTTATCGTGAAATCGTCAAATCATGAAATTTTTAAGTGAAATCGTAAAATCGTGAAATTGTAAAATCGTGAAATTGTGAAATTGTGAAATCATGAATTGAATTGTGTGAAATCTTGAAGTGGAAATGTCACCCCCGGTCTTTCGTATCGTTCCTTCAATTTCTTCTCCATTACACTTCGGATTCAACTTGCAGCTTGATTGGCATTAGCAAACAGATTTGACCCAGCATCGAGCCACCGAGTTACTCGTCATGATCAGGATCCAAGCTGTTTAACACTTGGTCAATAGTTTAACCCATTACCTCATAAGCTATTTTTAGATACTACCTCTTTGAATAAATCTACCGAAAAGGGGCATTAACTAGAGAAAATGAAATTTTTAGCATTTTTGTACTTTTAAACCATTGTGATAAATAGAGCATTTGCTCCTATAGGAGCTAATGCTCTATTTATCACAATGGTTTCACAAAGTCAATATGAGGGAATGGGTTAAATAGATTTGACCCAGTTGAGACGACGAGTAACTCGTCAATCTTGATCCAAACGGAAGTACAGTAAAACCTCTCTATAACGGCCACTAAAGTGTGTTAATTAGTTGGTATATCAGGGCAGGTGGCTGCTTAAAGCAAGGTGGAAGTAAAACAGAACGCTCCTATAGGAGCAACCATCTGCCTTTAACACAAACTACTTGGTGTAATTTAGTGGCCGTTATGGAGAGGTTTTACTGTAGTCAGACTTACAACAGATCCAGTGATAATCAGCACACCCTTTCCCCATCCAACGTTAATCAGCACACCCCTTTCCCCATCCAACGTTAATCAGCACACCCTTTCCCCATCCAACGTTAATCAGCACACCCTTTCCCCATCCAACGTTAATCAGCACACCCCTTTCCCCATCCAACGACCTAACCCTTTACTCAATAAATACGCCTTTTTCATGCATATGCAACCAGAGTAGATCCAGATCAGAAATATCTGATTCTACAGTTTTATTCTCAGCAAAAAAGTCACGTGGTTATATGCCATTATAAAAATTAGTGTAATTAATATTAATGATGTCATTATTTCTTACATAAACAGTGAACATGTAAAGTATTAACTAGAATATAAATCACATTATGGTGACCATCAGGCAGAGCGGCAAAACAGCCTAATCAATCAATCAATCAACCCATTCCCTGCCATAGGCTATTTTTAGACCCAACCTCTTTGAATAAATCTACCAAAAAGGAGCATTTTCTAGAAAAAGGGAACGTTTTAGAACTGTGTAGTTTTGAAACCATTGTGATAAATAGAGTATTTGCTCTTACGGAGTAAATGTTCTATTTATCACAATGATTTCACAAAGTCACTTTTACAAAGGCGTCAAAAGAGGGAAGGGGTCAATCATTTCTTTCTGTCATATAAACGCACTTTCGCGCCTTTGTAAACAATGTATACCTAGATCAGACGGCTAGTCTAGGAGTCATCTTATCAGGGTCTGCTCTGGTTGCTTATGGGATAATATAGTTCTAAATCTTCAGTTTCTCTGACAGCCAAAGTATCTCTTGTTAATGCTCTATAAGTAAGACAAATCTTATTAATATTCATGATGTCATTATTTCTTGCTGAAATATTCAGGAAGGAAAGGGTTACACACGCGTTCAAACTGATATAAATGTGTCGGATCGTTTACATATTTGAAAAGATTTATCATCCGTGAATACCAAGTAACGATATAGCCTATACATGACATGTATATCTAACAACTTCGCATGTTTGTGTATATGGGGAGTTTGTGATGATCTAAGCAAAACTCTTGGTTCAATATTGTTGTATATTAGGTGAAATTGTTATTATCTAAGCAAAACGATTCACATGTACTTGTTTTCTAAAGAGCCTGATCCGTGCCAAAACTCCAGATATGTAAACGTGCAATCGTATAGACAATGAAATGTTGAAATGAGCTTTATAACGGTAAACTGTCGCCCGGAACTTTGCATTTATCATTTCGTATTTGTACTTTTACGTTATGCTATAGTTAAACTGTACTTTGTAAATATGAAAATGGATAATGTGATTCACAGTTAATATTGAATTAATATCTACTAAAATATGATGAATTACATCAGCAATGTTTCAGACACGTCCCGGGTAATCTTTGTACCGATACGTCCGGACGTTATACACTGCCGACTTGCTCACTACGAATAGCAAGTTACACATACACTCTGACAAAACTCGGATTACAAAACTCGGAATACAAAACTACACGATTTTGTATTTCCTTATAAGGAGAAATTACGAACTTTTTACGAAGTGAAAATGGGCGGACTCGGCTCGTTTCCATTTTTGAAGACATAATGTCAAAATCTAAAAATAGACGAACTATCGCGCTGTTCAGCAAATCGGAAGGAGTAGGTCGAAATGTAAACAAACATGGCGGTGTTATTAACCCTTTACTCCATAAACATTCATGTAAGAAATAATGGCATCATGAATATTGATCAAAGGTGCCCGACGCACACGCTTGGAATCACCCATGAACCCCCCCCCCCCCCCCAAAAAAAAAAAAAAAATTGTGATCGAAGTATGTTAAACTAGCCTAAAACTATCTATTTGAACCATAAACCACTCCGAAAAACAAGAAAAACACGACCCGGAATTTTTTTTCCTATCGGGTCTATATATGTATTGAAAGGTACCTAACTACGTCAGATCAGCGGCTGAAAATACACCAGTCATGTTCTTCAAAGTCTTACATCAAAGCCAATTCAACACTGACTTCAATAATTTTAGTCTTGATCCGTTCCAAATTCCACATGCTAAGCGGCACAATTAGTGCTTTCCTTAAACATTGCTCCGTCTTGTCGCTGCAAGACCGCGAATTTGAAAAAACGCTTGAGCGAAACGATGTGACTCCCGCAAGGATGCATAGAAGTATATAGGGGGATCTGTATTCGTTAAACTTTAAAAAAAAACCCCGCTAATTATGGTGAAACACAATCCAAAAACATTTAACTCACCGCAATTAAAACGGCGCTTACTATTTCCAGTCTGCTACGAGGCGCCAGTTTTCTTTCTCCAACTTTCCTTTTGAACGGATGCGACCATTTTGCTGTGGCCCGGCTCATAAACTATTCGATATGCAAATTGACTACTACTTCCGGGCCACAGCGAAATGGCCACCTCCGTTCAAAACGAAAGTACGAGAAAGAAAACTGGCGTCTCGTAGCAGACTGGAAATAGCCAGCACCTTTTTAACTGCGGTGAGTTTAATGTTTTTCGAATGTGTTTCAGCATTAATCGCGTTTTTGTTGAAAAGTTTAACGAATACAGATTCCCCTATATACATCTATGCATCCTGGCGGGAGTCACATCGTTTCGCTCTAGCGTTTTTCCAAATTCGCGGTCTTGCAGCGACAAAACGGAGTAATATTTAAGAAAAGCACTAAGTGTGCCGCTTAGCATATGGAATTTGGAACGGATCAAGACCAAAATTATTGAAATCGGTGTTGGATTGACTTTGCTGCAAGACTTTGAAAAACATGACTGTTGTATTTTCCGCCGCTGATCTGACCTAGTTAGGTACCTTTCAATACATATATAGACCCGGAAGGAATTTTTTTCCGGGTCGTGTTTTTCTTGTTTTTCGGAGTGGTTTATGGTTCAAATATATAGTTTTAGGCTAGTTTAGCATACTTCGATCACATTTTTTTTATTTATTTTTTTGTGTGTGGCGGGGGGGGGGGGGGGGTTCATGGGTAAGTCCAAGCATGCGTCGGGCACCTTTGATATTGATTAGATTAAGTTTTATAATGGCACATAGACACAGGAATTTTTGGGCCGTTGCAGAAACTGTAGGACCATGTATCATTTCATAATCAAACAGAGCAGACCCTGATCAGACGGCTCCTATAGGAACCGTCTGATTTGGGTCTACTCTGTTTGCATTGGCGTATAAAGGCAAATTTACGGAGTAAAGGGTTATTCCTGTACCTCATGAAACTTAATATGAGAAATATTGACATAATAAATATTTATTAGTGGAATAATTATAACAGAATTCGTTATAATGTCATAAGCAAACAGAGCCGACCCTAATCAGGAGTCATCTGATCTGGGTCTGCTATGTTTGCAAAGGCATGAAACGGCATAACGATGGAGTAAAGCGTTAATGCTGAAGATATTGTCAAATAATATATGTCCTGTCTGAACCTTTGAAAACACCCCCAACAAGCAGGAGCTTAGCAAGACAAAGACTTAGTCTCCTAAACCCTTTACTCCATAAATGCGCATTTCTACGCCTTTGCAAACAGAGTAGACCCAGATCAGACGGTTCCTATAGAAGCCGTCTGATCAGGGTCTGCTCTGTTTGCTTATGATATTTTTCATTCTAAAAAGTCTGGCATGGCCATGTGCTATTATAACAATTTAATCTAATTAACCCTTCGCTTGCTGAATTTTAAAATACATTTCTCCTTCTTTACCCATGCCCTGTTGTATAATTACATATATCTACACTGTGTACAAGTATTTCGCTGTGCAATCACTGCTTTGGAGTGCACTGATTGCACAATCAACTTGTAAATAGTGCAGACCCAGATGAGACAGCTCCTGCAGGAGCTGTCTCATCTGGGTCTTCACTATTTACAGGTAGGTATATTGACGCGAATAGCAAGCGAAGGGTTAATAATCATGATGTTATTATTGCTTACATGAATATTCATGGAGTAAAGGGTTTTAACATTTACACCATGCATGCATGAAAGATAAATATGTAATTTAATCATTAATATTAATTAGATTAGTTATTATAACTGTCAGACACATATACATACAGAGACTTTGTAACTGCATATGGACACAGGAAGTTTTGGCCAAGACAAAATCTGTAGAATTATATCTACATGTATACCGTTTTATAAACAAACAGAGCAGATCTGGGTCTACTCTGTTTACAAAGGTAAAGAAAGGCGTATTTATTTAGTAAAGGATTAAGATGTTTGCAATGTTCAAATGTTAACCCTTTCTCTCATATAAACACTCTTCCACACATTTGCAAACAGAGAAAACCCAGATAAGATGGAACTACAAGCTACAGGTGCCTACGAGTGACAAATGGCGTTACATAGTGGGGCATCCGAGGTGTAAAAAGTCGCTTATTTTTCGAGGTCTATGTCATTTTTCAGTAGAAATGTTTGAATACCATATTTGTGTTGCCAGATAGTAATCATTTGTGGTTCTGGTCCATGCCACTGCCAAAACCCTCTTTGAAGGTTAGAAACTAGGTCAAAGGTCAAATGGGTGCAAAAATGTAATAAATTCTCTATATAGTATAAAATAACAGACATTTTGAAAATTTCGACACTTTTTTGCATTTAATTTCTTAGCAATGTCTCCACAGTAAGTATAGATATATTTATGGCACATTTAAGGGATATTTTAGTGACCTGTGATGATTGCAAGTTCGGAAAACATCGTTTTGAATACGTTTAAAGTACATTATCATACGGTATAATTATAATTTTGATACAAATCTGTGCAAGTTATCATACCTCTTCACGCAGATGTATTACTAAGAGATGATAATAAAAACGCCAGAAGATTAGTCTCTTATTGCCATAGTCTCAGTGTAATATTGGTCTGTTTGATTGAACATGTACACAACTAATATTAGCTGTCTATATCATTAGTGATTGAAACGCCATAGCTCCTGGTGAGTATGGCGATGTTTTTACATAATGAATTGATATATTTTACTTACACAGCAGTACCTATGACAAAACCATTTCTACATTTGCAGGAAAATGAATCTCTCGGATATTGATTGGCCATTTTAACAGTTACTGGCCATAGGTATCCACTCTCACTCAACAATGAACTCATAGACATATTCAGTGCCACTGGATATGAGGAACATTCCCTATCCGTGATGACAACAGTCTATATGTTATTGCCACAAACGATCACTAGTTAAACAGATATACCTCACTACCCGGAATAAGTGAGTATGTCATAGTACTGACTAAAATATGTTTCACGAAGGAAGCCTACCCCACATCTTGTCCACATGTGGAAGGAGGCTAACACATGCTCTATGACCCATCAAAATGACTGAGTTTGCAGCACACTTGGCAAATCAGCCCCTTTACCAATCTGTACTCTATTGGATATATTCAGAAAGCCCTCACATTAGTAATTCCTTCTAAATTAACATCCACCAGCTTCAGCCAGCCATAGTGCAACTCCACCATCCGCCATTTCTCACGAAAAAAGAAATGTGCATACAAAAAGTGCTGAGGACCAATGTACAGAAGAACGGCATATACAAGGAGCTACAGAAACTTGCAAAGAAGAAGTGCAATGAAGCTCATGATGGGTATGTGATTGACCTAGTGAAATATACCAGCTTTAAGAAGCTCTACGCTTCTGTTAGGAGCAAGACATGTGACAGCTCGAGAGTAACCCCACTGACGAGTGATGACATTAACCATGTCGATACACAAAGCAATGTTTGAAATACTGAACCTCTGGTTCTGTGTCTTTACACATGAGGACCTATATCTCCTTTGTGCCATTTGAGAGTATCCTTATTCGGATGCCCTTCCTATTCATGTCACGATAAATAGTGTCTGCATGGTTCTTAAGGGCCCTAACCTCCACACAGCTACTTGTCTAGACACCATCATATCACGGTTCCTGAAAGAAGTGGCACATTCCATGGCGCTTGTTCTTGCTCTGATCTTCCAGGCATCTTGACCAGAATAAAGTCCCCAGTGATTGGAAGACTGTCACGTTAATCCTATTTACAAAAACATGGTCCAGAATAACCCCTTCAAACTACTGGCCTGTGTCCCTAACTTCTGTTACATGTAAAATCATGGAATACATCATACACAGTAACCTGGTTTTTCTTAGTGCCTTGGCATCCTCAGCCAATGACAGCATGGACTCGGGAAGCAGCGATGCTGTGAGACAAAGTGATCAATATGCTCAAAGACCTTGTGTCAGGTCTGGACCAGTCATTAGATTGACGCAATCTTGCTGGACTTTTCCAAAACATTTGACTAATGTCTTACAGACACCTGCTTCTTAAGCTCCAATACTATGATGTGTATTGCAAAATGCTTGATTATATTCAACTAATCACGCTAGAAGGTGTTTCCTCCGGGTCAGTACCGATAACATCCGATGTTCATTAATGTACCGTTCTCAATCCTTCCCTTTCCCTCACAGGCAATGATGACCACACGGAATCCCTGTGCTCTCCCTGTCGACTCTTCGCTGACGCCTCACTTTCGTGAGTCAATAGCGGATGCAGACGTCTTCCAGAATGACACCGACAGTCTGTAGGAAAGGAAGAACCTGGGTTCAATGCAGAGAAGTGCTAGATCCTGCTTATTATCAACAATCGGACACAAATAGAGACCAATTATACTGTTCATAACAAGAGACGGAAGACAACAAAGAAAGCAAAATACCCTGGGACGCTACCGTTTTCTCAATTGTCTTGGAAAGCCCATGTCGATATGGTCATAAAGAATGAAAACTGATCGAAAGCCTTTCTAAGCAGGAACCTTGGATCCTGCCAAGAGTCAACCAATGAGGCATGTTACAAACCCCTGATCAGTCTGCAAGTTGAGTACACATCCCGGACCCACATACCAAGGCCATGAAAAATCGTGAGGAGATGATCCAACATAGAGCTACCAGATTTGTTATTTGAATTATTGCAAAAGAAGCAGCATTGGTGCCATGCTCAACATGATTTGCTCAAACAGGCAGAAAAAAGTAAAGGCCGCGATGTTCCATAGGTCCGTGAATGATTTTGTTGCAGCTGACACCCATCTTCTGACGCACTCACGGTGCAACTACAAGAGGACACTCCCTAAGATTCGTTCCATGGTTTTGCAGGACCAAGTTCCTGAGGGTATATTGCTTTCACTCTGTTGCTAATATCATCTGGAACAAGCTATCATAACATCAGTTGATAGCTCCCAACTTTCCAGGCTGGGATCTCAGCTGTCATGTTATATTCTTCTGTTTGCAATGTTTTAACTTGCTTTTATAACTTGAACGTTGGACCCTCCTCCCTCACCTGTGTGCATATCACAATGGTGCGAGTAGCCTGCTTTAAAGCGACCAAGCACAACAAAATAAGAAGCAGAAGAAGAAGCCACAAACAAAGAGTTGATGTAGTATACTAGTATTGCAGTATTCAACAGATGCATTGGAATATCGTCATTCAAGGCAAATGCAGACATGAAGTGTCCCAAATCATGACGAGGTGGATACATGGATTGTCTTGCATGCCTTCAAGGTTTGGATGCTGCTAGAAAGGGTCAAGGCTGGATAGTTGTCAGATGCCAATATTTTGATGTACTAGTAGTAGATATACCATATAGGACCTTTATAAGGCATTGGAGTCTGGATGAGGGCTGGGACCTCCAAGAAAACAAATTTGTATTTTCCGCAAGTTATCTCAAGATGTCTGCCGGAACAGTTTTGGGTTTCATGCAATAACTGGATGTGACGCAACCCTTGATTTCATTTCGGAAAGAAGACCTGTTGGAAGAAATATTTTACATGTCCGATCTGCTTTCAGATATTTGAAGAGGTATACGGTCATACAAGACGCAGACGTTTGATGCCAATGGAGAATCCATTGATGATGCAAAAATTACTCAATATAGTTAAGGTTAAGAAAACACTTGAACTGCTTCCACCAACAAAGGATGCAGTAGAACTGAAAATTGCTTGAGCAAACTATCAAGCTGGTATATGGATCTGAGCTCATAGATACAGAAATTAATGCTATTGATACTAACGCATAAATGCAAATCTATTCGCTGAAATGCTTCAAAGCAGCTTTAAAAATCACACTAACATGTGTTTGCGATGGTGTTAATTGTACCGATTCAGCAAATATCCATACAACGTAATTAGTTACTTTAAACAGAACTGAAAGTTTTGTTTAGGTGTTCATTTACCCTACCCACTTTACTTTAAAAAGTAGTGATGTTACAGGTTAACCGGTAAACCGGTTAACTGTTTCTGATCCGGTTATCCGGTTACGATTTTGCAAATAGATTAACCGCTTGGGCATATTGAAAGCAGGTTGCATTTTCAAAACAAATACATTGTTCGATGCCCCTCTCATAATAAGTAAGTGTCACATTGGTCCATTATCCTCTTCCAATCAGGCCAATTAACACGTTGTCATTAAACAGCGGGGTCAAGAGCCCCGGACATTTTGTCCCCCACACAATTTTGCCAGGGTAGACGTTTCGTCCCCCGTGTTTTTGCAAGGGTTGACATTTTGTCCCTCATCATTTTTACAAGCGGACGTTTTGTCCCTCACTTAATTTTGGACAAAATACCCTCCATAAATCTAGCTGAACCCCTTTACCCCACGGACAAAATGTCCCTCACTTAATTTTCTTAAGTGTTACATACAACCCTTGAAATGACACAAGTTTTGCAAACAGAGAATACCCAGATCAGACGGCTCATTTTTTCTAACATAAATATTCATGGAGTAAAGGATTAAGCCATATTTATGGAGGTTAGTTTGGCCAAAATTTAGTGAGAGACAAACAAGTTTTGCAAACAGAGAAGACCCAGATCAGACGACTCATTATTTCTAACATAAATAAAGGGTTAAGCCGTTTGATCAGGGTATACTGTGTTTGCAATGTCGTTAAAAGCTGATGTATGGAGTAAAGGGTTAAGAGGATATTTATACGTAAACATATATAGCATCTCTTCGCTTTTAAACTGTTTGATTAACTAGGGCATCATACGTATTGCATAATCGTTTAACATTACAACAACAAGGAGCGTACGGTGTTAAATCAGCACTTAACCAACTAGTTGCGTCATGTTTGACAAAGTTTCAAACATTCTGTAACCAGATGAAACAATGCCAGCGCGGTGTCTTAGCAGGTTCCAACCCATTTGCCACCCGATCAACAGTTGCTGAGAAAGTTACAAATTTCGGATTAAGCGTAAGTATGAGACGGAAACATGTTGAAACAGCTGTCACAGTGCCGCCGTTGGATAAGTTTAGCTGCATATTTTCCTTATTGTTTGTAACCCGAGTTGCCATAATGTGCATGCATTTTATCTCATATTACAGGCTTCGAAAAGGATGGCATTGTGGTAAATATCAATGTCTGTATATTATCCTTGTATCATGACCTCCAATGTCATGTTGTGAATAGAAAGTAATATCCAATCACAACGGACTGGAGACGACGACGAAAACAAGCGCAATTTAATACTGCGGTGCACCTGTTCTCTTTGTAGATCGCAAACATTTGTTCAAATTATTCAGTTACTGAAGGCGAAAGATGGATGTTAAAAACCATATACCAACATTTTCATCATGGCTTTAAAGCTTTGTTTTTTGCAACGTGAGCTTTAATGCATATTAGAGGGTAATGTAATACGAAGCATGCTGGTCACAGTTTGTCTCTTGTTTCACTTTAGCTAGTAATCTACAACTGTTTTCAAAGCATAAGCACTTAACCCTTTCAGTCCCACATTCTGACTGTTCGTCCAAATCAGGTGTTTGACACTGGTATAAACCACTGACATCCACGGGTTCAACGTCCTGTCTTGACCCTGATCAAATAACTCAACCAGGAGTCCTCAGATCTTGGTCAATACTGTTTGAATGTGTCCAAGCTATAGGATCAGATCTTGGTCAATACTATTTGCATATGTACAAGCTATAGGATCAGATCTTGGTCAATACTGTGTTTGCATATGTCTCAGCTATGGCATCACATCGTGGTCTCTACTGTTTGCATGTCTCAGTTATGGCATCAGATCTTAGCCAATACTGTTTGCATATTTTGCTTTACATGTATTTACAATTTCTAATTATAGAAGTGTAACAGATTTCGGTTTGGTATAAAACACTGCCAGCTTACAAAGAAAAAATTCGGTTCGACAGCACGTCGGAACTAAATAGATCATCAATATGCATTTGTATCACTTCATTCACTTTAATACTAAAAAACCCCAACTTGTCTGCAAACTCTTTGGAATGAAATATCCATATTGAATTCTATAAAAAATCAATGCAAAAAGCAAGACCTTGACGATGGTGATATTTTACCGGAACCAAAGTTGCCTAGGAAGTAGACACCGACTTTGTCAAACAACATCTAATTGGCGTTTGATGAATACACGTTGACTGCAAAGTTTTTATTCAATAAACGACAAAGAATAACACGCTGTGTTGTAAAGTTTGTGTTCATTTAACAAAGGGAAGAAACCCGAAATCACGATAAATGATAGTTATAACCAAAATTTTGACAATGTCTCTTTCTTCAATGATTGTTGATGGGTGGTGTAATACTTCGAACTGGTCTATGCAGCGTCTTAAGTCTTATCCGGTTAACCGTTCGGTTACTGCTTGCGATTAACCGGTTACGATTTCTGTAACCTGTAACATCACTATTAAAAAGTACTTGTGCATAATATATAGCTGGTATGACTGCATACAGTTATTTGTTCCAGTAGCATTTTGTCTAACCTTTATTTTGATGTCATTTATGCTTGTTAACTAGCAACAATGGCGAAAAAATGACAACATGTATCATCGTCACATGTTGATTTGAACGATTTTGTACTGATTTTGGATGTTCTCATTAATATTCACGAATATTTGAATAATATATTTTACACAAAATAAGTGCAAATTAAAGGCCAATGTTTAACCTTCATTTTTGCACTATGTTTATTAGTTTACACCTAAAATTGATAAAGATATAATGATTTCTCAAATAACGTATATAAAATATGCACTTAGTTGTCTTTTGACCTAATTAAGAGAAACAAGGGCAACATTTCAGGTGGCATGGGGTATTTTCTGAATACTAAGACATCAAATATTATATATCCAGTGCATGCCAAATTCTACTATTTCATGCCATGGCTCGACTCATTTTCCTCAGTTGGATGCCCAACTATTACAACGCCTAAACTGTTTATAAAGAACGTTGGGGTGTATCATATTACTTATTAATAATGGTAAGAAAATGAAATACATGTAGTTACATCTAAATAAGTTTTGTTACTTTCGTACACATATATTAATCACTTGTAGTTTAGTGTCCTTCTCCGACATGCTTTTTGTGTATAAAACAATTGCTCGACTCCACCAACCTGCCGCTGAGGCAGGGTTGAAGTAGAGTCAGGTTAAAAGGTCATATAACGTCATACACGTTAAAAGTATGTGCCGTTTCCTGCTACTCCAGTTAATCGATTTAATCCTAGTAAGTCATCCGAACACGCTCAAAGTTTTGGCGGCAGTTTGGTACATGTGGGCGTGTCATTTTAGATCGTTAATCTCCGTAACACTTACCTTATATGGAAGTCGAAAAGTGCATACAGTTGTAAACCGAGTCTTGTAACTGCCAACTTACCATCCGAGAAAGTGGTTTTGAAACGCACCAAAACATATTCGCACCGTTGAAACTTAACTTCGCTAACGCCCGAAACTCGACGATATTTATACAAGTGATGTTTTTTCTTCAACATTGAGTTAACATTTGTCAAAAGAAAGGCATAACCATGTTTTCCTAATTTGCTTTTACAATCTACATGAGTACAAATGTAAACCGCGAGAATGCATCTGCAAAAATGCAAGAGTGCACAGTTAGTTTTGCATGGTTCCGGTCGACATTTTACCGTCGAAAAGTTCATTTCAACATTTCATTGTCTACGATTGCACGTTTACATGTCTGGATTTTGGCACAGGCAAGGCTCCATAGTTTTCAGCGTATAAACGAATGTGTTGTCTAGTGTACATGTACAGTAAAACCTCTCTATAACGGCCACTAAATTACATCAAGTATTTCGTGCTAAAGGCAGCTGGTAGCTTAAAGCAAGGTGAAAGTAAAACAGAACGCTCCTATAGGAGCGTTCTGTTTTAATTTCACCTTGCTTTAAGCAGCAACCTGCCCTAAATACGAACTAATTAACACAATTTAGTGGCCGTTATAGAAAGATTTTTCTGTATTTTTAAAAGCATTGCAAGAGGAGAGTAGCATTGCAAGAGGAGAGTATTACTTTATTTACTTAACTCACCGGGAATCATTTCTAACAAAACATTCAGGAAATCACCCACAATGTCCAGATATATAGATATTGGTCAGTTATGATTGATTAATATTCGTTTTATTTTTCATGCAGATTCACAGCTTTTGGTCTGCTTGCCGTCATTTTGACCGGAAATTCGTTCGGATATTACACCTTCCGGTCGAGAATACCTAACGGATACCAGGTTCCCCATCCCTGTAACGCTGAATACATATGGAGGGGCGTGGGCCACCGGAATTACCTTGGAACTGGGGCGAGGAACCCATTTGGGCTTGCCTTTGCCTCAAATGGGGTTGTAAGTGTGAATCTTGTTCATATTTGTTATCTTTTCAGGCATTCAAAAGCCTGCAATTATCAGACATACTGTTTTCTAACTCGGACAATGCAGATTTCTGGTCGTTTTGTCAACCTGCCAGTCGTCTAACTTAATTTTCATAGGAACCGAGAAGTGGTTTTCGTTAACATTTATTATATTTCGAGACTATTCTAAAGAGTCGTGTATTTCTTTATAGAAGTGGGACTCAACTATTTGCGAGATGGACTCGGATGGGGATGGTCGAACCAATGGGGAGGAACTGGGTGATCCAGATTGCACGTGGACCCCTGGTACCCAGCCTTCCGTAACTACTGGCCTGTCACACCCAGGTAAAACATCATATGTTGAAAAAATTAGAACATATGTGGCATCTTTATTCGTATAATGAATGATCATTTTAACTCTTTAGAATCGTCTCTAAAGTGTGGTCACAACATAGGGTTAGGTGAGTAGGGGTGGAAACTATTCTTTGTAATGTTGTAATTTACTCATCTTATCATGGCCTCTGAGTACTCATTAGATTAAACAATAATATTATGTATTATATTACCATCGCAAACAACGAAGACCCCTACCAGAAGGTGCGATTCAATGTACCGCCAGACCTGGACATTCCCTTTGGCAATGTTTTATGAAACAGATCTATGTTGGTTCACAAACAAAGCAGACCCTGATCAGACGCCTCACACATGAGCCGTCTGGTTTTGGTTTACTCTGTTTGCATATATTCCAAAAGCTGTGTCTGCAGAGTAAAGCGTTATACGGTGTTATACAGTTTTGCTCCTGCTGAAGTTACTGTGCCAAACCGCTTGAATCCTGCTGAAATTAAAGTGTCAAACAGTTTGGATCATGCTGATGATGATCATGCCAATGATGATGCTGACTTGGATTTGTTTTTATTCACAGGCATCTGCGATCCTTGGGATTCCGCAGCCTGTCGTGGTAAAAACGATTTTGTTAACTGTGAGGCGCTCTGTGATGCTGTTTACGAGGAAGGTAGATATATGACCAATGCCCTTTTTCTGAACAACTGTATAGCCAAAAGATAAAAGTAGTATGCACTACTTAGTCATGTGATGATATCATAATTGTTTTCACTGATGTAAGCAATGTAGACTCCATGCTTATCAGTGTAGACTACAGCGTCAGATTTAGGTTTAAATATTTAAACGCGTATACTGACTGAAGCAATTTTTCATTTTGAGGGACGTTTCAGCAATATTTATTTTTGTCGATATGACCTTTGGAATTTAACAATGCAGGAGATCATATGACTCTCTAAGAACCCTCTGGTCAAAGTATTCACTGTTTGCACGTGTCCCTTTTAACTCTTTACATGATAGGGGTGCATGTTAATACCTTTGCAAACTGAGTAGACTATAACTGACTGTAGAAGTCTATCACTGTTAACTCTTTACTCCATAAACGCGCATTTTGTCACATTTGCAAAAAGAGTAGACCCTGATCAGACAATTGTAGGAGATGTTTGATCAAGGTCTGCTCAGTTTGCTTATGGAATGATAGAACGTTTGTTAATATTTAATGAAAACATGTGAGATGCGAAAATGAAATACATGTATGTTGCTTTTTCTGATATTCAAATATTTCCGACATATCGGTACAAATGTACATATCTTTTAACCCTTCGCTTGCTATTCATGTCAATATACCTACCTGTAAATAGTGAAGACCCAGATGAGACAGCTCCTGCAGGAGCTGTCTCATCAGGGTCTGCACTATTTACAGGTTGATTGTGCAACCAGTGCACTGCACAGCAGTGATTGCACAGTGAAATACTTGTACACAGTGAAGATATATGTAATTATACAACATGGCATGGGTAAAGAAGGAGAAATGTATTTTAAAATTCAGCAAGAGAAGGGTTAATGTTTGTCTTTTTTATCTGATAAGTGATTGTGAGCTGCAACAATGCTTTGAAACACATTTTATCTTTAGTTCTTTTCTTCAACAATATTCAGGAGTTTTCCGCCATACCGAGACCCTGTCGACTCCTGTCAGCGTACCCAGCCAGACCATGACATACAAATGTATGGTGTTTGACTTTCCTACCGACGGGGACTACCACCTGGTGGCGCTCGCCGCCCAAGTGGACAACTTTGCTCTAGTGAAACACATAACAGTGCTCGGTTGCAGTGGTGACGGTACGAACGTAGAAACAATGACTTTCACTTGTGCATATTGCAATATACATATACTTAGAAAGATGTATAAATTACACATTTTTAATGGCATCGACGTGAGACTACGTCCTTTGTATCCATTGCTTACGCAAAGAACACAACACATTCAGTCCATTAATATTCGAGCTGTAACAAATACTTACCTCTTTCCCTGATGAATAATAATGTAAGAAATTATTACATCATTAATATTTATTTGCTGAAGTTTAATAATGTAAACTTGTCAAGGAAACATTTTGCTTTGACAAAAACTCGATAGAATCAGATCTATATCGTGTCATAGGCAAACAGCTAGTCCCTGATAAGACGGCTTTATAGGAGCCGTCTGATCTGGATCAGTTCTGTTTGCAAATCCGTAAAGAGCGCAAATGAAGGAAATGGTTAAATTAATATCCACAGGGAAATGGTTAAGCGATGAGAGACGGTTTTTTGTAGCAGTTTATACAACATAATCGTATGTACTTATCGAAAACGCGTGTATTGTTGACACATTGATACAGTCTCGTGGATAAGGCACCCGCTTCGGCCTGCCTGGGACTCGTTCTGGTATGATCAATTCTTCAGCCCTCAGTCAATTAACCCATTCCCTCTTCTATGTTTATTCTAAATTACAATACCTACTGAATATTCATGGACAAGGTGGAAGGAGGAACATTGTATCCATTTTAGAAAGTAAAGAAACATATCTATTTAATTTCATAAGCGAACGGAGCAGACCCTGATCAGACGGCTGATCTGGGTCTACTCTGTTTGCAAATGCATGAACATGCGTTTATATGAGGGAAAGGGTTAAAGAATATATACCGATTGTCTGGCATCAAGGAAAACATTTGCTAGATCATAAGGTGTCGCAGAAACCAAATAGCCTGACCCTAATAGTAGTGGTGACACTATAAAAATTAAACAAGTCACCCTTGTTTTACAGAGCCAAATTATTCTCGGAATGGGTGACATGAGATACAATGGTTTACTTAGTGTTTTAAGACTAAACTATTTCCCTCATTAATATTCATTTAAGAAATAATTACATCATAATTTAAAGTTTAATGCATGTTTATAATGACACGTGATTAGAAGCAATTTTGGTCATGGCAGGAACTGTAAAATAATTCCATATTATTTCGGAAGTACACGAAGCAGACCCTGAGCAGACGTAGTTTAAACATATTTTATTTCCATTCTATACATATATTGGAAATGGGGATGGGTCACAAGTTCTGACAACGTTAGTTTCGACCCTCCCCTACAAAACTGTGTACAATCAAAATGCAATGGCGATTTCTACATGACATACAGCTAGTAATCACATAACAAAACAAAGTGAAAAAAAAATGAAAACGAGAAAGAATGTGTAGGAGAATGACAGACAAAGGATAAAGAGGAGAATAGGGGAGTGTAAGAGAAGAGAAGTTGCATGTTAGAGAGAAAGACAGAGTATAAAAACTATCATTGAATCAAGCAAATGATCAGACGACTAAAGCATTTGATGTTGAATACATAAATTAAGAAAGACACATTTGAGGTAAAGATTCAAATTTAAATTAAAATCTCCCAGTTTGTTTAATGTAAGCATGCACGGCAGAAAAAAGTGTTTTATTGTCATCATCACTCAATTCTAATTTACCGAACAACAAAGTATCCGTGTTTAGAGGGTGGTAATTTCGCGTGGCATTAAAAAGGTTTAATCTCTGTTCTTGGAAAATTCTACATCTAAAGAAGTAGTGATGTGCATCTTCAATTTCATTTGAGCAATTACACATTGGGTTTGGGTTAAGGTGATTATTAAATAAATCACTGTTCAAATTGCTACAGTGGTTTCTTATTCTAGCGTGCATTACAGATAAACGTCTATCTCCAAAACAATAAAAGGATGGAACAAAACAATTATTTGGGCTATAAGAGCTATCGCGTAAGCCTTTCTTAAAAGAACTCAAAGTATTTGAATTTCTGATATCAGTGTTAATATTGTTCCATAAACCTATTGACGATGGAATACACGAATGTTTTGAAATAGTTGTTCTAGTAAATGGAACTTCGGTGTTTCCTCGATTTCGCAAAGCATAGTGGGTTATCTCCCCTACACTGGGTGGTAACAAGTCGCTTATATATGATGGAACCATATTATGATGAGTTTTGTACATGAAGGATAATTTCTGCACTTTACGTCTTCTTGAAAGAGAATCCCATCCACATTCACGATAGAGATTGTCAAGGGATACAGATCTGGTGAGTCCAGTTACAATACGAGCGGCTTCATTTTGCATTTTTTCCAAAGACTCTGAGCAATGTATAGAACAGCCATCCCAAACTATTGAAGCATATTCCAGTATTGGCCGAACATAAGATATATATATTTGATTCAAAGAATGTCTATTCAAAGTAAATTTAAGTTTCTTCATTATTCCAATTGTTTTTGATGCTGATTGTAATATATTGTCAATATGGTTATTCCACTGGCCATTTGAAGTCAAGGTTACTCCTAAGTGCTTATGTGATTCAACAAATTTAATGTTAGAATCTTCAAAAATAAGATTTGGATGCACAACATCATTTTTACAAAGCGAAAACATCATTGCTTCAGTTTTATTGGGATTAAAACTGACAAGCCACGTCTTTGCCCAAGCTGAAATTAATCTTAGATCGTGGTTTAACATACCCTCAATATCATTTAAATTAGAGGCAGAAATGTACAACGAACTATCATCTGCAAATAATCTGGTTAAACTCAGTAGAGAGTTCGATATATCATTAACATATATTAAGAATAAAAGAGGCCCTAACACAGATCCCTGAGGAACACCGGCTGATAAAGTCTTTATATCAGAATTTGAAGATCGAAGAACAACTTTTTGAGATCTATTGTTCAGATAATTAGAAATCCATGACAAAAGGTGTCCGTTTATGCCATTTTCCTGTAATTTAAAGATGAGGCCTTTATGCCACACTCGATCAAAAGCCTTAGAAATGTCACAAAACACCATACAAGAATACTGTTTTTTATCAAAGGACTGGCATATATGATGTACTATATCAATCAGTTGATATACAGTTGAATGATTAGGAAGGAACCCAGATTGATATTTATAGATGAGGTTATTTTCAAAGAAAAAGTTGTACATATGTTTGAAGACAATTCTTTCGAACACCTTACCACAACAGCTGATTAGTGAAACAGGTCTATAGTTTGATGGTAATGATTTATCCCCCTTTTTGAACAGTGGAATTACATTTGCTATTTTCCAAGAATTTGGAAAAACACCTTCATTTAGAGATCTATTAAAAAGTATTGCAAGTGGTTTCGATATTGATTTTACTGATCCTTTAAGCATTCTGTGTGAAATTCTGTCTGGTCCTGACGCTTTGTCTACAGCAAGTGAAATGATAATTTCTTCGATCTCAGTTTCAGAAATATCAATATTTGTCAATCTATTTCCAGTTTTAGGTGACAGCGGAGGAAGACGAGCATTTTTATCATCTATATTAGATATTGAAACAAAATAATTATTTAAACAATCAACCTTTTGTTTCCCTGATATGGACCATTGGAGTTCTCCGCTGGGCCCAGTTTCGTACGACGGCGGTATATTTGATGGGCAGCTATTCTTTTTTATAAAGTGCCGAATAATATTCCAGAACCTTTTTTATTATTTGTTCTTAATCCTTCTAGATTATGTTCCAATGAGTTGAAAAATGTTTGCTTTGCATGTTTTTTCATAGTATTGACCTTATTACGAACATGCTTATACCTATTAATATCATGCTGTTTCTTGGTTCTAAACGCTATTTTTTTAAGCCTATCTCTTACTCTACATGCTTTACGTAATTCAGAATCGAACCAAGGTTTATCGTCTTCGCGAACTGTAATTATCTGTGATGGAATACATTCATGAACAAATTGGTGAAATGTTTCAGTAAACAAATCACAAGCCTCATTAACCGAGCCATCATTATGACACTGCCAATCAAAAGACGATAATTTTGCATTTAAAAAATCAAAATTGGCCCTTTTGTATAAGTATACTTTTCTTTCAAAACTACCCTTTATTTCATATGGAAAAGGTAAATGAATATATGTAGCACTATGATCGCTTATATCAGGTGGTACTGTTAATGTCCCAGAGTCCTCATATAGCATGTCAGAAGGGATAATAATAGGATCTAGTTGTGCATTAAGTCTTGTTGGTGATTTAATAGTATTGATCATAGAATTTGTTAACATAATATCCTTCAGATTTCGCCTAGTATAATTTAACAAATCTTCATTAAAATCTCCAAGTAAAATGACGTTCATGGATAATTCATATGCCTTCTCAATATTACGATTAAGATTAACAAAGAAGTCAACATCAGATGTCTTAGGACTATAAAAGGTTCCAATCAAATATGAGGTTTTGTTAACTTTGACCCTTATCCAGATGGATTCAGTACAAAATTGTTCAAGATCAGGAACTCTTTCATAAATCAAATTAGACGATAGGTAAATAAGTATCCCCCACCATGATTCGTTCTATCTTTTCTAAAAGGACAACTAAACATTTCAGACAAACATAAGAATTCATCTGAGACATTTACATCTAGATGAGTTTCTGTGAAACATAATATATCAAAATCAGCAAAGTTATCTCGGATGAATTCTAATTTATGTCGTATACTTCTAATGTTGCAATGTAAGATAGATAGATTATTTGTATCCGATTCAATCGGTCCTGGGTTAGACTCAATATCCCCTGCTTGCATTAGCAAAATAGTCAGTAGAACAGCATAAAACATAGTAAACAAAACGTTCTCTAACAACAGAGAACGCGTCTGAGAATAAATTAAACATAATCGAGAAGTTAAACAACTTTACCCTCACATGCGTCTTTCTATAAAAGCAATATCTCCTGCCATGGAACAGACCAATGGAACATCTCCAACTTAATAAATCATTACCCATTAGGTAATAAAAATAGTATCAATATTGATATATCCATTGGGTCTGGTCCACTGCAGGATGGAGTCGTCTGATCACGTGTTGTATGAGAATAATGAACAAATGAGAGATTGAACTGAGCAGACGTCTGCTACTCTGTTAAAAAAGAATGGAAAATGTATCTAAGAGGAAACAATAAGACAATGATCCTCTACCGTGCTGTGAGTAACAGTGTGGTAATAGTGTCATACAGCAGCAAGTTAAAGGTAATGAAATGAATATTGTAAAAATTGCCACAGAGAATGGTTGACATAACTTAGAGCTGTGTTCGTTGTTTCAGGATTCCCAGAGCCCCCCGGTGACGTACACGAATGCCGGATGAATTGGGACTGTGGCACATTCCTTTTCCACTGGACCATGGGAGACAGTGACATCTGTCTTCATCCTGATGCCGGCATGAGAATAGGAAACAACAATGGCGCATATAAGAGGGGGGTGATTGAGGTAGCTACAAGTACATATACAGCCTATTTGTGAAGGAACGTTGGTGTCTTTAACCCTTTAACTCCCAAACAAAACAAAATAAACTCGTCTAAAGCATGTTACATTGTGTGTGTTGTGTGTGTACGTGTTGTGTGTTTGAGTATGTGTGTGTGCGTTAGCGCATACATGCGCGCGTGTACGTTGGGTGCACATTGCTTTCGGTACGTGCGTGCGTTGGGAGGTTCTTGCTAAATAAAAAATATATATATGCGGGTTAAAACCTTTTGACTACAGTGCAGACCCTGATTAAAGGGTTCCTCTAGTAGACTTCTGATCTGGGTGTACACTGTATATAAATGTCTCATGTATGAGATTTTAAAATGTGATTGGTTACACGCGCATGCTCTTAATGCAGAATGCGAGTACTGCAGAAAGCTCCCAGAGGAGTTTCATAGGATATTTAATCCGTTCAGCCTTGAATATCCAACCAGTGTTTGAGTCCACTTGATAGGAAAGGTTTAAACTTGCTAGGTTCGGAGGGAGGTGGGAAGGGCTAGAAAGTGACAGTGAGAGAGAGAGAGAGAGAGACAGGGATGGAGACCAAAGAGACATAGATAGAGGCAGATAGAGGGGAGGAATAAGAAAGATAGAAAGAGAGAAAAAAGAATGAAAGAAAGAGAGAAAGAAAATTATGGCAAAGAAAGAGAAAGGAAGAAGGGGAGGACGAAAGAAGAATAGGGAGACGGTTGGATAGATAGAGGGAGATATTGAGTGGGATAAAATAAGTAAGTGGAGTGAGTGAGAGAGATAGATAGAGAGCGAGAGAGAGAGAGAGAGAGAGAGAGAGAGAGAGAGAGAGAGAAAGATTTGAGATACATACAGATTAATGTCTATGGTTTCCCGGCTACAGATTCACCTGTACAATGCTGGCGACGCTACTGCGGAAGATCAGTCTGGTATCAATTTCTTCTTGACACCAAACAGACGGACATACGATGCTGCTGTATTCTTGTTCGGACAAGCAACACTGAACATTCCACCGGGAGAAGAAGACTACGTGGTCAATGGAGGATGCAGTGCGGACTGTACTGGAGCCGAAATGACCGGACCGATAAATGTCACCGCAGCCTTCAATCACATGCATGACACTGGTAGGTGGTTTCATGTTTAAACCTTAAGAGCGGAAACCGAGTATGTAAGACATTTGCTAATGGAGCCATTCGATCAGGGTCTGCTAATGGAGCCATTCGATCAGGGTCAGCGTCTTTTGTCATAAAAATCATTTTCGTCAGTGTTATTTTTGATACACCCTTTTGTTTAATTTATGATCAGAAACAGAGGAGACGGTGTTAATTATTCAACAGTCTACTGTTTATGGACACCAATGGTGCAGATCCTGATCAAAGGGCTCGCCCAGGAACACGTTGATCTGGGTCTACACTGTTGGAAAAGTTCATATACTCGGTTAACCAGTGTAACTCCCTTGCTCTTACGAGAAACTTTACTGAAGCTATGCTTTCAGATGTCATTTATAAATGCTTAGTTGATGTAAAATCAAGAGAGTACATTCTTTGTCATGTATACACACAGTATACTTACTTAAAATGTAGAGGCTACATTCGTCGTCATGCATACAGCTAACGCCCAGAAGTTACATTCTTTGTCATGTACACATACAGTATACTTACTTAGTGAAACATTTAGGGGCTACACTTCAACTCAATTCTTTATTTGCGAGTATGCCTCCTGCCCATACACAAAAGGCGTATCATACATAATGGAAACACATTGAAGGGTAAAGGAGCAGATAATATATATTCAAAACACAGACCTACCCTCAGAAAACCACATTTTCCCTATGGAAATGTATATTTATACTTATAGTTGCAAACATTGTATATCTAGACCAGACGGTTCCCATGGAACCGTCGATCCTGAGTTACAATATTTGGCAATAAAGGACACATGTCGCTTAAAATTTACATGTACTTTTATATTGGTACAATACAATTCTACCGTGCCCCTTCATTTACAATACTGAAGCATTGCAGACACAGAACTTCAAGACAAACCAAACTGCCTCCATCCCCATTGTTTGGCATGCTTTTATCCACCATCATTCACAGAAATGTTTTGGATGTAAACAGCGCAGATCCGGGTCTCATATATCCAAAAGCAGTGTGGCAGTTTAATGTTGTAGTTTTAATGCAGCTTAATGTTTTATTAATCTTAATTAATTTAGACTTAATGCAGTTTAATATTAAGTATTATTGATCTTTAACACAGGTGGAAGCTTAATGCAGGGTGAAAGTCATGCAGAAAGCTCTTCTAGGAGCTTTCTGTATGCCTTTCAACCTGCATTAGGCAGCCACTTGCCTACAAAGACATGAATTCCTCATTGCTAAATTTCGTAGTATCGAGTTTTTACTGTAGTAACCATGCATGTATATCTCAAGCAAATGTTTATATACATGTAATGAACAAGTCATCAAGAAATGATATTCATCTTCAATACATTCGTCACATTAAAGACAGTGTCAAAAATATATTGCAATGCTGTAATGTTGTCCTTTTGCATTCGTCAGACAGTCAAAAGAACTTCTACACATCTAGTACAGAGATGTACTCTTCAATGCCATATGGTTGTTTAAATATTAGATACAGTTAGACCTCTCTTAACCGGAATTCTAGTAGAGAATAATTTAGATACTTAAGCCAGGTGACTGCTTAATGCAGGGTGAAAGTCATGCAGAAAGCTCCTCTAGGAGCTTTCTGCATGACTTCCATCCTGCATTAAGCTGTCACCTGTCTCCAAGACCGATATTTATACTAAATTTAACGTCCGGTTAAGAGAGGTTTTACTGTCCGATAAGAGAGGTTTTACTGTAGTAGCACAATTTACTTGACCTCCTGTGTTGCATATGTTGATCAATTTTATTTGCAGCGACTTAAATATCAACATATGCAAATTTGGAGGTCATGTAAATTGTTTATAAATACAAACAATGGGTGAGTATGGACACGTTGTGCCCTCCGCACACAGCAAAATTGTTTGCAAACAAATTTAATCTGAGGACTGTGACCCAAGTTTTGTATCCAAGTCTGTCAAAATACATTAACATTTCATAGCAAACTTGACGCATGCACCCTTTCGCTTGGACACTGTCCTTAAGCAATATCTGACACACTTCTTTGTCGCATATATAGACATTGGGAAGCGTCCAGTATCGCCCACCATTGAGTGATTACACGCATGTATATTTGCATTCAGAAGCCTTTTACATGCATGAATATGAATATTTTCAATACCTGACATATTTATCGTGCCCCACATTTCGGAACCGTACCCCAGAATGGGAGAAATTTAGCAGTAATCAATTTAATAAAATAATGTATGGTAGACATGAATGATGATTAAATGTGTCAAACATACATAAAAGGACTTTCTTGGCTTTGGTTGTAGTTGAGACTGACATCTTATACAAGGAGAGTCTGTTTGTAAACTGCATGCCTACGTACGTAAAACCACTAACCACGTCAAAAGTGTTGCTATTATACCTTCACTTTTTTCATTGCGCTTCCACCTCTTTTAAACGCAGTGACCTTTGTTTTTGTTATATTTACCGTCAATTTAACTGTTTACAAAACCTTTGCAACATATTTAGCTGTTTTTACAGTCCAACAACTGTGTCTGCTATTAAGGCAATATCGTCAGCAAACATAGGCAGAAGTATTTCAACCGTATTTTGAACATAGCTGCACACCACATATGTCATAATTTCAAAGGATTGTATACACTTCATTGATATTTGGCTTAAATTGTCTTTAATTGAATCGATTTAAAAACTTTACCATTTATGATATTTTTCTGTAAAACCTTATACAATATACACTGGTAAACTGAATCGAAAGCCTTCTGATGTGTGCGTTATGAACTGTAGTAAAACCCGATCTAAAGCCAGACATTCACACATCTTGTTGTATATCTCAACATAAAATGTCACCCGTCTTGTGTTAACTTTACTAACGATATCCAATAAGACTAACCCTCTATAGTTGTTTGTAGAGTTTATATTATATAGTACCGGTATATAATATATGTGACCAGGATATTCACCGTTGGCAAAATCCTATTAAACATATTACACAAAAATGCAACAGTAAAGATGTAACATTTTGAGGCTACAGTTTGACCTGCATTAAGCTTCCACCTACATTATTACAGATCCATAATAAGACCTCTGGTTGATGGCCGCTTAACCGTTTACCTGATAGAAGCGGCTTTAAGCGTGTTTGATTTATTCCTCCGCTGAAGAAAATAGTTCAAATTCATACAGTCATGAACATATTGCATAATAAATATTTTCTATATCCTAGTAGGTGGTAGCTTAAAGCAGGCTGAAAGTAAAGCAGAATGCGCCTTAAGGCGCATTCTGCTTTACTTTCAACCTGCTTTAAGTGGTCATATGTCTTCAAAACTAGAAACAGGCTATTGGGTAAAGGGTTAAGACAAGTTACTGTAGTTCAAAAGTATCGTACATGTATTGTAAACACTAAACAGGCTACATCTGAACTACTATGACACTGTTTTATATTGACCCTGGTTGGAACAGTCTTAGCTCGCCGTCTATCAAAGTTTCTCTGGTAATCTTTTGTGATACGCTAAATGTGAGCAAATACTACAATAGGTTTCTCTAGTATTTTGCACGGATACGCAACAATGAGCATATACATGTACTACAATACTGTCACTGTCTAGTACATTGGTAGCTGGCTGTCTATTTAGACTTCTGTTGTGTTCTTTCAGTGACACAACTGTGAGTAAATACTACAATACAGTAGTCTTAAGCGGCCATCAAATTCACGTGTAGTTTTTGCACTGCATTAAGCAACCATCTGCTTTTTAAGACATACAGTAAAACCCCGCTAATGCGACCACCTAAAAGAGTATAATTCTGGGTGCTAGATGCAGGTGGTAGCTTAATGCAGGACAAAAGTAAGGCAGAAAGCTCCTATGGGAACTTTCTGCATTACTTTTGTCCTGCATTAAGCAACCACCTGTTTAAAAAGACACCCATGTTTATTCATTAAGTGGTCGCATTAGAGGGGTTCTACTGTAGTACCCAGTTGTTAGGAAAGTAGTATACATGTCTTTGTGAAGTATATAATACCCAGATAAATGAATTGACACTTAGGAAGGTTATGCTGTAGTTTCTACTGACATTGTCCAAGACGTTCATTGCTCTCTGTCTCTAGGTGTCTCTGGTGTGTCTCAATGGATCGAGAATGAGCGTCGTGTCAACTATATTGCCTATGACGAGATGTTTAACTACGAAACCACAAAATATCACAAGTATGCAGCTACCAACTACCAAATTCTGCTCGGTTTTATATTCGTTTTTGAAAACTTCTATCTATGCCTATGTTTTTAAGGATTGATGATATAATGATTTGCACATGTCAGCTAATCCGGTCAGTAGACCTTTTTACCTAGTCTCCTCACATAAGAGAGACTGGTCATGGTGAGTAAAGATACGGAAAGACTAGATTAAGAAGTAAAAGATTACACCATTAAAACCAGTAAATATGGAAAAATAGTCAAACAGGGAGAGCCACACACGAAATGACACCGCACCAAACACCATCAAACAAGAAACGGTAAAGCCACAAGACAAAACATAACAGGACGCATATCAAGACGAAAAACATTAAACATTAAGCATATTAAACAGCAAAATTGACCGTAGGCTGAAAGCAGGAGTACCGCCTTGGAACGGCCAGCAACCAAAATAAGCTACTGGGGGACTTAAACCTGGTTTACGGGTACCCAACCTCGTCCTTATCCCTCTTTCATCAAAGTCAAAGTGTAAATAAAATTCCCCCTCCAGACAACCGCCATCTGCAAAAGAAGTTTCAACCCTTAAAGTACATTTTTGATAAATCTGTTTCTTTACTTTCTAAAATGGCTTCTTAATCTGGTCTTGCGAACAAAGTAAACCCATATATGTTGACCTGCTTTGCTCTGCTTTGCCTATAAGAGCCGTCTGATCAGGGTCTACTCTATTTGTTAATGGAATTTGAAAAATCTGTTTCATTTCTTTCTTAAATTGCTACAATGTTCCACGTGCAATATTTTGGCCAAGAATATTCATTAGGTATCGAAATTTGGAGAACAAGCAAAGTGTTAATCAGTATTTATATTCAGCGGAATCTTCATGAATATTCGAAACGTAAACGGTTTATGTCAGGTTTGAGTACTTTACAGGTTCGAGGAACCGTTGGTGATCAACCCAGGAAGCAGGTTAAACATGGAGTGCCACTACAACACCACAATGCGCAACAGGACGCAACATTTTGGCCTCAGTACCTATATGGATGAAATGTGTTTTGGGTATTTAATGTACTACCCAAAAGAGAACCTGCCTTTACCAGGTACATATAGTTAGCCTACGGTTTTAATCGCATCTGGAAAAAGAGTAGACCCTGATCATACGGCTCCTTCAGGCCATGCTTTCTACTTATCAATTGATATAAAGCTGAGTATAAAACAATGTCATTCTTCATGTGCTTTTTTAAAAATTTCTGTAAATATTCAGGATATTATTTATTGTATGAAAAGTCATGGAGTAAATAATACAGTAAAGCCTCTCTATATGTTTTATATGTGTGAAGGGTTGAAATGATTGTGATAAATATTTATCACAATGGTTTTAAGTAGTGACTTTTATAGAGGCGTCAAAGGGCGTCAATATGCGGTAATGGGTTAAACAGACTTTAACCCATTCCCTCATACTGACGACTTTTGACGACTCTTTAAAAGCCACTTTGTGAAATCATTGTGATAAACAGAGCATTTGCTCCTATAGGAGCAAATGCTGTATTTATCACCATGGTTTTAAACTACAAAATTCTAAAAAAAAATCCTTTTGTCTAGTTAATGCTGCTTTTCGGTAGATTTATACAAAGAGGTTGTATCTAAAAATAGCTTATGAGGTAATGGGTTAAGGCTGGGGCTTGCTCTAATCAAGATGAAACTTATGCAAAAAGTTCACTATGCAGTAACCCTTAACACTTTCGCTGCAAAATGTTGTCGTCTGCTAAATTGTTTGTTGTCTGCTAACTTTGTCGTCTGCTACAATTTTCCATTTTTATTGTTCTTCATTTTTGTTTCAAGAAACAGTCATAGTAACAAAGAATTTGGATCATGATGAGACGCCGAGTTACTCGGCGTCTCATCTTGATCTAAACTGTTTGCATAGGTAATCACAGATGCGACATTGGCAGCGAAAGAGTTAAACTGCACAACAAATGCAATGTAATAGTAAATTGTGAATACATTGCTACAGCAAATAAAATGTAATATTAAATGGTAAACACATTGCTACAACAAATGAAATGTATTAGTAAATAGTAAATACATTAGTAAATAGAGAATACATTGCTACAACAAATGAAATGTAATAGTAAATAGTGAATACATTGCTACAACAAATAAAATGTAATAGTAAATAGTGAATGCATTAGTAAATAGTTAATACATTGCTACAACAAATGAAATGTAATAGTAAATAGTGAATACATTGCTACAACAAATAAAAATGTATTAGAAAATGGTAAATACATTAGTAAATAGTGAATACATCGCTACAACAAATGAAATGTAATAGTAAGTAGTGAATACATTGCTACAACAAATGAAATGCATTAGAAAATAATAAATACATTGCTAAAGCAAATCAAATGGGTAAGCACAGATGTGACATTGGCAGTTAAAGAGTTAACCTGTACAACACATGAAATGTAATAGTAAATAGTGAATACATTGCTACAACAAATGAAATGTATAAGTTAATAGTAAATACATTGCTACAACAAATAAAATGTAATAGAAAATGGTGTAAATACTGCATTGCTACAACAAATGAAATGTAATAGTAAGTAGTGAATACATTGCTACAACAAATGAAATGTAATAGTAAATAGTGAATACATTGCTACAACTAATAAAATGTAATAGTAAATGGTAAATACATTGCTACAACAAATGAAATATATTAGTAAATAGTCAATACATTAGTAAATAGTGAATACATTGCTACAACAAATGAAATGTAATAGTAAGTAGTGAATACATTGCTACAACAAATGAAATGTATAAGTAAATAGTAAAACATTGCTACAACAAATGAAATGGGTAAGCACAGATGCGACATTGGCAGCGAAAGAGTTAACCTGGTGAATATTTCCAGAGACTTCTCTCCCATGATGAATATTAATAAACTAACTCTTGATATTGTATTTTAAAACAAGTGAATGCTTTGCTACAACAAATGAAATGTAATAGTAAATAGTGAATATATTGCTACAACAAATCAAATGTAACAGTAAATGGTAAATACATTGCTACAACAGATGTAATGTATTAGTAAATACATTGGTAAATAGTGAAAGCATTGCTACAACAAATGAAATGTAATAGTAAGTAGTGAATACATTGCTACAACAAATGAAATGTAATAGTAAATAGTGAATACATTGCTACAGCAGATAAAATGTAATAGTAAATAGTAAATACATTGCTACAACAGATGAAATGTAATAGTGAAAACCTTTGCTACAACAAATGAGATATAATAGTAAATAGTGAATACATTGTTACAACAAATGAAATGTAATAGTAAATAGTGAATTCATTGCTACAACAAATGAAATGTTATGGTAAATAGTGAATACATTGCTGCAGCAGATGAAATGTTATAGTAAATAGTGAATACATTGCTACAACAGATGAAATGTAATAGTAAATGCATTGCTACAACAAATGAAATGTAATAGTAAGTAGTGAATACATTGCTACCACAATTAAAATTTAATAGTAAATAGTGAATAAATTGCTATCACAAATGAAATGTAATAGTAAATAGTGAATAAATTGCTATCACAAATGAAATGTAATAGTAAATAGTGAATACATTGCTACCACAATTGAAATGTAATAGTAAATAGTGAATACATTGCTATCACAAATGAAATGTAATAGTAAATAGTGAATACATTGCTACCACAATTGAAATGTAATAGTAAATAGTGAATAAATTGCTATCACAAATGAAATGTAATAGTAAATAGTGAATACATTGCTACCACAATTGAAATGTAATAGTAAATAGTGAATACATTGCTACCACAATTGAAATGTAATAGTAAATAGTGAATACATTGCTACCACAATTGAAATGTAATAGTAAATAGTAAATTGGCAACTTAACCCTTAACTCTATGAATATTCATGTCAGAAATAATGACATAATGAATATCTATTAGATGATTTTGTATAATGGTATGTACAGTCCCTCTAATGCGACCACTTAATGAATAAACATGGTGTCGTTATAATCATGGGGTTGCTTAATGCAAGACAAAATGCAGAAAACTCATCTGGGAGCTTTCTGCATTACCTTTGTCCTGCATTAAGCTACCGCCTGCCTCTACCACCCAAAACTTTACCACTTTTAGGTGGTCGCATTAGAGGGTTTTACTGTATACACACGATTGTTTGGCAGAATTATATCTATATCTATATTATATCTCTAATAACACCATAAGCAACCAGGGCCGACCCTGATCAGACAGCGCCCACAAGATCTACTCTGTTTGCAGCGTGATAAAAAGTAGCCTCTTTTAAACCCTTTCCGTCGACTCTGATCTGGTTCTACTCTGTTTACAAAGGCATATGTATAGAGTAAAGTTTTAACGGATAGCTTGGAAACCCGAAAAGACCACTACCTTTGTGTCAAATGAAGTCTTAAGAATCATTTATATGTCGCCTGTGTCTATTTTCTGTGTCCATGCCCGTCACTCCCTGCCACCTATATGTATGTATGTCACGCTCTTTGCAAGACGCTTTTTCTTCATACCTCTGCCATCTCTTTTGTCCACCACATGCTAGGGGGTTAATTTCTCTGTCATTATTTCAAGGTTGCAGCTCCACAGGTGACCTTGACACTTGCGACAAAGCGAATGCTGTCATTAGGGGGTGTGACCTGACCAAGCTGAACTTCAGGCAAGTGATATGTTGTGTTAGTAAACATACAGCATGCAAAAATATTTGTCTTACTTACACCTTTTACCTGATGAATATTCAGTGATCTTATGACAACCAGACATAAAACACAATGTACAGTAAAGTCTCGCCAATGCGACCATATAATTTATAAACATATGAGTATGTAAAAGCCGGCGGGCGGTTTTTATTGCAGAACAAAAATAACGCTCATGCCCTTTTTCTTGCATTAAGCTACCACCTGCTTTAAATCTATTGTCTTTACTGTATTGTTAACATTGCATCGTGGATTACAATACTGTCAGTAGTACCCTCTTGTTGCAACCGATACAATCCTGATATATATGTATAACCCTGTCTGAAGTGTTCCAGTTATCTCCCTTTGCAGTGACCCAGACAACGTACCACACTACTCAGTCGTGCAGGACTACTGTTCGGTGGAACTCTGTCTAAAGGAATGTATGACCTTGTTGAGAGATGTCAGGCGACACCCTTGCTACTCTGGGAGCGTACGAGACCACACTATGGGCTTCATCGACAACGCCGCAAATCCGACAGAGAAGATCAACATGCTGAGCTTTTGGCTCAAGATGAGATCATGTGACCACGAATTCGGAATGGAAAGGGCATCGGACATGACGGGTGCTGCCACCAAACCGTTCATCCAATCAGTTGTACCTTTATCTGTAATTTTGTTACTTGCAATAGTTAAACTAATGAACTAGTTTGGCTATCAAGAGTCATACTTTTGATCAGCAGTAACAGGATGAAAATATGCTGAGAATTTATGTTGCGTGTCGTCATATATACTTATGTGCATTAACACATGTGACCATGGCAGTAACGGCAGGATCATATCTATATTATTTCATAAGCAAACAGAGCAGACAGAAGCCGTCTGGTCTTGGTCTACTTTGTTCGCAAAGGCGTATTTATGATACATTATACTGATGCATTAAATTCACTAAAACTAAGGTTTATGAATTCATTTAATATTTGTCATAACCATAAATCTAAGAGTGGAGAAATCCGCCCGTAAAATTGCAGCTGACTATATAAGCCATTGTGGTCTGCTTGACACATATTCGTCTGCTTAACCTTTCAGAGTGGGCGTTTCTTCAATTTCTTAATGAAAATATAAATAGAGTGCTAATCAGTTTGGATCCTGATGAGAGGTAGAGTTACTCGGCGTCTCATCTGGATCCAAACTGTTTGCATAAGATATTACAGACCTGTATCCATGACAGTGAAGGGCGGGTTAACTCTTTTGGCGCCAAATTTAAAAGTGTCGTCTGCAATAATAATTTTATATTAAATATAATTCTAAACTAAATAATAAAGGTATATTAGTAAAACGTTTGGTTTTAAAAACCTGTATGCTTGGGCTAAAATAACACAGAAAACAGTGAAGTCCCAGGTCAGATGCCGCCTTGAAAAGGCGGCATCTGACCTGGGACTGCCCTGTTTTCAATGGTGCCAACAGACGACATTGGCGCCGAAAGAGTTAAGATAATTGTAAAACTTAATAATTATCTACATATCATATTTTTATTTCGGCCAAAAACTCAAAGTCGGGAAATATATGTCGGGGAAACTACCCCATGACTTATATAGAAACTGAACTTACTTCATGTGATAAATCCCAGATATGGTTAGACCAAATTATACTCCCTCCGGAGATTTGTATGAACGATTGCCTTTGCTGCAAATCATGTACGAATCATTATTAACCTTACTCTGCGCTAGTCTGTGTAATTCTCGGTCCTCCCGTTAGTAGGCAGTGTGAAATGTTGACCCAAGAAGCAATGTTCTATGGACAATGTTCGTGTCGTTAGGGTGATTCTGTCTTGGGTCGGACACTGAAGAAAAAGAAGTAAGAAGTGCCCTCGGATCTGTATTTACAGCACATTCAACCATGACCTGCCCATTTAATAAATAATTCAATCTGCATTCGCTATGTACAGTAATCCCACCCCTTTACTGAATTATTCTGATCGAACCCTATAACTTACACGTCTTCTACAAGGGATAATATATGAACATTTTCCTACAAGTACTCCTGTTGGAGCGTTCTGTTTTACTTTCACCTTGCTTTAAGCAGCCACCTGCCTTTAACACAAAACAACTTGATGTAATTTAGTGGCCATTATAGAGAGGGTTTACTGTATGTTCATTTTGTATAATGGCATATAAACGCTGGAAAGTTTGGCCGTGGCCATATTAATGCATAGCTATATTAATGCATAAGCAAATAGAGCAGACCCTGATCAGACGGCTCGAATAGGAGTCACCTGATCTGGGTCTACTTTGTTTGCAAATGCGTAGAAAGGCATATTTATTGAGTAAATACATTGCCATTTAAGTGTTAACAAGAATATATATCCTGTAAAAACAATCCTAAGATCTCAGGGTACAGAGAAAACAGTACAATGTGAGATCATGTCCCATTGCCTCACGGCACATTTGAAGAAAATCTGAATAGCTACAACAAGGTCTAGCGAACATTTGACTTCCTTAAACAGACCTTTCATAACGCACAGTAACTGTCCACCGATACAAGCTCGAATGTGTTCAATGTTACAGACCAGAACATTCCACTTGTTTTCATGAAGGAAGAATGTCGTACTCACGCACTGTACGATTAAATACACAATTTGTGCAGCGCGACTTCCTCATTGATTTATACAACAAAGACCCGTTTTAGTATAAAAACCTTTCCCTGTCTATTCTGTTTGCTGATAGAATTTGATAGATCTGTATAAAAAAAAAAGGTAAAGTTTCTAAAAAGGCTAAACTTTTCCACCTTCAATATTTAATTATAACTATGTTATCCATTAATATTCAGTAGGTATTGAAATTTGGAATACACATAGAAGAGAGAAAGGGTTAAAGACAAATATAGTTACATGTATTCATACAATGATCGCTTTAGAATGGTTTAACTGTAATACGGCTAATACATGACCGTGCTTTAGAGTATTGTTATAGTGTTTATTTCTGTCTGCACACGCGTGCAAAATCACTCATCCCTCACATTGCGGCAATAGCTTGTGTTATATAATTGTCCGACCCCATACAGAGTTGGACGGTGACACAACGAACTATTGATCAAGGAATAGGCTGGTAAATGTTATAATGGAGTTAGCGACAAGGTAAGTTAACCGAAGCTATATACATGTATAACAGTTCAAAGTGCTTTACTCCATAAAAACGCCTTTCTATGCATTTGCAAACAGAGTAGACCCAGCTCAGACGGCTCGTACAAGGAACCGTCTGAACAGGGTCTGCCCTGTTTGCTTATGAAATGATATAAATATAATTTTAACGATTCTAACATGTTAAACAATCTCTTGTATAACTGCCATTATAAAAACAGTGAATTAATACTTATGACGTCATTATTTCTTGTATAAATATTCATGGTGTAATGGGATTTTCATACATATTCTTATAAGAAATAGCGCCTTATAAACAGTAATTAACAGATTTAATTTTTGCAACAGCATATGAACAGGAATATCTAAGCCCTGCCCAAAACCGTCGAATCATGTCTTTATTAGTCAACATATTTTTTTCAGACAGCTCCTATAATATATGTCTGACTTGGGTCTACTCTGTTTGAAAATGCGTCATTATGCGTATTTATGGAGTAAAGGGTTTATATGCTGATAACCCTTGCAAACAGTTTGGCTTCAAATTGGACAGATCATATGTAGAAGACCCGTCGTTAGTGAGCTACAGTACTGACACGTTTTGTTTGATATCTACTATGAACGTTACAAAATATTAACCCTTCGCTTGCTGAATTTTAAAATACATTTCTCCTTCTTTACCCATGCCCTGTTGTATAATTACATATATCTTCACCGTGTACAAGTATTTCGCTGTGCAATCACTGCTGTGGAGTGCACGGGTTGCACAATCAACTTGTAAATAGTGCAGACCCAGATGAGACAGCTCCTGCAGGAGCTGTCTCATCTGGGTCTTCACTATTTACAGGTAGGTATATTGACGCGATTAGCAAGCGAAGGGTTAAGCATATTTGAACCAACAGAACTGACGTGTCTACTCGTTTCAGTTGTATTAGGTTGGATTCAGACCAGACCTTAACTAAACCCATTACCCAATTAGGGAATCTTTTATATGCGCTTGCAAACAGAGTAGACCCAGCTCAAACAGCTCCTGTGGGTTATATAATAGTAGGATAAAGATATTTGATTTTACACCTTATTTCATGATAAAAATATCACTCATAATTCCATTTTTAAAATCAAGCTAATTAATATTCATACAGTCATTATTTCTTACATGAATATTCATCAGATTAATGATTAAACCATTTATTCCCATATTATTTAAACCCACCCAGATCTTATTGTGTAATCAACCCATTGTTCATACTAACCCTTTCACTGCCAATGTCGCATAAAGTCACCTCGACAAATAGTGCAGTCCCAGACCAGACGCCGCTTTGAAAAGGCGTCTGATCAGGGATTTCACTTTTTATCTCAATCTCTATTTCTATATCTATGTTTCATTCCTTTGAAATTTGCATTTATTTATCTCATTTACTTATTTTACCACATTATTTAACAAAAGTGGTTTGAAGACGACAATAAGAGTTTTGGCGCCGAAAGGGTTAAGGGGGCAGCAAACAGCGTATTTACTGGTGTCAGCAATTGCCATCGATGGGTTTACACTGTATATCCATGTCCCTTTAAGGGGACTCTATGCACACATAGGTGAAGGTTTTAAACCCTTTGGCAATTTGTATAATGACTCCACATGGTAAGGGATCAACTGTGTTACTGGTACAAAATATAAATCTGCCGCTGATATGTTTTAACATTTACGTCTAAGCAAACTCCAAACCCTTCTACATTCCTTAACCCATTCCCTGTTCTGCATTTAGGCCAAATTTCAAAACCTACTGAATATTCATTAGCAAAATAGTTATAAAGAAATATGGAAGGTGGAGCATTATAGACATATTAGAAAGTAAAGAAACATATCTATCAAATTTTATTAGCAAACACAGCAGATCCTCTAGGAGCCGTCTGATCTGGGTCTACTCTGTTTGCAAATGCGTGAAAACACGTTTATATGAGGGAAAGGGTAAACCCATTCCCTCAGATTGACGCCTTTTGACGATTTTGAAAAAGGTCATCTTTTGAAACCATTGTGAAAATCCCTTTCTCTAGTAATGCTCATTTTCGGTAGACTTATTCAAAGAGATTGTGTCTAAAAATAGCCTATGAGGGAATGGGTTAAGGAGCCCTTCGGTCTGGGTCTGTACTGTTTTTATTTGTCCTTCTAGGGGCACTGTGCATGAGTGGTGGTAAATGTGCCCAAGCCCCACACACTATCCAAAACTTTCTGTGAAGGTAGAGCATTTAGTTAAACATATTAAATGTATTTCTAGTTGGATTTTTCAATTGAAGTTTAACCCTTTACTTCGTGCATAGTTATGTAAGGAATAACATGGATAGTGATTAGATTCATTTTCATAATGAACGCAGTTTTTTACATATAGGAGTCGTTTGATCTGGACCTACTCTGTTTTCAAAGGCATAGGGAGGCGTATATATGGAGTACAGAATTTATTGCATAGCTTATAGACAAATACAGAGAAACCCCTCTAAGCCGGAATTCTGGTGGAGAAGAATTAGGATACTTTTAGGCAGGTGGCTGCTTAATGTAGGGTTACAGTCATACAGAAAGCTCCACAACGTTCACCCTGCATTACGCTACCACCTGCCCCCAAGACATATATTTATACTAAATTTAACGTCCGGTTGAGAGGGGTGTTTATGTAAACAGCACAGTGACACATTCAATTCTTCACAAACAAATATTCATAAACATTCATTCGGCCAAACACAAGGGACTGTCATTTATAAAACCTCTGTATGCAAGCACTGTTTTTAGCTCACCAGAGCACAAAGTGCTCAGGTGAGCTTTTGTGATCGCCTGATGTTCGTCGTCCGTCGGCGTGCGTCGATCGCAGCTTTCATCTTTGGAACAAAGCATCATCTATAGGTCCTCTACAAAAGTTATATGCATTAATATGCCCCTGGTTTCAATAGAAACATATAATGAACATTTTGAAAATCTTCTCTGAAACTGGAGGATTCTCAGCTTTCATATTTGGCACATAACATCATGTTCAGGTCCTCAACAAGCGTTATATAAATAGTGCCCCATGGGTCAAAATTTTCTCCTCTGAAACTAGAAGGTTCTCAGGTTTCATATTTGAAACATAGCATCATGTTCAGGTCCTCTAAAGAAATATGTAAAGTATGTCCCTGGGGTCAAACTTGGCCCCGCCCCAGGGGTGGCCTGTTTGCAATAGAAACATTAGGTTTCATATTTGGCACATAGCATCATGTTCAAGTCTTCTACAAAAGTCATATAAATTATGCCCCTGGGGTCAAAATTGGCCCCGCCCGAGGGATGGCCAGTTTGCAATAGAAACATATCGTGAAAACTTTGAAAAAGTTCTCCTCTGAAACTGGAAGGCTCTCAGTTTTCATATTTTGCACATATCATCATGTTGAGGTGCTCTACAAAAGTTATATAAATTATGCCCTTGAGGTTAAAATTGACCCCGTCCCAGGGGTGGCCAGTTTGCAATAGAAACATATAGTGAAAACTTTGAAAATCTTCTACTCTGAAACTAGAAGGTTCTTTAGCTTTCATATTTGGCAAATAGCATCATGTTCAGGTCCTCTACAAAAGGTATATAAATTATGCCCCTGGGGTCAAAATTGGCCCCGCCCAAGGGCCGGCTAGTTTTCTATAGAAACATATAGAGAAAACTTTGAAAATCTTCTCCTCTGATTGTCTGGTGAGCGATATCAGTGCCATTCTGGCCCTCTTGTTTTATTACATTTGCAGTTTGGATTCATATGGGACACGAAGTAACTGATTGGCATTTTGATTGTATCTTAAAATGAAAAACTTTAAGAAAACAAAAAAGTTTGAGAATTGTAGCAGACGACATTTGTCAGACGACAATTACTCTTTAGATCGTGTAAAACGATACGTAATTCAAAAACAAGTCTCCACTGGTAATCCGAGTACCTACCCTGATTATCCCAATACTTCCCTCTCCACGAGTCTCTACAAAACTGAACAAGTCAACTGGACACCATTGGTAACTTTTGAATTAGACTGATATAATAGCAAATAGCGTAGACCCTGATCAAAATGATCCTGTGTGAATAGTTTGATCTGGGTCTGCACTATTTTGTCTAAATTTGTCTGTCTGCATACTTATGGTAGTTAAGGTACTACGGTCACTTTATAGACATAATCTAGGCACGTAACAAACTAACAACAAAGACGAATGTGACGAGTTGAACATTGTTAACAGCAAATATTGCCGCCTGCTTTACTTCTAAAAATACATTTTCTCCAGTTTCCTTCAAAACCGTTGCTAGAGTGTTACATAGTTTAGATCATGATGACAGGACTTACTCTGCATTTCATCTATGATCTAGATCCAACCAGTTTGCAAATGGTATCACCAGCTCGATAGTAACCTGCTGATAGTTATATAACGGCCATTATCACGTAAATTCTGAAGGAGGTAACAATTGAATGCATTTGAATGTCTCACCCGAATCCGGTAATTTTATGACTGAGGAATGAAATCGAATAAGAAAATACTTGTACTTTGAGCACTGTCAGCGTTGATTGGTTTAGTATAAACGAAGCATTATAATTTAACCCTTCGCTTGCTATTCACGTCAATATACCTACCTGTAAATAGTGAAGACCCAGATGAGACAGCCCCTGCAGGAGCTGTCTCATCAGGGTCTGCACTATTTACAAATTGATTGTGCAACCAGTGCACTCCACAGCAGTGATTTCACAGCGCAATACTTGTACACAGTGAAGATATAAAATTATGTAATTATACAACAGGGCATGGGTAAAGAAGGGGAAGTGTATTTTAAACTTCAGCAAGAGAAGGGTTAAGCATACAAGAATAGTTCTAAAATAACAGCCGTATTTACCCCTTTACCTAATGATTATTCATGAAAAGATAACAAATTTATGAATTTCAGTCAGATGTTGTTTTGTAATTACTTAATGAACAACGGAATTATTGACCATGGTATGCATTTACACTGAGATTTGTATTATCCCATGAGCAAAGAGAGCTGATCCCGACCAGACGGCTCCATCAGGAGCCATCTTGTCTTGGTCTACTCTGTTTGCAATGGTGTGAAAAGGCGTCACAAAGAGATAAATGGTACAGATTTGATATAGAGGTTAAAAATAGAAATTGTGCTTAATGCAGGGCAATGTAATGCGCTACGTTTGCCTGCATTAAGCTACCATATGTCTGAAAGACCTAAAAATAGATTTATAATAACCGCTTAACCCTTTCCTTCATATAAATGTGTTTTAACGCATTTGCAAACCGAGTAGACCCAGATCAGACAGCTCCTATAGGATCAGGGTCTGCTGTGTGCTAATGGGCTTTGAAAAATCTGTTTCTTTACTTTCTGAAATAGCTAAAATGTTCCGCCTTCCATGTTTCATTATGACTTATTTACCCATGAATATTCAGTAGGTATTGAAATTTGAATTAAACATAGAACAGGGACAGGGTTAAGATATGTGTCGCTGACAATGGCGAACCCGTTATTACCTTTTCTAAACAGTTTACATTGTATATCCAGATTAGACGCCGATTCATTAAGATGTCTTTAAACGCATGTGATTGGATAATACAGGACGATAATGCAAGACGAAAGTAATGCAGAAATCTGCTGCTGAAGCGTTCTGCATAACTTTAGTCCCGCATTAACCCTTTCGCTGCCAAACTATGTCGTCTGCTAACTTTGTCGTCTGCTACAACTTTTCATTCTTTTGATTTTCTTCATTTTTGTTTCAAAAAAATAGTAACAGTAATTAACAAACAGTTTGGATCCTGATGAGACGCCGAGTTACTCGGCGTCTCATCTGGATCCAAACTGTTTGCATAGGTAATCACAGATCCGGCATTGGCAGCGAAGGGTTAAGTTACTGTCTGTCTTTTAGGCATAGACTAAAACATGAGTCTGGTGGTCGCATTAGAGGGGATTGTACTGTACAGTAGAACCTCCTTACTGCAACCGCTAAATAACTAACTAAACATTGCTTAATGCAGAAGGAAAGTAATACATGAAGCTCCTATAGTAATGAGTATTAATCTGTATGAAGTTACCACATGCCTTTCAAATCCAGTTTCATTTTTTTTTGTGGCCGCATTAGAGAGGTTTCACTGGGGTACACTCAAAAGCCCCTCACTACAAAAGCTTCTCATAAAAAGCCCGTCACTACAAAATACCCTCGATCAAAAGCCCCTCATTAAAATGGTCAAAGCTTACAAAAGCCCCTCACTATTTTTCACATTACTTTTCACTGTATCTAGAAGCAGACTGATTGCAGTAAGCCCCTCTAAACCGGTCCGTTCAGTAAGCATCAATATCGGTCTAGTGGCAACTAAATGCAGGATGAAAATCATGCAGAAAACTCCTTTAGGGGCTACCTGCCTGATTGTCATCCTGCACCCATCTGCCTAAAAAGAGAGTTATTCTATCCTAAATTTTCCGTTTTAGAGAGGTTTCACTGTAATTGCGCTCTATATACTATTCGCATTGTCTGTAACTTGATACGCTGCACTCTATGTAAATGTAGGGCCAAGTATAAAACTTCATTGACTCTTTCAACATTTGCAAACGTGTTTAATTTCAAAAGAAAAACTGGGTGCATAACGCCAGTACAAAACTGTCGTCTGCTTCAATATCAGAATTTTGTTTCCGTTCAGTTTTACAAAAACAATACAGAAACGATCTGTTTACTATGAGTTTCATCTGGGTTTAAACTGTTTGCATCTCTCTGCACTCATTTGTCACAACTGTTTGCATCCCTCTGCACTCATTTGTCACAACTGTTTGCACCCCTCTGCACTCATTTGCCACAACTGTTTGCATCCCTCTGCACTCATTTGTCACAACTGTTTGCACCCCTCTGCACTCATTTGCCACAACTGTTTGCACCCCTCTGTACTCATTTGCCACAACTGTTTGCATCCCTCTGCACTCATTTGCCACAACTGTTTGCACCCTCTGTACTCATTTGCCACAACTGTGTGCATTCCTCTGCACTCATTTGCCACAACTGTTTGCACCCTCTGCACTCATTTGCCACAACTGTTTGCATTCCTCTGCACTCATTTGCCACAACTGTTTGCACCCTCTGCACCCATCAGCCACCATTGTTTGCATTCCTCTGCACCCATCAGCCACAACTGTTTGCACCCTCTGCATCCATCAGCCACCATTGTTTGCACCCTCTGTACTCATCAGCCACCACTGTTTGCACCCCTCTGTACTCATCAACCACCACTGTTTGCGCCCATGTACTCATCAGCCATCACTGTTTGCACCCCTCTGTACTCATCAGCCACCACTGTTTGCACCCTCTGTACTCATCAGCTACCACTGTTTGCACCCCTCAATCAGTCACCACTGTTTGCACCCTCTGTACTCATCATCCACCACTGTTTGCACCCCTCTGTACTCACCAGCCACCACTGTTTGCACCCCTCTGTACTCATCAGCCACCACTGTTTGCACCCACTCATGTTTATTTTATATAATAATAAAGCTCAACACAGGTAGACTGTTCTGTACATGAACTCTATGCATTTATGAGCTTAACTTCATTTCGTGAAGTTTAAACTGTGAAACAATGAAACGGTTAAATTGCAACCAACGCTCCCAGCCCTCTGATCAGGGTCTGCATTGTGTGTCATTCAAACTTCTTTCACAAAGCATACCCTTTCTTACTGAACGGACTCTATCAATTAACAATAATATAATGTAGAAGCCGTCTGATCGGGGGTTGCTCTGTTTACTTATGACATTGTATAGATTTGATTCAACGATTTTGCAAAAGCAAAAAGTCCCCTTGAAGATTTTACAGTATAACAAGTAAGCTAATAAATATTCATGATATAACTTGATCGTACATGAACATTCAACAGGGAACGGGTCAGTGCCATATTTTGCACCGGGTACCTGTGGTTTGCAAAGTACTTCAATATCATGATCAGTATATGGATCATTAACTTTCTGCACATTTGTCAGTATGATATCCTATACACTCTTTAAATTGAATGCAGTGAACCAGTTTATCCTATGATACCACTTGCTCAGCTCATTCAACCCTGGTAACGACTTTGTGTGAATGTACAATAGAGTCTGTCTTAAGCGGTCATTCATTTATTGAGCACAGGAGTCTTAAAATCAGGTGGTTGTTTAATGCAGAGCAAAATTAATGCAGACAGTTCCTATGGGGGCTTTCTGCATTACTTTGTCCAGCATTATCCCATTCTCTCGTACTGACGCCTTTATGCGCCTCTGTAAAACCCATGTTTTGAAACCACTGTGACGATTAGGAGCAATGCTATATATATCACAATGGTTAAAAAACTACACAATTCTAAAATTCTCGTGTCCTATAGTTAATGCTCCTTTGTGGTAGATTAATTAAACAAGAGCTGTCCGCAGACAGCGCGCTCCACTTTCTTTAGTGCTGGATAGTGTAGTGGAAGGGGAGATAACTATAGCAAAATTAATTTTAGGGTTACCTGCCCTTGTGAAATGGGTTCCCCTTGTGATAGTTAATATGTATACCAAAGATGAACCAAATATCTTTGACAGTTTCTGAGACATGGACCTGAACATAAAACTTAACCAACAATGAAAATTCTAAGTCGAAAAAGGGGCATAACTATGGCAAAATTAATTTTAGAGTTACCTACCCTTGTGAAATGGGTTCCCCTTGTGATAGTAAACATACATACCAAATATGAACCAAATATCTTTGATGGTTTCTGAGAAAAGGACCTTAACAAAAGGTTAACCAACGCCCACGCCCACGCCGACGAGAGGGTCATGACAATAGCTCCACTTTTTGAAAAAGTGGAGCTAAAAAGGTTGGGTATAAAATCATCTAGGAGGGAAAAGCGTAAGCTACCACTTGCATTACAGACCCATAATTAGACCTCTTTTTGATGTACAGTAAAACCTCTCTATAACGGCCACTAAATTGTGTTAATTAGTTGGTATTAAGGGCAGGTGGTTGCTTAAAGCAAGGTGAAAGTAAAACAGAACGCTCCTATAGGAGCGTTCTGTTTTACTTTCACATTGCTTTAAGCAGCCACCTGCCTTTAACACAAAATAATTTATGTAATTTAGTGGTCGTTATAGAGAGGTTTTACTGTACATGTAAAACAGTTTGGACCCAGATGAGATGTCGAGTAACACAACGTCTCATCAGGATCTAAACCGTTTCATATTTTGATCGCATAAATAAATTGAAGACATGATGTCTTTTAGAAAAAAAGATAAAAGCAATGAAAAATGTAAATGAAATATTCCCAAGGATGCTCTTTAAACACCAAATATGTTTCGTCTGGAAACAATGTCGTCTGCTTTCAGTATTAGAGTGGACTTTCCTTCAGTTCCTTCTCTGTTACGCTAAGGATTAATTAATAAACCCTTTCCTTCTTATTAACGCAATTTCACGCCTTTAAAAATGGAGTATACCCAGAGCAGCCGGCTCTTCAAGAAGTCATATGGGTCCATGCTTATAAAGCTTTTTAGTTCAGTCTGAGTTTGTTCTCAAGCCTTTGATTGGTCAGATTTGAGTTCTCAAGCTTTTGATTGGTCAGATTTGAGCCAAAGGCTCAAATCTGACCAATCAAAAACTTGAGAACGAACTCAGACACAACTAAAAGCATGGTCCCTGATCAGGGTTTGTTCTGGTTGTCTATGGGATATTATAGTTCCAAATCTTCAGTTTCTCTAGTTGCCAAAGTATCTCTTGTTAATGTTCTACAACTAAGATATATCTTATTAATATTCGTGATGTAAATTATTTCTTGCTGATATATTCAGGAAGGAAAGGGTTACAAGACGCGTCCATACTGATATCAAAACATGTCGGATCCGTTGCATACACTAGTTACAAGCAAAATATGCGGAAACCGCATTAACCCTTTCGCTGCCAATGCCGGATCTGTGATTACCTATGCAAACAGTTTGGACCCAGATGAGACGCCGCGTAACTTGGCGTCTCATCAGGATCCAAACTATTTGTTACTGTTTGTTACTGTTACTATGTTTTTGAAACAAAAATGAAGAAAATAAAAAAAATGAAATTTTGTAGCAGACGACAAAGTTAGCAGACGACAGAATTTGGCAGCGAAAGGGTTAAAGCAGGATTTTTGTGTGTTAACAATTTACTTAGTGATTAGGGAAATATGCTTATTTTACGTGAGATGATGCCTGCATTTAGATTAGTTATGTGAAATTCACAATGAAAAACCCCAGTTAACTGTATTTTCAAGATAATCACATTGACGGACCTTCACCCAAACCATCAACATACCAAAAATGAATTGCCCTGCATTTACAGTTCTTAACGTATAAGTATTGTTAATGTCTGTTAAAGGCAACTAATTTTTGACCTTGACCTAATTTCAAATATCTTTATATCAGCTGAAAGGCCTTTACCAAAGCCATATGTATACCAAAGATGGATTGCCTAGCGGCCGTAAAAAGTCGCCCCGTACTTCATTCTCAGTGTTGTTGTATTTTCTGGTCTTTCGGGATCATTAGTTTTCATGTTATTAGTTTTGAAAATTGAATACTGCTTAAGCCGTTGCTAGGGGGCGTGAGTAGTGTTGCACTTTTAATTACTACTCATGAATAGACTCAATAAAACCGAGTCTGCAATTTTCTCTTTTTGCATTTCTACTTTTGCTTTCGAGGGATCACCCATTTTCAGAATATTTGTAGTTCAGAAGTTAAAACAATGTTAAAGTTTGTTAAAAACGGCAACGTTCTGGAAACAGTGACCTTGACCTTGACCCGATTTCATGTTACCTTGTATCAAGACCTTCACCCAAGCTATCTGCAGACCAAATATGAATTATCTAGCTTAAGCCATTCAGAAGTTATAAATGAAAAAGTAGTAAAGTCAAGCAGGAAGAGCCACACACAAAACGCCACCATCACCAAAACACCGACAGAAAGCAATTTAAATAGCAATTTATACACATAAACACACATAGACATACAAGAGAAAGCCACACAAAAGACGCAACCATCACCAACACATCGATAGACAGCACGTCACACACACACGCACACACGCACGCACGCACGCAGAAGAACACAGAAAACACCAACAAATACACAAGCACCAGAGACAAACATGAACAAAACACAAGCACAAAGACACAAGACAAACAAAAGCAAGGGTGACAAAGAGAGAACCGCCTTGGCACGGTCAGTAGCAAACTCACCATTGGGGGTTTAAACCGGTTTACGGACGTCCTAACCTCACACTTATCTCAATAAAATAAAGGTATCCACGCCGGACTTCCCCACAACATAGAAGACAGTAATCACAGCACAAAATGTAAAACATAGCATAACTGTGACAGTCCGTCAAATATGTACTCAATGACTTTGCTGAAGACAGAGCAACTGCAGGGAAGCCGTTAAGGGCACGACAGAGAAAAGGTAATACACGAGTCTGGTAAGCTCATCCCATTTCTGGGTTTAAGAGTTTACCATCATAGAGTACTACCCTCGGCCTGTCATCGTGCAAGCAAAGAGGGAAGCGTAGCGACCGACTGTAAAGGGGTCGGTAACCAAACATGCAGTGTTTTGCAATATAATAGGGTCTTAACCTTTCTTCCTAAAAGTTTTAATGCGTTTAATAAACAAATGGTGAAAATGGATATGACCCCGATATTTCCTAAGTTTGTAGATAACATCACCATAGAAATCTGGGTGAGAAATACCTTGTTGCAGTAACGTCCGTAAATTGCAGTTATATTTACTAATGAGGGGTAAATTTCGATAATAAAATTTTAAAAAAGCTTTCCGAATTTTAAGATATCTGTAGCCTTGCTTAAGAAGTTTATGAGTTATAACTAAATTACGACTATTAAAATCTTCTAGCAAAGAACAGGCTCGGGCAAAGCGAATAAGTTGAGAAATGTAAACCCCATAAGATGTAGACCGGGGAACATCTCCATCTAGAGAAGGATAATCAACAATTTTGAAATTGAAATCTTCCCTTTTATCGTATATTTTAGACCAAAATTTATCATTAGTGATGGAAAGATTTAAATCTAAAAAGGAAGTCTGAATGTCAGATCAGTTCGCTTTGTTTAAAGTAAGTTCTTTTGGGTAAATAGAAGAAACCATATTTTAAAAATAAGGATTATCCAAATTCAAAATATCGTATAAATACATAGACGTTTTATTAAAAGCGCTAACAATGTCAGATTGTGTATCAGGCTTTAAGCTAAGCATGAAATCCCTCTCATAGCAATATAAAAAACAAATCTGCAACAAGAGGGGCACAATTTGTTCCCATAGGTATACCAATGTTAAAGTTTTGTTAAACTACGGCACGCCGCACGACCACGCACCCACCCGCCTGGTTTTCGCCAAACTATAAGCCGAGAGTTTTCTCGAAAAATCCGGCTAAAACTCGATTCTATGAAAGTCGATACTACGAAAGTCGGTACTACAAAATCTTAGTAAAGAAGAATGTATATCCTTGTGGGCAGATGGCTGTTTAATGCAGGGTTAAAGTCATGCAGGAAGTTCATAGAGGAGCTTTCTGTATGACTTTCACTCCGCATTAAGCTGCTACCTGCGTTAAATATCAATAATGGTACGTATTTGAGTGTTCGTAGTATCGAGTTTCTATTGTATTTGCAAACTTTAGTCATCTGTAAATATCAAGTAACAGTTTTAGAGCCTACATATCTAACCTTACGTATGTTTTTTTTTGTTAGGGGGGTGTGTGATGACCTAAGCCAAATTGGTTGTTCACTGTTGTTGTATATTAGGTGAACTTTTGATGACCTAAGCCAAATTATTGATTTAGGATGTTAAGTGAATTTGTAACGACCAAAGCGAAACTCTTTATACACTCTGTAACACTCCAGCTAAACCGCGCATTCTGATGCACTTGGAATCATAACAAACCCGACATGTCAGACTTAGAAGAAATATACTATCTATTCTATTGTCTATTTGACTGTAGTAATAATAATTCACCCTCTATTATCTCTCACACCCTAATTCTCCCTAGCTCGCCCTTATTTCTTTTCACTCAATCACTTTACCACTGCCTATATAAATATGTTTCCAACGTAATCAGAGCTATATATAAAGGTGCGTCATTTCTCCACCAAACCCTATGTTGTGACTACTCAATAGAATCGTCTCTTCGCGACAATTCGAAAGAATGCTCACAGCATAGGGTTTGGTGGAGAAATACAAAATATACTCATGAAAATGTTTTAATTTACGCATCTTATCTGGAGCTCTCAACGTTGTTCAATTTCGGCTCTTTAGGCTGGACCGATATCACCGATGCATCGGTAAATCGTCGTGAGAAGTCCGCGATGCAACATCGCGATACCAAGTCCAAAACATCGATGTTTGGCGATACTTTGCAATGTTTGAATACTTGATATAATTAATGATATAATAAACATGAGATTACTCGGATCTGTTATTATGCACCATCCGCAAAAGCCAAATAAATCCATATGAACTTACTCAGCTTAAAACGCTTCTGCAATGCTTGTTATTTACTTGTTGTCGCTTAGGTCCTATAAATTAATATTAATCGCAACAACACGGTCGTACTCTACCTCTTTTTCATTTGCGGAAATCGGCGAAGTGTTCTGATTGAATAAATATGTGTATAAGAGAACTAATTTCTTACGCGGATTATGCGGCGTATATCCGGCCCGAGATTTATATATCATGATCAGTTAATCTGCATAGTGCAGTGAGTGCACATATCCTATCAAGATCTGTCATGATAATATTCATTTAAGGAAAATTTCGGCCATGAAAAGTGCCGAAAAAATATGTCTCGATTAGCTCCTGTTTTAAGAGAACCCGGCACTTGACCGCGTATAGTAGGTCAACCTCCAACGCAGTTATCTCCCCTAATCGCTACGCTGACCGTACGTAGTGACAAGGGAGATCACTGTGAGGAGTTTGATAGTAGGTTGGGACCGGCACGGGAATTTTCCCTTGCCCTATTTGCAAAATACTTTCAATGCTGTAAGCGACTGTTTTGTAGTAAAAATGACAGCCGAAATTGAGATTGAGCGAGCGCCTCTGTCTTTTAAGTAGAATGTTTGGAAACATTTTGGGCTTGAAAAAGGAGACAAACAGAAGGTGATGTGTCTTCTGTTTGTTTTGTATTGCTCAGTTCACTGAAAACAGCAGTTTATCAGTTGTTAAACATGTATCATTATTACATATTGGCCTTGGTTATGCAAATATTTTATTCAAATCGAGTATCGTGATGTATCATCGAATCGCTACTACATAATCGTGATATATCGCGATACTAAAATGAGCAGCGATATCCAGAACTAAAAAATATTATAATAATAATAATAATAATAATAATAATAAAATTTAAAATTAAAAGCACCCTGACACGTTCACTCTCTATGCCTCACTCTGTATCCCTGTCTGTTTGACACAATATCTCCGTTGATTTTACCTTTCTTGTACTACGCCCGTTTCTTTCGCGCTCTCTGTCAGTCTCTCGCCAACTATCTCTCTCTCTCTCGCCAACTATCTCTCTCTCTCTCTCTCTCTCTCTCTCTCTCTCTCTCTCTCGCCAACTATCTCTCTCTTTCTTTCTCTCTTTCCAACATGCATGAATGTATTATTTCGCTTTCTGATCACCAGTCTCTCTGTCTCCGCCCACCCCCCTCTCTCTCTCTCTCTCTGCCTGTCTATCATTCAGTTTCAAGCTTTTTATCTTATTCAAAGAGGATGTTGTTTCTGATACCAGTCTCTTTGTCTCCACCGCCCAACCCTCCCCTCTCTCTGTGTCTGGTTTTGATTTTCAAACATTTTTTCTTATTCGAAACTAATGTTTTCAGCGTATAATCGAATGTGTTGTCTAGTCTACGTGCATTTTAAAAAGTGTTGCAAGAGGAGATTTTTACTTTATTTATTTAACTCAGCTGGAATCATTTCTAACAAAACATTCAGGAAATCACACAGAATGTCCAGTTATGTAGATACTGGTCAGTTATGACTGATTAATATTCGTTTTATTTTTCACACAGATTCACAACTTTTGGTCTGCTGGTCGCCATTTTGACCGGCCATTCATTCGGATACTACACCTTCCGGTCGAGCATACCTAACGGATTCCAGGTTCCCCACCCCTGTAACCCTGAATACATATGGAGGGGCGTGGGCCACCGGAATTACCTTGGAACTGGTGCGAGGAACCCATTTGGGCTCGCCTTCGCCTCGAATGGCTTTGTAAGTGTGAACCTTTTTCTAGAATTTTTTTTTATTGGGGCGGGGGCGTAGATTTTTATGTTTGATGACATAAAAATATAGTGTGTTTGTAATACATGTTGAAAAAGAGCTTAATTGTGCGAGGGAAATAAAACACCCCTACTGAATCATTGTTTTAGTAGAACCTCTCTATAACGACCACTATTACATCAATTATTTTGTGTTAAAGGCAGGTTGCTTATTAAAGCAAGGTGAAAGTAAAACAGAACGCTCCTATGGGAGTGTTCTGTTTTACTTTAACCTTGCTTTAAGCAGCCAGTGCAGTTTCTCAGACATGCTAGCATTTACCATGATATGTCCGTACCTCTGACATACTAGCATATATATCATGACAGGTCAGTCACTCTTTTATGTTAGCATATAGCACGACAGGTCAGTGGTCTGAAATGCTAGTGACTCTGGCTAACTAGCTGATACCACAAAATGTCAGAGCTTCTGAATTACTAGCTCATGCCACAACATGTCAGTATATGTAACATGATAGCACATACCACAACATGTCAGGTTCTCCGACGTACTAGCAGATACCACAACAGGTTGGTGTCTCTGACATGCTAGGGGATACCACACTGTGAAATTAGCACTGACTTACTAGCAGATAGCACGACGTGTCAGTGTCTTTGACTTACTAGCAGATACTAGAACATGCAAGTGCTTCTGACGTGCTAGCAGATGACACCAACAACAGGCCAGCGTCGTTGACATTATAGTATCTCTAACATCAGGTCAGTGTCTGAGTCATGCGAGTGTCTCTGACATCAGGTCAGTGTTAGCTCCATGCGAGTGTCTCTGACACCAGGTCAGTGTGTACTCCATGCAAGTGTCTTTGAATCAGATCAGTATGTCAGCCATGCGAATGTCTCTGACATCAGGCCAGTGTATGCATCATGCGAGTGTCTCTGACATCAGATCAATGTCTGAGTCATGCGAGTGTCTCGTCAGTGTCTGGGATATACGCGTGTCTCTGACATCAGGTCAGGGCCAATGTCTGAGCAATGCGAGTGTCTCTGACATCAGATCAATGTCTGAGCCATGCGAGTGTCTCTGACATTAGGTCAGTATCTCAGCCATGCGAGTGTCCCTGACATTAGGCAAGTGTCTGAGCCATGCGAGTGTCTCTGATATCGGGTCAGTGTCTGAGTCATGCGAGTGTCACTGACATCAGGTCAATGTCTGAGCCATGCGAATGTCTCTGACATTAGGTTAGTAGCTCAGCCATGCGATTGTCTCTCACATCAGGTCAGTACCCCAACCATGCGAATGTCTTTGATATCAGATCAGTGTCTGAGTCGTGCGAGTGTCTCTGGCATACTAACAGAAATCCCAACAGGTCAATGTCTCTGACATAGGCAAGTGTCTCTAGCATACTATCCGATACCACAACAGGTCATTGTCATCGACATGCTGAACGACCATGACTTCTCATCAATTCTCAGGAATTTTAGGAAGTCTCGTTGATAGAATTATGACACTCTCTATGTAAATATGAATTACAATAAAACCTCTCTATAACGACCATTCTAACGCAATCTGTCAATTTCCTGAAATCTGATTGGCTCATGTGACCAAATTTGCGGCATATAAAAAGTGTTTTATATGTCGCAAATTCAACCAATCGAAAACGGCCGAATAACAGCATTAACCTGTAAATATATTAATGCGCTTTGTTTATCAAACACTTAGATCTACTGATAAATTCGTATGCATACACTGACATATATTCAAGTTCAGTCCGGTATTTTGAAAGTTATTAATTTCCATTCTTTGTCACGACTTGACCGGTCTTTTATATGTCATGTGGAGAATTATTGATATACTCAAAGCGTTGTGATTCAGATTCAACCTTATTTATCATACGATTCAAACATAACGTCATAACGTGACGTCATTGTTACAGACGACGTTTTTGCGTACGGCGCCAAAGACTAAGATAACGTTACTTTTCCTGACATGTGTATTGAAAGTGTATTGAAATGTAAAATAGCTGTCGCGTAATGATTCATGACAAATGTAATAGTGAACTTACAACTGGGCCGGTGTTTGACTGTGTAAACCAGGGTGAAAAAATCCAGTTATTTTAAGAAATCTGAGAGAAACTTGGCACTATTTCTCGCCTCATCACTCATTCAATCACCTGCCCGCATAGGATATAACAACAATTTGGCATTTTTCGTGTTAAGATTGCGTTAGAATAGGGTTAATCCTACTGTAATTTGAAATTTGCGACGGTATATGAGGTTTTTAACGGTCTTAAATTATTTTAATGACTCCGCCTTCGGCGTCGCCATTAAAATAATTTGCGACCGTTAAAAACCTCATATACCGTCGCAAATTTCAAATTACAGTAGGGTTAACCCTATATTCTGACGCAATTTGTCAATTTTCTGCAATCTGATTGGCTCATGTGACTAAATTTGCGGCATATAAAAACTGTTTTATATGTCGCAAATTCAACCAATCGAAAACGGCCGAATAACAGCATTAGCCTGTAAATATATGAATGCGCTTTGTTTATCAAACACTTAGATCTACTGATACATTCGTATGCATACACTGACATATATTCAAGTTCAGTCCGGTATTTTGAAAGTTATTAATTTCCATTCTTTGTCACGACTTGACCGGTCTTTTATATGTCATGTGGAGAATTATTGATATACTCAAAGCGTTGTGATTCAGATTCAACCTTATTTATCATACTATTCAAACATAACGTTATAACGTGACGTCATTGTTACAGACGACGTTTTTGCGTACGGCGCCAAAGACTAAGATAACGTTACTTTTCCTGACATGTGTATTGAAAGTATTGAAATGTAAAATAGCTGTCGCGTAATGATTCATGACAAATGTAATAGTGAACTTAGAACTGGGCCGGTGTTTTGACTGTGTAAACCAGGGTGGAAAAAATCCAGTTATTTTAAGAAATCTGAGAGAAACTGGGCACTATTTCTCGCCTTATCACTCATTCAATCACCTGCGCGCATAGGATTTGGCATTTTTCGTGTTAAGATTGCGTTAGAATAGGGTTAATCCTACTGTAATTTGACACGGTTTTAACGGTCTTAAATTATTTTAACGGCGACGCCGAAGGCGTCGCCGTTAAAATAATTTGCGACCGTTAAAAACCTCATATACCGTCGCAAATTTCAAATTACAGTAGGATTAACCCTATACTTAATTGTATTAATTAGTTGGTAGTTTGGGCAGGTGGTTGCTAAGCAAGGTGAAAGTAAAACAGAACGCTCCTACATGAGCGTTCAGTTTTACTTTCGCCTTGCTTTAAGCATCCACCTGCCTTTAACACAAAATACTTGATGTAATGTAGTGGCCGTTATAGAGAGGTTTTGCTGTACATGATGAATTCCAGCTTTGATCATTTATGACAGAGATTACTAAAACTTCATGCAATACAATCAAAGTATCTGCTTACTGATGGTACTGTTTCTGTATCAGCATAATGTTGTGATGATGCAGAATGATCCAATGCAGCATATAGAATAATCGATGCAAACTGTCCTCTCCATGTATACCGTTAACATATTACAATGGCTGGTTTGCTCCAAGCAAGCACATATGGGACCTTCTTGGACCAAGGGCAATAACAAATCAAGCACATATGGCACCTTCTTGGACCAAGGGCAATAACAAACCATGTCATAAACAACATCTATGATCAGACAGTTGCCCTTGTCCATGAATGGACTGTTATTCCAAATGATGTCATCCATTTACGTTCTCTCGCTGCAATCGAAAATCGTTGCCTTTAGTCATGAGAGAGGTGGGTACAATGAATAATTAACAAATGAAAATACAGTAAAATTCTCGATTATTCGAATTTTTGTGTGAAGAATTTAGACTATTTTAGGCAGGTGGCTGCTTAATGTATGGTGAAAGTCATGCAGTAAGCTCCTAGAAAAGCTTTCTGCGTGGCTTTCATCCTGCATTAAGCTGCCACCAGTCTGAAAGATCGATAATGATACGTATTTTAGTGTTCGAATAATCGAGACTTTACTGTATAACACTTTCCCTGCTAAGCACATCCGAATAGACTTCCGAGTCACAATGTTCCGTGGTTATAAAACTATTTATATGCCTTTTATGCAGGTGGCTGCTTAATGCAGGGTGAAAGTCATGCAGAAAGCTCCTAGAGGACTAAGAGCATTAAGCTGCTACCTGTCTGAAAGATCGATAATGATACGTATTTTAGTGTTCGAATAATCGAGACTGCACTGCAATTCGAACACAGTAACTCGTTTCGCTGTCGAACTTCGTCATCTGCGAACTTTTTTGTCAGTTAAACTTTTCTTTTTTTATATATATTTTTCTTCTTTTGTTTTGTTTAAAAAACATAGTCACGGTAATAAATTGTTTGGATCCTGGTGAGACACCGAATATTCAAACTGGTTGCATAGGTAATAACAGATGCGACACATGCAGCGAAAGAGTTAACATAAAAAAAACAAGTAAAACGACCCCAGACAATTGCCTTCTCTAAATGTTCCAGTCATTTAAGGTAATATCCCCAAAGCTTTTGTACTTTTGATTCCTAACGGATTAAGTTGCATTTATTTATAGAAGTGGGACTCAACTATTTGCGAGATGGACTCGGATGAGGATGGTCGAAGCAATGGGGAGGAACTGGGTGATCCAGATTGCACGTGGACCCCTGGTATCCAGCCTTCCGTAACTACTGGCCTGTCACACCCAGGTAAAACATCATATGTTGACAAAAAAATAGAACATATGTGGCATCTTTATTTCGTATTATGAACGATCATTTTAACTCTTTAGAATCGTCTCTAAAGTGTGGTCACAACATAGGATTAGGTGTGTGTGTGGGTGGGTGGGGGTCTATTCTTAAAAATGTTTTAATTTACGCATCTTATCATGGCCTCTGAGTACTCATTAGATTAAACAATAATAGTATGTATTATACTACCATCGCAAACAACGAAGACCCCTACCAGAAGGCGCGATCCAATGTACCGCCAGACATGGACAGTCCCTTTGGCAATGTTTTATGTAACAGGTCTATGTTGGTTCACAAACAAAGCAGACCCTGATCAGACGACTCATACAGGAGCCGTCTGACCTTGGTTTAATCTATTTGCATATATTCCAAAAGCTACCTCTATTGAGTAAAGCGTTGTATGGTGTTATAAGCTAATCTTAACAATAGGTGAAGTCACATGTATGGGCCATGTACATGGGTGATATGTCATACATACACATAATACATATGTCATGGGTGATATGTCATACATACACAAAACCTCAGCACCCCGCTTTGAATTTATTGGTCATATCCACAGTTGATATTTCACGCATACCAAAACCGTACCCATTTGAATGCAAAATAAGAGTACTCCCATTTGCATCAAGTGTAGACCCATATCAGAATGTTCTTAGAGGAGGTCTCTGATCAGGGTCTGCACGGTTTGTCATACAAACCCTCTTGCAGAGTAAAGTGTTTCACGTGCAAAGCACTCTTTACTTAAACCCTAAAGGCCCTTTCCATTTGAGTATAGCAGTTAGAGGATTAAGTTAAGTATCCAATATACAATTTAATCCAAACCTACCCCGTTTTTAACCACAGGTAGTAACAAAACACGTGAACCCTTAACCCGCCATATATCTTTTATCACGCTGTCCTCTTTGAATATTAATAAGGCAAATATTTACAAAAATACACAGGGTATGTTGAAATGCTTTTCCTAGGCAAACTCATAGAGCATGCAGGTATGGGTTTTCCATGTCAAACAGTGCACACCCAGATGAGAGAACTCCTTTAGGAGCTCTCTCATCTGGGTCTACACTGTTTGGAAATAGTTTTCAAAAAGTCGCCGTTTTAACATTGCGCTATGTCATTCTTTGTAATCCATTCCTTTTCACTAATAAAAACATGAGACTGACCGAGTCCCTCTCTGAGAAATGAGGTCTTAGTACATTGCCAATCAGTGTAGATTCAGATCAGAAATAATGTCAATAATGGTGTCAACAAATAATGAAGACCCAGATCAGAAATAATAAATATTACACTTTATAGTAAGTTGGAGAACAAACTTCTATAGATTCTGATGAATGACAAGCAGTATAGATCATGAGCAGAGTAGTGTTAGTCTATATTGTTTGCAATGCATTAAGAAGGTTCATTAATGAAACCAGTGGAATTTGTTTCGCGAATCTATTTAATGAACAAACATTTCTATTATATGAGAAACCTTGCTTTCATTAGTGGCTTACCCATGTTATTCTATAAACAGAGTGCAGAACTAACCCTTTATCCCATTAATATTCATGTTGAAATTAATGACTTGTCAATATTAATTACATTATTTTTGTATTGGCATCATGGACAAAAGAAGTGTAATGGGCATGCTGTCCATTGCTTTATATTGAGTAATGGCTCACTGATGGTCAGTCTCTTTTGATGTGCTTCGACCAATCATATCACGAGGGACTGACCCTTAGTCCAACCCCTGGCGAATATGGGAAGTGTATGAGAGAGCGAGAGAGAGGGCAGAAGTTAATAACCTTTAGACCAAACAACAACTGAAATCTTTGATTGATAAAGAAAACTCGATTCATTGATTAAACGTGAAGAAGTGAAATATTTTGTGATTGAGCTAATCCCCAAACCATAGAAACACTACATGGTGGAGAATCCGGAACATTTGGATCCAGATAAGATGTAGAGTAACGCTAATAGGAGTTTACTGGGTTTTACGTCGCTTTAACAGTATTTCAGTTATATCACGACGTCCAGCTAATTACAGGTGGAGGAAGACCCTAGAGGTTCTTCTTCTGTGCACGGAACAAATTTCATTGTTTCATGCACAGAAGAACATCCAGGTAAAACCACCGACCTACCACAAGCCAGCTGGAAGGCTTCATCACATGAAAAATGCAAATGCCCAGACCGGGATTCGAACCACAGCGGTGAGGGGCTAAGCAATTGTCAGTCGAAGACCATAACCACTCGGCCACGGAGGCCGCCTATAGGAACCACAGCGGTGAGGGGCTAAGCGATTGTCAGTCGAAGACCATAACCACTCCACCACGGAGGTAGCCTATAGGAACCATATTGTTTTACACACCACTTATGTTGACGAAAAGTCCGTCCTGAAACTTCAGGCAGATTACAACGTTTACGGATGGTAATAATTTGGCACCAAAAGAGTAAACCATTTACTCCATAAATACGCCTTACTACACCATTACATTTACAAAGTAGATCCAGATCAGACCTCTCCTGCACGATCCATCTGATCAGGTTTGTTCTGTTTAAGTGCAAAAAATCACTGTGGATCCTGTTGAAGCTAGAGTTTCAGATAATTTGTGTCCTGGTGAAGTAGAGTGTCAAACAGGTTGGATCGTGCTGAAGTTAAAGTGCCAAACAGTTTGGATCCTGATGATGATGATCATGCCAATGCTGATGCTGTCTTGGATATGTTTTATTCACAGGCATCTGCGATCCCTGGGATTCCACAGCCTGTCGTGTCCAAAACGATTTTGTGAACTGTGAGGCGCTCTGTGACGCTGTCTCCGAGGAAGGTAGATATATGACAGATGCATTTTTTCTTAACAACTGCATCACTGGCACTTGATTGAAAAAGACTATAGTTTATTTATATCAACTAGTACATTAATAAGACTATTATATTACACAACTATTGTCTGTTTCGATCAAGTGCCATTGAACTGCATTTCCAAAAGTTAAAAGTATTATGCACTTCTTAGGCATGTGATGTTCTCATTATTTATTTCACTGATGTAAGCAATTTAGACTCCAGCCTAATCACTGTAGACTACAGCGTAAGAAAAAAGTTTAAGTATTAAAGGTGTATACTGACTGAAGGCATATTTGTTTAGAGGGATATTTCAGCAAGGTTTTGTCGATTATGACCTTGGAAGTTAACAATGCAGATAATCAGATGACCCCTTCAAGAACCCTCTGGACAAGGTTATCACTGTTTGCTTGTGTCCCTTTTAACCCTTTACACGATAGAAGTTCCTTTAATACATTTGAATGCGGAGTAGTCCCATAGCAGACGTCTCCTGAAGGATATTAACCCTTCGCTTGCTGTTCACGTCAATATACCTACCTGTAAATACTGAAGACCCAGATGAGACAGCTTCTGCAGGAGCTGTCTCATCAGGGTCTGCACTATTTACAAATTGATTTTGCAACTAGTGCACTCCTCAGCAGTTATTGCACATATACATATTTGTACACAGTGAAGATATACATGTATGTAATTATACCACAGGGCATGGGTAAAGAAGGAGAAATGTATTTTAAAATTCAGCAAGAGAAGGATATTAATATTAATTAATTAAGTATGCCCCCAACACGCACATAGTGGTGAGAGAGACATATTGATTTTGTACTTTCGGCTTGTTAGTATGACCTTTGGTCCTGTCTGTCACAAAGTTTACACTTCTTTCACCCTTCCGGCGCCAGATTTCTACTTGTCATCTGCAATCCAAGTTTGTTAAATCATTCGGTAAAATGGTAATTGAGATAAATAAATGCAAATTTCAAAGGAATAAAGCACATATATAGAAATGAACAAAATTGCCTTTTTTTCTGATATTCGAATATTTCTGACACACTATCTCTCCCTTTTTGTCTAACCTTTTGTCTGATAAGTGATTGTCAGCTGCAACAACACTTTGAAGCATATTTTATATTATATATTCAGGAGTTTTCCGCCATACCGTGACCCTGTCGGCTGCTGTCAGCGTACCCAGCCAGACCATGGCATACGAATGTATGGTGTTTGACTTTCCTACCGAAGGGGACTACCACCTGGTGGCACTCGCTGCGCAAGTTGACAACTTCGCCCTATTGAAACACATCATAGTGTTCGGCTGCAATGGAGACGGTACGTACGTTGAAACTGTGACTTTCACTTGTGCCTATTGAAAATACCGAGGCTTAGAAAGATGTATAAATTACACATTTGTAGCCACCCGTTTGCCCCCCTCGTCCGTCCACATTTTCAAACGACTTCTCCTCTGAAACCGTGTGTGTGTGTGTGTGTGGGGGGGGGTTATTGTCAATTTATGACACGGACCAAAAATGCCCCCTCTGGTGCTTATCATAAGAAATTCTTTAAAATTCTTCTTCTCTGAAACTGTAAGGCCTAGAGCTTTGATATTTGGTATGTAGCATGATCTAGTGGTCCTCTACAAAGATTGTTCAAATTGTGCCCGTACCAAAAATGACCCGCCTTGTGGCTAATCAGTTTTTCATAGGAAAAGTTTTACAAATTTTCTTCTCTGAAACTAAAATGCCCAGACCTTTGCTATTCGGTATATATCATTATGTGAAAGTCCTCTATCAAGATTGTTTAAATTATGACCCCAAGGTCAAAAATAGGCCCACCCCAGGGTTGATTAGTTTTCCATAGAATTGTATAGGAAAACCAATACCTTTAATATTTGATATGCAGCTTAACCATATAGTCCTCTACCAAGATTGTACAAATTATGACCTTTTGATAAAAAATGACCCGCCCTGCGGCATATTAATTTGACTTAATTAAGAAAACCTTAAAAAGTCTTAGTCTCTGAAACCATAAGACCCATACCTTCCATATTTGGTATGTAGCTTTGCCTTGTGGTCCTCTGCCAAGAATGTTCAACTAGTGACCCGACCTCCGGGCGAAACATGGCCCTGCCCTGGGGCTTTTTCAGTTTTTCATGGGGAAAATATAAAGTATCATTTTTCTCTGAAGCCATAAGGCTTAGACCTTTAATTAATGGCATACAGCTTTGCCTTATGGTTCTCTACCAAGGTTGTACAAATGATGACTTTTGGGTAACAAATAGCCCCATCCCGGGGGTTATCTCAGGTGAGTGCTTCAAGGTCTCATGGCCCTCTTGTTTAAGAATAGCTACTTTATTTCTCCACCAAACCCTACGTTGTGGCCACTTTTGAGAATCATCTCTTCAAGACTATTCACCCTGTGTTAGTTCTGGATGAGAATCCGCCATGGTTTGTCAGATGTCACCTTATCTTGATCTGCTCTGTTTGCAAAGGCGGAGCAATGAGTTTTTATGGCGTAAATGGTTGAATTAATATGCATAGGTGAAAGCGGTTAAGCAACAGGAGAGATGTTTTCTTTAGTACTTTATACAACATGCGTTTCCTTTAAGAATTTTTTTTGTCAAACCACTCTGCACAGTTGACACATTAATACAGAACCCAGTGGATAAGTCACTCGCTTCGGGACTCGGAGCTCGATGGATAATTCCCTGCCCGTGACTCGTTCTGTTATGCCCGCTGAGCAAATTATTTTTACATACTTTTTCACCAAATACATTTTCAAAATTCAAGTTGTAATCAATGTGTCTATCAATATGCAATCAGGGTATCAAACTGTTTGGATCCTGATGAGACGTCGGATTACTTGGTGTCTCATCTGGATCCAAACTGTTTGCATAGGTATTCACTCATCCACCCATAGCAGGCTAAAGGTTAAAGAATATTTATCGATTGCCCGGCATTAAAGTGAAACTCCCTATAATAAACGCATATTTTCAATAATATAATAAATCTTGGTATTTGTTATGCTCAATTATTATTATGAAGATTGTCAACTTCAACGTATATCGAAAAATGTCCCTGTGATTCAAAAACAAACTTTTATCATGGATGCTTACAGTTTTTGTTCTACAACAAAATATTATCGGCCTTCTTTCGAACAGATAACATAACTAAAACACAACCCGAATAAATACTAATACACAACCAAATAAATACTAATGCATTGCCGAATAAATCGGGTCTTTGATATCAACCACATGAAAGTGTTGTATTTATTTGTGATTTCTTGCGATATACTTCCTTTTAGCTTATAAACAAAATATCTATGCAAGTTTGGGCATTTTTTAAAACGCGTTGGAAGAAGATACTATTACTTTAACCCTTTCCTTCAAATAAACGCGTTTTTACGCATTTGCAAAAAAGTAGACCCAGCGCAGATCAGAGTCTGCTCCGTTTGCTTATGGAATGATATAGATCTGATTCTACAGTTTTTGTCAGAGCAAGAGAAAAACTCTTGCAGGAATACTAAACAGGGAATTGGTTAAAGTGAATATGCAATAGAATAAGGTGTTTCGGAAGCCAAACTGCCTTGTCCTGTTTGTATGGTTGATACCCAGATGCCAAATTGCCTTGCCTTGTTAGTATTTGACACTCAGAAGCCACATTCCCTTGTCCTATTTGTACGAGTGACACTATAATAAACAAAGAGCAAAATTATTATCGGAATGGGTGACATGGGGTACAATATTTTCTTTGATGATCTAAAAGAAGTTTCTTTAATCATTATGCATGTGAGACATAATGGCATAATAAATACTGATGTATTTCAGTATTTGGCTCGTGAACACAAGTAAATGTATGAGTCATGCAGGAAACACCAGTCGCCCGAACATCACCATGACAAAAACAACAGCAAATGTATATGTCTATCAAAGACAGAGAGCCACACAAAGACAAAACAAACACAAAATAGGGGAGATGGAAGTACCACATTGTAACGGTCAGTGACAAGTGCCACTGTGCGGTTTAAACCGATTAAGGGGCTCCCAAACCTCACATACTTATTCCATCCCCATCCTAAAAGACAAACAGCGAAAATAAACATACCCCCTCTCCGACTAATCTACAACCTCCGTGGCAAATACATTGGTAAGTGATGTGGTTAGTGAAACAAACTGGATCCACATGTCGCTAGTCTGTTCAATGATTGAGCTGTAATCCGAGTAACTGTAGAATAGTAATAAAGATAAAGCCAAAAAAATTTAATTAAAACAACTCCCAGTCATTTTGGCTATACAGTAAAATCTCTCTATAACGGCCACTAAATTATATCAAGTATTTTGTGTTAAAGGCAGGAGGCTGCTTAAAGCTTGAGGTGAAAGTCAAACAGAACACTCCTATAGGAGCGTTCTGTTTTACTTTCACCTTGATTTAAGCAGCCACCTACTAATAAACACAATTTAGTGGCCGTTATAGAGAGGTTTTACTGTATATTATTTACTAAGCAAACGGAGCAGACCCTGAGCAGACGGTTCCTACTGGAGTCATCTACCTAGTCTATCCTGTTTACAAAAGAGTGAAGAAAAAAACACTTACAGTTAAACTTCGGTATCTCGAACTCGAACTACGGGTTTACTCGAACTAAAAGTTCTTCCAAAACAGAATTGTTTTAAAATATATCGCTATGGATATCTACGAAAACACACGTGACAGCTTAATGTAGATCTAAAGTAATGCTGAAAACTGTAGGAGCTTCCAGCATTACTTTATACCTGTATTTAGCTGTAAACTGTAGGAGCTTTCAACATTACTTTATACCTGTATTTAGCTGTAAACGTAAACTGTAGGAGCTTTCAACATTACTTTATACCTGTATTTAGCTGTAAACTGTAGGAGCTTTCAACATTACTTTATACCTGTATTTAGCTGTAAACTGTAGGAGCTTTCAACATTACTTTATACCTGTATTTAGCTGTAAACTGTAGGAGCTTTCAGCATTACTTTATACCTGTATTTAGCTGTAAACTGTAGGAGCTTTCAACATTACTTTATACCTGTATTTAGCTGTAAACTGTAGGAGCTTTCAACATTACTTTATACCTGTATTTAGCTGTAAACTGTAGGAGCTTTCAACATTACTTTATACCTGTATTTAGCTGTAAACTGTAGGAGCTTTCAGCATTACTTTATACCTGTATTTAGCTGTAAACTGTAGGAGCTTTCAACATTACTTTATACCTGTATTTAGCTGTAAACTGTAGGAGCTTTCAACATTACTTTATACCTGTATTTAGCTGTAAACTGTAGGAGCTTTCAGCATTACTTTATACCTGTATTTAGCTGTAAACTGTAGGAGCTTTCAACATTACTTTATACCTGTATTTAGCTGTAAACTGTAGGAGCTTTCAACATTACTTTATACCTGTATTTAGCTGTAAACTATAGGAGCTTTCAACATTACTTTATACCTGTATTTAGCTGTAAACTGTAGGAGCTTTCAGCATTACTTTATACCTGTATTTAGCTGTAAACTCGATAAAATATCCAGGTTAGAAAACGGATAACTCGACTTTCTGTTATCTTTTATAATTTTGGTTTTTCCTTTGAAGTTAGAGATAAAATTAAAATGACAATTACCATTTAGAGTGTTGTGGATAACTTCGTGATCCCATTTGAACACAGTTGGATCCAGGTGAGATGTCAAATGGCTTGACACCTCAACGTGACTTAAATAATTCCCTCATATTGACGCCTTTTGACGCCTGTCAAAGTCACGTTTTCAAACCATTTTGATAATCAGAGCCTTCACTCCATAGGAGCAAATTTTCTGTTTATCACAATGGTTTCAAAATTACACATTCTAAAATTAATTTTTTTTCCGGTAAATGCTCCTTTTCAGTATAACATCTTTATTCAAAGATGTTGGATCTAAAAATGGCCTATAAGGGTATGGGTCTAAAAATAGCCTATGTGGGAATGGGTCTAACATAGGATTAAACTGACACTGACGAAAGAAATGAAGGAAATATCCGATTTAATTGGTTTAGTGTTTTTTCTTACAATAGCCAGTAAACCCATTACTTCATAGGCTATTTTTAGATACAACTTCTTTGAATAAATCTACCGAAAAGGAGCTTTAACTAGAGAAAAGGAACATTTTAGAATTTTGTAGTTTCACAAAGTAACTTTTACAGAGTCGTCAAAAGTCGTCAAAATGAGGGAATGGGTTAAAGGTAAAGAAAATCGTCGTTTAACACTTGTCACAGAATGGAGTACATAACTAAGCGCTGTTTTTTTGTATTTTCAGCGTTCCCGGAGTCTCCCGGTGACGTACACACGTGCTACATGAATGGGGAGTGTGACGCAATCCTGTTCCACTGGACCATGGGGGACAGTGACATCTGTCTCCATCCTGATGCCGGTATCAGGATAGGAAGCAACAATGGCGCGTACAAGAGGGGGCTGATTGAGGTAGCTACACGTGTATCTACAGCCTATTTATGAAAGAATGTGGATGTTTTTAACCTTTTACTCCATAAATACGCCTTTCTACACCTTTGTGAACAGAACAGACCTAGATCAGAGGGCTCCTATAGGAGCTGTACGTCTGACCAGGGTCTCCTCTGCTATGATATAATATAGATATGATTCTACAGTTTCTGCCTTGACCAGATACTCTTGTGTCCATGCGCTATTATAACAATTAATCAAACTAATATTCGTGATGTCAGTATTTCTTACATGAATCATGATCATGGTTAACCCATTAACCCATTACATCATAGGCTATTTTTAGATACAATCTCTTTGAATAAATCTACCGAAAAGAAGCATTAACTAGGGAAAAGGAAATTTTTAGAATTTTGTAGTTTGAAACCATTGTGATAAATAGAGCATTTGCTCCTATAGGAGCAAATGCTCTAATTTATCACAATGGTTTCACAAAGTGACTTTTATAGAGTCGTCAAAAGTCGTCAATATGAGGGAATGGGTTAACTCCCATATACTGTAAAGTAACCGCGTCCAAATAAATATTTGGAACCCATCCATGTTACATGTGAGGGTCCCTCAAAATAAGATGTATTCGGGTGAAAACCTGTGACATTGATTGATACTGTTTACATATGTATGAGATTGCAAAATGTTATGAGTTATAAGCGTATGTGTTCTTGATGTAGAATATAAGTGCTGCATAACGATATCAGAGGATTTTCATAGGATATTTAACCCTTCCAGCACTGGATATCTCATTAGTATTAACTATGGAGTCCACTCAATATGAAAGGCTTAAACTTGCTAGGTAGGTATGGAGGGAGAGAGACAGAGACAGTGAGAGACACAGGGAGAGAGACAGACACAGACAGACGGAAACAGACAGATAAAGAGAGACAGAGCGAGACACAGAGAGAGAGACACAGACAGAGACAGAGAGAGATAAAGGGAAGAGAGGAGTGAAAAAGAAATAATATAGAAAAAACAAATAAAGAAAGGAAGGACAGAAAGAATGAAAGAAAGAAAGAAAGAAAGAAAAAGAAAGTGAAGGAGGTAGGGAGGGAGGCGGGGGAAGGGGGGGGGGGCGTGGGAGAGGGGAGGGAGAAGTGGAGGGACAAGTAGAGTGAATGGGTGAGAATGAAATTAAGAGTTGACATATATACAGACTATGGTAAAATACTCCGTGTTTGTCTATTGTTTCCCGGCTACAGCTTCACCTGTACAACGCTGGCGACGCTGCTGCAGTGGATCAGTCTGGTATCAATTTCTTCTTGACACCAAACAGACGGACATACGATGCTGCTGTATTCTCATTTGGACAATCAACACTAAACATTCCACCGGGAGAAGAAGACTACGTGGTTAATGGAGGATGTAGTGCGGACTGTACTAGGGCCGAAATGACTGGACCGATAAATGTCACAGCAGCCTTCAATCACATGCATCACAGTGGTAAGTATTTTCATAGTTGACCCTTAACCCTTCGCTTGCTATTCACGTCAATATACCTACCTGTAAATAGTGAAGACCCAGATGAGACAGCTCCTGCAGGAGCTGTCTCATCAGGGTCTGCACTATTTACAAGTTGATTGTGCAACCAGTGCACTCCACAACAGTGATTGCACAGCGATATACTTGTACACAGTGAAGATATATGTAATTATACAACAGGGCATGGGTAAAGAAGGAGAAATGTATTTTAAAATTCAGCAAGAGAAGGGTTAAGTGTGGGAACTGAGTATACACGACCTGGTGACGGAGCCTTTCGATCAGGATCTGCTCTTTGTCATAAAAGTATTTTTCGCCAGTGATGCATTTTGATAGAATATTTTGTTTAATAAATATTTAGGAACAGAGGAGTCAGCTTTAAATTTTCAGCAGGTTACCGGTTTGTGGACACACATACTGCATACCCTGAATAAATGACTCACTCAGGAACTCGTTCATCTGGGTTTACACTATTGGCAAAGGTCTTATATACTCTGTTAAACAGTGCTATGTCACTGGTCTTACAGGAGCCTTCACTGGTCTTACAGGAGCCTTCACTGAACCTCTGGTTACATTGTCCTGTAAACATGCTTGGTTGGTGTAACATCTGGAGGCTCAATTCTTTGCCATGTATACACACAGCATACATACTTGACATCTAGAGGCTCAATTCTTTGTCATGTATACACACAACATACATACTTGACATCTAGAGGCTCAATTCTTTGTCATATATACACACAGCATACATACTTGACATATAGAGGCTCCATTCTTTGTCATGTATAGACCCAGCATACATACTTGACATCTAGAGGCTCAATTCTTTGTCATGTATACACACAGCATACATACTTGACATATAGAGGCTCCATTCTTTGTCATGTATACACACAACATACATACTTGACATATAGAGGCTCAATTCTTTGTCATGTATACACACAGCATACATACTTGACATCTAGAGGCTCAATTCTTTGTCATGTATACACACAGCATACATACTTGACATATAGAGGCTCCATTCTTTGTCATGTATAGTCACAGCATAAATACTTGACATCTAGAGGCTCCATTCTTTGTCATGTGTACATCAATCATATGTGTAATGTGTACATGCAGCATGCTTACCTGATGTAACATTCTTTGTCACGTATACATGCAGCATATTCAATTACTGTAAAATCTAGAGCTTACATTCTTTGTAATGTAAACGTGAAGCATACTTTCTTGGTGTAACATCTAGGGGTTGTAACATTCTTTGTCATGTATAACATGTGGCATAGTTACTCAATGTAATATTCTTTGTCATTTATACATGCAGTATACTTACTTAATGCAACGTCTATGGGTTGCATTTGTATCATTTATACATGCAGTATACTTACTTAATGTAACATCTATGGGTTGCATTTTTATCATTTATACATGCAGTATACTTACTTAGTGTAACATCTAGAGACTACATGCTTTGTTATGTATATATGTAGCATACGTACTTAATACAACATTCTTTGCCATGTATACATGCAGTATACTTCTAGAGGACACAATCTTTTTCTATGTATGCATGCAGTATAGTTCTAGAGGCTAAATGTTTTGCCATGAATATATGCAGCAGTCGTTTTTAATGTAACACCTAGGGGTTACATTCTTTGTCATGTATACATGCAACATTACTTAATGTAACATCTATCGGTTACATTCTTTGTTATGTGTACATGCAGTGTACTTACCCAAAGTAACATATAGAGGTAACATTCTTTGTCATGTATACATGCAACATACTTATTTAACGTAACATCTAGGGGTTATATTATTTATGGTGTATATCTACATTATACTTACTTAGTGTAACATACATGCATCATTCTTACTTAATGTAACATCTATGGGTTACATTCTTTGTCATGTATACATGCAGCATAGTTACCTAATGTAACAACTAGGGGTCATGTATATATGCAGCATAATTGATGTAACATTCTTAATTATCTATACATGCAATATACTTACTTAATGTAACATCAAGAGGCTACATTCTTTGTCATGTATATATGCAACATATTTACTTAATGTAACAGTCTTTGTCATATATACATTCAGTATACTTGTAGATGTTACATTGTTTGTCATGTATATATGCAGCACACATACTTAATGTAACATTCTTTGTCATGTATAAATGCTATATTCTTCTAGTCTACTAGAGGTTGCATTTCCTGTCATGCATGCATGCAGTATACTTCTAGAGGCTATATTATTTTGTCATGTATGGGTTACAGTCTTTGTCATGTATGCATGCAGTATAGTTACCATCTCGAGGATACATTCTTTGTCATGTATACATGCAGTGAACTTGGTGTAACGTATATGGGTTACATCCTTTGTCAAGTACGTTTCAGTGATACGCTAAATGTGAACAATAGTCTTTACTTCCACTGTCTAGTACATTCTTAACTTATAGCTGTCCCTTCAGACTTTTCATGTGTGTGTTTTTCAGTGGCATGCTTAACGTGAGCAAATACAAATATAGTTTATACTGGCATTGTCTAGTACATTCCTCGCTCTCTGTCTCTCTAGGTGTCTCTGGTGTGTCTCAATGGATCGAGAATGAGCGTCGGGTCAACTATATCGCCTATGACGAGATGTTTAACTACGATTACCCCAAATATCACAGGTATGCAACTAAAGGGTACGACAAAAACGAGATAGTACACGGATCCGATGCCTTCCTTCCGTTTCTGGATCTTAGAATACAAACTTTGCAAAATTATTGGACATACCCATTTTATGACCTTGTTCTTCAAATATGTCAAAATATTCGCCAAAAATGCATTAAAAAGGGATATGATCCTATAGTACTACAACATATATACAGCATGTCTGGTTGTCAACCCTTTAACAGCAATCACTCATTAGCAAAGCTACGGATACAGCTTGCCTACCCAAATAATAAAACCGTTATTTCTCCACTAAACCCTATACTGTGGCCACTCTTTAGAATCGTCTCGAGTATTGAAAATTGTAATAAACATAGAACAGGGAAAGGGTTAATCCGTATATACAATTTAGATGCAGATTAGATGTCAAGTAACTTGGCTTCTCATCAGGATGCAAAGTAAATGTACTTTAAGGATTTAAACTTCTATTACAGGTGAAAATTACTACTTTCAATGGTTTAATTGTTTACTTCATACTCCCGTCTTTCTGTATCTATGCGAAAAAAAATAGACCCAGATCGGACAAATGTAAGAACTGTCTGGTCAAGTTGTGCTCTGTTTCTTTATTTCATATTTTAACCCTTTCCCTGGCGAATATTCATGTAGGAAATAATGACGTCATGAATATTTATAAGATTATTTTTTATAATGGCATATGAACACAGGACAATTTGGCTCAGGCAGAAGCTGTAGAATCAAATCTATATTACACCATAAGCAAAAAAGCAGACCCTAACCAGACGGCTCCGATCTGGATCTACTATGTTTGCATATGCGTCAAATTGTGCTTACATAAGGGAAAGGGTTAATACAATTCTCAAATTAGTTTGTAATTATAGTGTGCAGAATTTGCATGAAATTCAAAAAGTAAGCGGGTTTATGTTATGTGTGAGTACTTTACAGGTTCGAGGAACCGTTGGTGATCAGCCCAGGAATCAGGTTTAACATGGAGTGCCACTACAACACCACAATGCGCAACAGGACACAACATTATGGCCTGAGCGCCACCATGGATGAGATGTGTATCGGGTTTTTCATGTACTACCCAAAAGAGAACTTGGCTTTACCGGGTAATTAGCCCTTTACTCCATAGATACGCTTCTGATCGCTTCTGGAAAAAGAGTAGACCCAGATCAGACGGCTCTTGTAAGAGTCGTCTGATCAGGGTCTGCTCTGTTTGCTTATATGTAATTATAAATACTATAGATATGATTGTATAGCTTCTGTCCCTTTAAACCTGATGAATATTTATGTAAGAGATAACACCATGGATATTTATTAGCTGAAATGTAACAAACGTACTTCAACCAATATCAGAAACTGTAGAATCAGATCTATTATAATTCATCAGCTAACAGTGCAGACTCTGGTCAGACAGCTCCTACAGGATCTATTCTGCTTGCAACGTGATCAAAAGTACAGTAGAACCTCTTTTAAGTGGTCATCAAAAAGAGGTATTATTGTGGGTATGTAAGGCATGTGGTAGCTTAATGTAGGTCAGAAGTAATGCAGAAAGCTCACATAGGAGCGTTCTGTATTACTTTTGTCCTGCATTAACCCATTCCTCAATAGGCTATTTTTAGATCCTACCTCTTTGAATAAATCTACCGAAAAGGAGCATTTACTGGAGAAAAGAACATTTTTGAATTGAGTAGTTAAGAAACCTATTGAGCAAATGCTCTAATTTATCACAATAGTTTAAAAAAAGTTACTTTCACAAATGCGTAGAAAGGCGTATTTATGGAGGAAAGTTTAAGCAACCTACTACTTTTTAAGACTTATTTTCAATAAAGTAATGGCCGCTTCACTCTGATCTGGTTCTACTCTGTTTACAAAGGCAAATGTATAGAGTAAAGCTTTAACGGATAGTTGGAAAACTCGAAATCGAAATCACCACTACCGTTTGTGTCAACTAAAGTTTAACCCTTTCCCTCATATAAACGTGTTTTCACGCATTTGCAAACAGAGTAGAACCAGATCAGACGGCTCCTATAGGAGGTGTCTGATCAGGGTATGCTCTGTTTGTTAATGGAATTTGAAAGATCTGTTTTTGTACTTTCTAAAATGGTTACAATGTTCCACCTTCTATATTTCGTTATAACTGTTTTGTCCATGAATATTCAGTAGGTATTGAAATTTGGAATAAACATAGAACAGGGAAAGGGCTAACCCTTTCGCTGCCAGTGCCGGATCTGTGATTACCTATGCAAACAGTTTGGATCCAGATGAGACGCCGAGTAACTCGGCGTCTCATCAGAATCCAAACTGTTTGTTACTGTTACTATGTTTTAGAAACAAAAATGAAGAATATAAAAAAAATGAAATTTTGTAGCAGACGACAAAGTTAGCAGACGACAGAATTTTGCAGGGAAAGGGTTAAGGATAATTTCTATGTCGTCTGTCCATGCCCGTCACTCCCTGCCACCTATATGTATGTATGTCACGCTCTTTGTGTCCATGCCCGTCATGTATACATGTACATAAGCAATATTATTTTCTTTTCTCCTTCTTGGGTAGGATATGCCAGAGATATGTATGAATATGTCTCTGGATATGCTATTTCCATACATGGAACATGAAAATAGCCGTTTTCCCTCATTGTGACCATGTGATTGTATTTACTGTATACTGTATAATAGATGTAAATGCTTCTTGCATTAAAGCGAGACTTTGTATTATTTGAAATAAAATTGGAAAAAAAATAAAATCTTTCTGTCCATGCCTGTCACTCCCTGCCACCTATATGTATGTATGTCACGCTCTTTGTGTCCATGCCTGTCACTCCCTGCCACCTATATGTATGTATGTCACGCTCTTTGTGTCCATGCCCGTCACTCCCTGCCACCTATATGTCTGTATGTCACGCTCTTTGTGTCCATGCCCGTCACTCCCTGCCACCTATATGTCTGTATGTCACGCTCTTTGTGTCCATGCCCGTCACTCCCTGCCACCTATATGTCTGTATGTCACGCTCTTTGCATGATGCCTTTTCTTCATACCTTTGCCATCTCTTTTGTCCGCCACATGCTAGGGGGTTAATTTCTCTGTCATTATTTCAAGGTTGCAGTTCCACAGGTGACCTTGACACTTGCGACAAAGCGAATGCTATCATTAGGGGGTGTGACATGACCAAGCTGAACTTCAGGCAAGTGCTATTTTGCGTTAACAAACATACAGCATGCACACATGTTTGTCTTACGTACACCTTTCACCTGATGAATATTCTTGTAAAAAACATCAATTTACTGAAAGGTTAGAGTTGCATAGAACCAGGTGATTGTTTGGAAGAAACTGTGGAATTAGATCTACAATATTCCATAAGCAAACATAGCAGACCCTGATCTGGGCCCACTCTGTTTACAAAAAAAATTAAAGATATCTCTATCAGGGAAAGTGTTGAAAGAGTGTATGGATTGTATAAAGGGGTTTTAAAGTAAAAAAAAAACACAATAAAACCTCTCTAAACCGGACGTTATATTTAATATTAATATCAGTCTTGCAGACAGGTGGCAGCTTAATGTAGGGTGAAAGTCATGCAGAAAGCTCCTCTAGCAGCTTTATGCATGACTTTAACCCTGTATTAAGCACCCACCTGCCTAAAAGTATCTAAATTCTCCTTCACCAGAATTCCGGTTTAGAGGGGGATTACTGTAACTGTCTTTCAATGAATTGAAAAGGGAGATTGTTCTTGTAACAGATAAAGAATGGTAAGCTGCATTATAAGCTGTAGTCAGCGGTAATCAGAAGTAGGCAATTAAAGCTTTGTTCACCTTGTTTCATGTTTAGAAACATTTTGACATTCTCCTGTTAGTTGTCTTTTCCTTTGCCTTGCAACGGATAACGTTAACACTTATTGTGCGGGACATGAGTCAATAATATGCTTTGCAAACAGTGTAGACCCAGATGAGAAGGCTCCTAATGGAGAACTCACATCAGGATCTCCACTGTTTGTGATGTTACACTTGTCTTTCGAAAAAACCCTAAATATTCACCATAAGTTTGGAATAGTCCATTTGAAAAGTCAGCATTGTAAGGGTCTACACAAGTATCCTCACGGGGTTGGGAGAGGACCATTTCCCCAACAATGACCCCTATGTCTGTAGAAATACCTTCAAGAAATCCCAGAGAAAGTCCTGCTGAAATTCTGATGGTAGTTTTCAACTGTTCTGAACTGCAAGAAAATCAACTTTGACAATTTTAAGAAGACTATTATTTCATCCTTCTAATTGCCAATCACACGCCTGGCAGTTGCAAACAGCTTTGACCCAGATGAGACGCCTATTGACTCATCAGGATCCAAGCTGTTTGACACTCGGTTAATATTTTCTCAAAAGCTGGAACTAAACATTCTTAACTTTCTGCCACAGCCAAAGATGTCCGTGCTAATGTGTAATTACAGTAGAACCCCTCTAATGCGACCATTTAATGAATAAAATGGGTGTAATTATAAGCAGATGATTGCTTAATGCAGGACAAAAGTAAAGCAGAAAGCTCCTCTAGGAGCTTTCTGCATTACTTTTGTCCTGCATTAAGCTACCACCTGCATCTAGCACCCAGAATTATACCTTTTTCGGTGGTCGCATTAGCAGGGTTTTACTGTATAAAACTCATTGACAGAAAACGCATTTGCAAACGGAATAACCCCGATCAGACATTTCCGTTTGCTTATGACATAATGCAGATTTGATTTTGCAGTTTCTGCCATGGTCAAACCTTTACTAAAAATCACGCTGTCATAATAAATATGACGTAAAGGGTTATACGATAAATATGACAAAGGGTTATATAATAAATATGACGTAAAGGGTTATATAATAAATATGACGTAAAGGGTTATATGATAAATATGAGGTTAAGGGTTTTATGATATAGTTTTCTCTTGAACTAACTAAAAGCAGTCTAAATAATGTTGCCTTGCTCATATGTTTTTGTGTGCGACTGTGTGTGCATGTGTGTTAGTGGGGTGGGGATGGGCGTGCAGTGTGGTGTGTGCATGTGCGTGTGAAAACCAGGCATAAAACAAGCAAGATGTACAATAAAGTCTGGCCAATACGACCACATAATATATGAACATATGAGTCTGTAAAAGCAGGTTGTTGCTTAATGCAGAACTTTGTTTTTTGAAAGCTCATACCTATTGTCCTGCATTAAGCTGACGCCGTTTTTAAATGTATTGAGTTGGCGAGACTTTATTGTATTACAGTAAAACCTCTCTATAACGGCCACTAACGTGTGTTAATTAGTTAGTACTTAGGGCAGGTGGCTGCTTAAAGCAAGGTGAAAGTTAAACAGAACGCTCCTATAGGAGCGTTCTGTTTTACTTTCACATTGCTTTAAACAGCCACCTGCCTTTAACACACAATACTTGATGTAACTTATCTGCCGTTATAGAGAGGTTTTACTGTATTAACATTGCATCGTGGATTACAATACTGTCAGTAGTACTCTCTTGTTGCAACCGATATAATCCTGATATACAACCCTGTCTGAAGTGTTCCAGTTATTTCCCTTTGCAGTGACCCAGGCAACGTACCACAATACTCAGTTGTGCAGGACTACTGTTCAGTGGAAACCTGTCTAAAGGAATGTATGACTTTGTTGAGGGAAGTCAGGCGACACCCATGCTACTCTGGGAGCGTACGAGACCACACTATGGGCTTCATCGACAACGCCGCAAATCCAACAGAAAAGATCAACATGCTGAGCTTCTGGCTCAAGATGAGATCATGTGACCACGAATTCGGAATGGAAAGGTCATCGGACATGACGGGTGCCGCCACCATACCGTTCCTCCAACCAGTTGTTCATTTATCTGTAATTCTGTCACTTTCACTAGCCAAACTAATGAATTAGTTTGGCTATCAAGATTCATACTTGTGATCAGTAGTACTAGAGTGGATATACGCTGAGAATTAATGTTGCATCATATATAATGTGTGCACTAACCCACGTGTATTGACTTCTTAATAGTAGTTACAAAATGAATTAACATGGATTGGGTTTTAAAGAGAAAGTCCCTACAATGAACGCATATTTTCAATAAGATCATTAAACTTTGTATTTGTTATGTTCATTCATTATTATGGAGATTTTCAGTTTGAACTTTTATCGCAAAAATGCCCCAGTGATACAAAATAAACCATTTTCATCGGTACTTATACTGTTGGTTCTACAACAAAATATGACCGTCCTTTGTCGAACCGAGCCGAATAAATACTAATACATAGCTGAATAACATATCAAACAAATGAAAGTTTTGTGTTCTTCGGCGTTTGTTTGACTGGTTTTCTTGCCATATACTTCTTTTCAGAGTATAAACAAATGATTCATGTAATTGTTAGCCATTTTCAAAACACGTTTCAACTAGAGATTATCACTTTAACCATTTTCAAGCTAAGCGCGACCTGACTCGCATTTGCAAACAGTTTGGCTCCTGATGAGACGGCGAGTAACTCGGTATCTCATCTGGATCGAAGCTGTTTGACACTCAGTCAACAGTTTCTCAAACGCTTCTACGAATTAGAAGTAATCAAATAAAGCTACAGATAAGATTTTACGCAGATGTATTTTTTCAGCATGATAAGGTTTAAAGCTGAATTATGAGAGTTGAATAGCCCATGATATACAGTCTATTCAGTATGAAAGGCTTAACCCATTTTGTCATAGGTTATTTTTAGATCCAACCTATTTGAATAAATCTACCGAAAAGGAGCATTAACTAGAGAAAAGGAACATTTTAGAATTTTGTAGTTTGAAACCATTGTGATAAATAGAGCATTTGCTCCTATAGGAGCAAATGCTCTATTTATCACAATGGTTTCACAAAATGACTTACAGTGTCGTCAATATGAGGGAATTGGTTAAACGTTCTAGTGGATTTTGAATGACAAACAGTGCTGACCATGATCGGAGGGTTCCTTTAGGAGATCTGGGTTTACACTATTTGCAATAAACACTGCACTTGATTTCCGCATTCAAAGGGTTGGAGCAGAACTAAAGTAATAAAGAAATCACCCATGGGAACTTTTCGAATGAGTTTGTCCTGCATTAAGCTACCGTCTGTCATATATCCCGAGAACAAGACATCTTGCGTGGTCGTTATTGATTTTACTGAAAAACATATTCATGTATATACAATAAAACCTGGATAGTTCGAAATATTAGACAGTATAGAAAAAAGTTAGACACTTTCAGGCAAGTGAAAAGTAAAGTACCTAGTTATAGTCTACTTTCAGTCCAAAGGACCGCTCAGCCGACTGTACATTTACTCCCCTGGTCATTGAGTCATTCGCCTACAATATTGAGCACTGCTAACATATGGCGCAATCATTCAGCCGCAGTACCGGCGAGTGGCCCTCACAGGTACCCATTTTAACCCCTGGGCGGAGAGCAGGTGCGGGTGGGAGACACTGAAAAGCGTTTCTGAAATTTCCGGGAGGGACCGGGATTTGAACCCCGGACATCCGGACCGGCAGTCAAGCGCGTTACCACTAGATCACCGCACACCACATTGTTTAGTGGCTACTTATTGCAGGATGGAAGTCATACAGAATGCTTCTAGAGGAGCTTTCTGCACGAATTTTACCCTGCATTACACTGCTACCTGTCTTAAAGTAATCTGGCCCTACATTGTTTGCAGTATACGAGTGCTGCCTTTATATGTGACACTTATTGTTATTGCAGTATCATGTCTATTGTATAAAATATCGCTTTTATCATATACAGTACAGTGCTCCCTCCCTACAACGACCCTCTCAATAACGATTCCCTCCTTACAACAACGCATGTCACTGTTTCCGAAATAACAAAGCTCCAGAAACAACTTTTTTCATCGTATTTTATTTATGCCTCCATCAAACCCTATGTTGTGACCACTCTTTAGAATCGTTACTTTGTGACGATTCTAAAGAGTGGTCACAACATAGGGTTTGATGGAGGCATAACGGTTTTAGTTCTCGAAATACACCTTATCTGGGGATCTAATTATGTTTGATTTTCCCTCCCTATAACAACTCCCTCTGAACAACACATACACTCTTCGTATCCCAAAGGGTGTCGTTGTAGAGAGGGAGCACTGTAGATCCTGTCTATATAATAATTAAACACGGGGATCTATAAGAGCAGGTGATTGCTTAATGCCTGAAGACATTAATGCAGAAAGTTCCTAGAGGAGCATTCAGCATTATTTTCATCCTTCATTAAGCTATCGCCTGTTTTTGAAACCCCCATAATTAGATTGAATAAATTATGCCGTAACATGTTGTCTTTGTGTTTTGTTTTCGATGCGTTTAATTTAGAGGTGCAACACATTTTGGCCATATGCTGTTGGTGTTGAGAATTCAAGGAATAGTTCTGCGAAGGATGTGCGCATGTGTCCGCACACATTATTTGTGCTTCTGGTGAACGTTGGACTTTTGTGTTGTATACCCTGCCTGATTTCTGTTATATTTTTGTATTTAGTGGTCACAGGTTTTACTGTAGTGTTATAATCCAACTTGAAAGTAGTTACGGTAAAAACTCGATTATTCGAACACTTAAGGAATATATAGAAGCGGTTTCATACTAAACTGTGACCAAGTCTTATTCATACCTCCATGAAAACAAAAATATTCTATATATAACTTATAACTCAATATCACTACTGAATGTAACAAAAGAAATTAAATAATAGTCACACATAATTTGTTTATTTACAACATTTAATACCGATTCATATCACTGCGGACGAACACACAGTAGTCCCGGCAAGGCGTGGCCTAAAATATTTTTTCAAGGAGGTATGCACATTTAATTTCAGCAAATCACAGTTCGCCAAAAGTAATGAAAATCATCGATATTAAATTACTCAAATAGGTATCATTATTGATATTAAGACAGGTGACAACTTAATGCAGGATGAAAGTAATGCAGAAAGCTCCTCTAGCTTCATCCTGAATTAAGCAGTCACCTGCTTATAAAAGCATCAATTCTTCGTTACTAAAAATTCGAACTATCGAGGGTTTTTACTGTATTTCTATATGATTTATATTCAATATGCATCCTTCCAACTTGATATGTCTGTTATGTTCTACACAACATATAATATATGCACTATACTTTATACTCATATATTGCACATAGCAAATAAAATTTACCATGTGCATACATTATCCATATTTGTTGTTTTTATCTCATTATATTGTTTAGAACATTAAACCATACCGATTGCACTGGTTGATCAGGGTCTGCTTTATTTGCTTTTGACATGATATAGAACTGATCCTACAGTTTTTGGCAAAGCAACAAATCATGGAAACGCTTACATTGTAATCATATAGCTAATAATACTCGTGATATTATTTCTTACATCGATATTGTACAGGGAAAGGGTCAAATATAGTCGGAAAGTGGGAGATCCTTCGGAAGCAAAAGTAGCACTGCAAAAAGAGAAAAATGCAGACTCTGTTTTGTCTGTTCATTAGTAGTAATTAAAAGTGCAACACTACTCACGCCCCCTAGCACCGGCATAAACAGATTTTAATTTTCAAAACCAATTAAATCAAAACTAAACAGCACCAACACGCTGTCTGAGATCGGCAGACAAAGCCCAAGAGATGTATGCTGTGCCTTTCAACAAGAGAAAGACCTTTAGTGATAGAAGTTTTGGGACAGCAGGTCCCAGACTTTGGAACGGGCTTCCTAGCGAGATTAAAAGAGCAGAAAATGTTGAATCTTTTAAAAGAAAGTTGAAAACACATTATTTCAGACACTTTAACTCACTTTTTAATATTTCGTAGAAACTGTCCGTGTGTTTTAGATGTATAAAGTACTTTACATAAAGTCTGGGTTTTAGTATATTATAACAGTTTTTTTAACCATCGTTTTATGGATATTAGTTTTTATGCTTTCTTAAATGTATATTCGTGTATTGTATATCCTCTATCGATTTTTATTTGTCTCTGATTTTATTTATGTCAATGTACAACGCCATTGAATGCATTATTTGCAAAAATAGGCGTTTAACCAAGTGTTTCAGTTTCAGTTTCAGAAAGACCAGAAAACTTGCAGATATGACATAGAATCTAATTATATTTGCTTGAATCCTAGACATGTACCTTTCCTCAGGTCAGCTAGTTTTGCTCTCAGCGTATTGTTTTCCTGTTTCATGGTGTCAATCTCGTGCCTCAACTGCTGGAGGGCTTTTTTAGTTCACGCGAGTATGCAACAGAATAGTCACATAACATTCAATCCGTGAGAAAGTCCTTCTGTCCGTCAACAACTGATTTAAACGACATCTCCTCTGAAACCACAAGGCAGAATGTAACCAAACTTTACATAAATTATCCTTTGCTCTATAAAATTGTTAAAAGAATCTGGAGCCATGTAAAACTCTGGTGGCCATGTCAACCAAGAACAAATCTTTAAACACCATCTCCTCCAAAACTAGTGGTCAGAATTGAATGGTATTTGATATGAAAGGAATTGTCTTCCTTTGACCCTCTACCAAAATTGTTAAAATTATTTTTATCTTAAAAACATGGTTGCCAGGGGCGTGGCTAGATATCCTTATACTAACTATATAGAACACTTTTAAAATTCTTCTTCTCCAAAACTAATGGTCCAATTTTAAAGGTATTTGGTAGGAATAGTCTCCTGGTGACCCTTTATCAAAATTATTAAAATCCACTTGATATCTCAAAAATATGGCCACCAGGGACAGGGCTATAAAACCTTTAAAAATCACCCCCTAAACTGGTGCATGGGCGTAAGAGCTGGGAGAGGGGACGGTCCCCACCCACAATGTTGGGACGGGGGCAGAGTATACTTTGACCCCATCCCCATAAATCTTAAGTCCGAACATAACAAATGAAAAAAATCAAAAAGCCACATAAAGCGAAAGAGATATAAAATTTGCACTTCCATTTGTTATTAAATGATTTGTTTTCGTTCCTGCAATTAATTACGGCTTTTTCGGTCCCGCATAAACTGTCAATAAAGTATATAACTTAGCCCCATTCAACGGTAAACAATCGGATAAGATAAGTTTCCCCGGCCATATTGGTTCGTCTTATTCTACATGTGTTTAAAACCAACGAACAGCTGAAATGCAAGACTCCTCTTCTTCAATATAAGTACATGCATCTGACCGGAGTTCATTAATTTGTTTGAGGTAATTATTATTATCATTATTATTATTATTGTTATTATTATATAGCGCTCTTTTCACACTGGATATGTGCGTTCAAAAGCGCTTCACATGGATGAAATCACTAACTGGAACGATTCGCATGATTATCTATCCAGACAATGAAATATATATATGAAATCGCTAGCCGGAAGGAACTACATGATTTTCCATCCGGTCAGTGAAAGATATGCAATAGATATACAATAGATATGAAATCACTATACGCAAGGAATAACATAAACTGTACAAGTTGACGGAAAGCCATGCTCATCAATATCACAAATTAGAATAATATGTATTAACAAACTTGATACAGACAAGTTGACTGAAAGCAAAGCTGAGGCAAATGGTTTTCCTCCGTGTTGTAACCCGATACAGGCATTGTTTTTTGTGTGACAGGTGACTCTAGATTAAGACACGAAACATATTATACCATTGTTTCAATATGAATGCTACAAGCTGAAATCGTTCGTTTGAACATGTTTTAATCTTTTTTTCTTAAAATGTGAATCTTCGGGGGAAAAGCGAAATTTGCTCGTTAGACAAGTTTAATATGATAACATTGAGTAGTGTCGCAGAAAAAATGTCAGAATCTTTGGCCGAGTGGTCTAACGAGCTGCTCTATTACAGAAGATGACTGAAAACCCGAGATTTACCTGCGTGAAATCGAATCACATCACATTCTAAATCTATTTTTTTTTCTTCCGTTCCCCTGACTGTGTCACATTTTATAAAAAGTATTCTTGACACAAATGATGATTACGGAAAGCACGGAGAAATGAAGCGATGTAATATATCTGCTCTTGTAGCTTAAAACTTCCAGCGGGTGATCTAAAATGTTAAAAATACTCACCGATCGCGAGCATTAAACATGATTTTCCGAAACATTTGAGGATCCCTGGACTAGCCAAGAACGTTTGCAAATTATCTGTGATTCAGTAGAATAAATTTCAAGCAGACAAACATAATGTCAATACATTTAATATGGGCACCATCTTATCAAACAACGATATATCGTAGCTATGCCGTGTTTTCAACGTTTGAATAAATGGTCGTAGAGGGTTAAACTTATCACAAATGCTCCATTTGATAATCGTTACACAGTTACGAATGTCAAAAGCAGCATTTGTAATAACTTAACCGACTATTGTTTAACATATCGTGGATTATAAAATGTGTCATAACCACGGTTTGATAAGACCGAACACTGTTCTTTAAATTACGTTGTTTACGGGTAGCTACATACTATCTTCACATATTTTCTTGTGCATATTTTTGTAGGGATCAAACACTCGAGGACCTAACTTTACTGAACGTAGCAATAGAGACAAATACATAAACACAAATGTAGTATCTCGTTTGCAGCAAATATATCACGATCTAGTCACAAATATTGATAGAAGGAAAAGTAGTAAAGTCAAGCAGGCAAAGCCACATGCAAGACGCAACCACCACCAAAACACCGATAGACAGCATGACACACACACACACACACAACCACACACCCAAACGCACACACACACACACACGAAATGAACACAGAAAACACCAAAAGACACACAAGAACCAGGGACAAACGTTCCACACATGAACAAACCACAAGCACAAAGACGCAAGGCAAACAAAAGGAAGGGTGACAAAGAGAGTACCGCCTTGGCACGGTCAGCAGCAAAAACACCACTGGGGGTTTAAACCGGTTTACGGACGTCCTAACCTCACACTTCTCTCAAAGTCACCCTAGCTTTACAAATATTGTAAATAAAGGTATCCCCGCTGGACTTACCCACAACATAGACGACGGTGAACACAGGACAACATGTAAAACATAGCATAATAACTGTGACAATCCGTCAAATATGTACTCAATGACTTTGCTGAAGTCAGAGCACCTGCAGGTAAGCCGTTAAGGGCACGACAGGGAAAAAGTAATACATGAGTCTGGTAAGCTCCTCCTGTATCCAAGTTTAAGAGTATACCATCATAGAGTACTACCCTCGGCCTGTCATCGCGCAAGCAAAGAGGGAAGCGTAGCTACCGACTGTAAAAGGGTCGATAACCAAACATGCAGTGTGTTGCAATATAATAGGATCATAACCTTTCTTTTTAAATGTTTTAATGCGTTTTATAAACAAATCATGAAAATGGATATGACCCCGAATTTTCCTAAGTTTGTAGATAACATCCCCATAAAATTCTGGTTGAGAAATGCCTTGTCGCAGTAACGTCCGTAGATTGCAATTATATTTACTAATGAGAGGTAAATTTCGATAATAAAATTTAGAAAAGGTTTTCCGAAGTTTGTGATATCTGTAACCTTGCTTAAGAAGTTTATCAGTTATAACTAAATTACGTCTGTTAAAATCTTCAAGCAAAGAACAGGCTCGGGCAAACCTAATAAGTTGAGAAATATAAACCCCATAAGATGTAGAACGTGGCACATCCCCATCTAGAAAAGGATAATTAACAATTTTAAAATTAAAATCTTCTCTTTTATCGTATACTTTGGACGAAACTTTATCATTTGTAATTGAAAGATTCAAATCTAAAAATGAAGCATTAATGTTAGATTGATTAGCTTTGTTTAAAGACAGTTCTTTTGGGTAGATTGAAGAAACAATAGTATCAAAATAAGGATTATCTAAATTCAAAATATCGTCTAAATACCTTGAAGTTTTATTAAAAGCATTAACAATATCGGTCTGTGTATCAGGTTTTAAGCTAAGCATAAAATCCCTCTCGTAGCAATACAAAAACAAATCTGCAACAAGAGGGGCACAATTTGTACCCATGGGTATACCAACAACTTGACGATATATGGTATCCCCATAACGCACAAATATATTATCTAAAAGAAAGGTAAGAGATCTACAAACATCAAGGCAAGTCCACATTGTGTAATGTTCAACTTCTGAATTCGAAAAGAATGAACGTTGAACATTACAAGCAATGAACATTTTGTTTTCTCTGGCAAAGGTTTTTTCTATTAATTTAATAAGTTTATCCTTTATAAGATGGTGAGGTAGAGTAGAATAGAGTGTAGAGAAATCATAAGAGCTCAGTAAAGAAATGTTATACTGTTCATTTTCAAGTTTTGTTAAAACATCATTTGAATTTTTTATGGACCAAAAAACATTAATACCAGAATTTTCATATATTTTATCACAGTAGCGTTTAACATGTTCTTTGATCGTAGTAAGACAGGACGTCAAAAGTATAGATAATTTAGTAGTGGTACAACAGCTAGAGTTGGCAATAAAACGCGACTTATAAGGGTTTTTATGTAGTTTCGGAATCCAGTACAAAGTAGAAAGTTTATGTTGTTTTATGTTAGGACCAGACTTAAAATTATTGCACATTTTTACATGTTCCGAGACTATATCTTTTTCAGGTGTTTGAACTGTTATATAAGTTTTTGAATCAGTTAGCTCCTTCTTTAAAACATCAACATAATACAATCTTCAAATAATGATTACATTTATGATGCCTTGTCAGCAGGAACAAGAACATAATCTGAATGAAAATTAGAAATGTTTTTCTTCAAGTAGCGAAATGTAACTCTAGGTCGAGGTGGTAAAAGATGGTAATTTGATTTGTAAAAAGTTATTCGCGTACCAATAATATCGAAAATACATTTCTTCCAATCCGAAAGGGCATTAACATCAGCATGTTCTCGTAGATGTCTTATTTCAAAGCTTCCATCATACACTTATACGCCGACCTGCCGATCAAGAGTGTAAGATCTGTTAGAACCACGGACTACGGAGATTATCTTTACAATGCAGCCTCGATGTACCTCAAAGGTATGAAGGTAAGATACTGATGCGATGTTATTTTATGATGTAATCAGCCAATCACAGGAACTTCATCTCCTTTTTTTAAGTTACAGGAAATCTGACAGAAATGTATTAACTCTTCGCATTTGTGGTAGAATATTTAAGTACTAGTAGCTTTGATCGAATGGAACGCAGAGTGACTCGGCGCCTCATCCGTAACCAAGGTATTTGACATTCGGACAGCATTGTCAGCAGTTGGAATAAATAGTAGCACTTCGAAAAATAAAGCAGGCAGACGATATATCAGCACTATGTACGTTATATTAACCACTGTACTGCCAGGCCAATTTTGAGCGCACACAATATTTAGTCAGTTACGCTTGAGACTTAACAAACTCTCTCAATCTTAAATCAAATCTCTGACAGAGTGTCAAACGGCTTAGATACAATGAAACACCGAGTTACTCATTAGTCTGTTTGCATTCATTATGTACATGTACTACATTCGTGGAAAAGTAGTAGACGGGTTCAGATATACATGTGGCTGCTGATTTTGGAGTGGAGTTTTTTGACTTTGGTGAAAGTGGGATAAGGACGAGGTTGGGTACCCGTAAACCAGGTTTAAGTCCCCCAGTAGCTTATTTTGGTTGCTGGCCGTTCCAAGGCGGCACTCCTGCTTTCAGCCTACGGTCAATTTTGTTGTTTAATATGCTTAATGTTTAATGTGTTTCGTCTTGATATGCGTCCTGTTATGTTTTGTCTTGTGGCTTTACCGTTTCTTGTTTGATGGTGTTTGGTGTGGTGTCATTTCGTGTGTGGCTCTCCCTGTTTGACTATTTTTCCATATTTACAAGGGTTGCATTTGACAAACCACGGTGTTGATCGAAAAATATGTAACCGTATGTCATTCTTGTGATGTTTTAGGTCATCTGCATAAGAATGTTCAAATACTCGCTACTAGTTTTAGAAAGTGGTGAATCAGTAAAGAAGCATTTGGGATTCCTATCGGGCGTTTCAAATTGACCAAAATGGATTTATATTGTAATATATGAAACAGTGACACACTATAACAGGTTGTTCGTTGGTTTTATAAAAACAACTTTTTCAGCGGCAGTTGTCAAGCTTCATTCTTGTTCTAGATGTATCACCAATCAGGAACTGTGACATTTTAATGTTCAGCGTACCTGCTAGTATTTAGTAAACTGTGTTTTATTAGTTAATACCGTGGACTGGCAAACATTCTTATTACAATGCCTCTACACATGGCCAAACTGTATGGATGTAAAATCCAGAGATACAGACTGCTAATTTATATTCCTAAACGATTTCCATTCCATGAGGATCTGTCTACGAGTATAACAGAAAGCAAAACACGTTCTTTTATTCATAAACAAATTCTCTCCAGCAGATACAACTAAAACATATATAGAGAATAATAGGTTAGTGCCGTAGATGGGACGCGTTTATCCGACGAGGAGAGAAAACGTTGAGGCGAGGCTTCGATTTATCCAGTAAATTAAGTTTTATCTTTATTATACTCATAAAACATTACAATCTTGATTAAAATGAATTAATCTGCATTTTGTGTTATTTCGATCAACGTCATGAGCTACGTAAATGAGCTACCGCGAAGGAAAATAGTTTCGATACTTACATTATAAGAGGTGAAAACGTGGTTGAATTTGAAAAATAAGATCATTTGAATCGAGAATGTCTATATGTTAATTCAAACTATTTTCTCCCGGAAGCTCTCTTAACAAAATTGGAGTTACGGTCGTCTCAGTTTCTTTTATTAGATGTAGCAGAACAGACAATTCCCGCCGCTGTAGGAGTTTCTACTATCTATCCGTTAATCGTTGCTTCCTGGCGTGATTCTTATTAAAAACTCGTTTCCCCAGCGGTGGATTAAGTTAATAAAACTAATAAATTAGAAATGAGTATCGCCTTAGCAGCAGTGGCGCAATAGATTAGCCCGAAGACTTTTGTGTTTTAAATTCACGTTTGTATAATTCGGTGTGGGTTCGAATCCACCAATAGCCAAATTGTTTTCTTCTCTTTTTTCTTTTCTCTTATTTGTATAATTGGAGTGGTGAATTTTCATTTATTCCCTCAACATATGCATATTTACCGAAAATTAAAACAGTTCCATGGTTATAGAATCATTACACCTTAGAAACGTCTACTAACCTAATAAGCCTTTTACTACTGGATGTAACCTAATAAAGCTAAGTTTATTTGCACCCCATTACGTCACTAGAGAAGCCCGATGACTGGATAAAAATCGAACTTTATATTGTTCTAAAAATAGATTCGGTTAATGATGCCACTAATGATGACCCACACAATGATCGTCAATGTTGCAGGTATTAAGTTTACCAGGTGTATTAAAAGTACCGGTGCATTTCGTGTATCCAGACACCATCCAAGGTATAAGGCTGTTGTTAAATGGCTTCTTGCAGATTAGCAATTTACTAAAATGTGCTGATACAGATCAATTAATGGTGAAGTGGTCACGCGATGGAAATTTTGACCACCGTTGTGCAGTGTTTTTCAGCCAAACCGCTTTTATTTCATAGAGTAAGTGCAATCAATCCCTAGCCAAGCTAGCAATATCAAAGCACTGAAAGTGCTGCTAGCAAGGGGCTTTTAGCAAAGACGGTTATGTATTGGTGTTACAAAGTGCTGTTTTCTTCTGAAGCATTTTTGTTGAGGGTTTGGTGCAAAAGTGATATAACTTCGCCACTAAAGTGAAAATGTAACAATAGTTTTGCACCAAATCCGTTACGATGCGATAATGTGTATATAAAGGTTTGTTCAATTGGTTACACCATATAGATTGTTGAATAAGTTAGAGTTATTTGAAGAATAACTTAATAAGGCATGCTTATCCTGAACTCTGAGTAGAGGAATAAACTAACTACAAGTTGCATTTTGTGTAAAACATTTATTGGAAAAGTTCAGCAATGAATTGGGAAACACCATGATAAAAGTATTCATGCATAAAGCCCTTAGCAGCATTTGAACATGTGTATAGTGACCAGCACTGTTTGCGTTTTGACCCTTTCAACTCTAAGTAGCTATTGTGGGGTTTTATGTTGTCTTGTAGGTATTTTTGTCACCAAACATGAACCAGTGTACAACTGTACATTGAATTTGTGGGGTTTTGCAGATACTGTTTTAAATAAGCAAACACTGCAGACTGATTAGAGGGTTCCTATAGGAGCCTTCTGATCTGGTCTTACACTGTTTGAAAAAGTAATGAGTACATAAAAACAGGCACATAGTGCTGAAAGAGTACATGGCAGACAAATTCAGAAAGGCTACGTTCTTGTTGACTCGTGCGTTATCCAGTATACTACATGTATGGAAACACGAAACATTCCCACATGAATATTAGTTAAAGACATTTTACTGTATTTATATTCCAGGACTATAGTTTACCCATACACAGTACATGTAACTCATTCCCTCATAGTGCCACCTCTTAATGCATTTGCTCTATTTATCACAATGGTTTCAAAACTACACAATTCTAAAATTGTTCTTGCTCCTTGTCAGGAAATTTATGGTATCCAACAGGCTGGGTTCAAAATAGCCTATGAGGGAATGGGTCAACATGGAATAGTAACAGCAAACCCTGAGCAGATGGCTTCTACTTAGTTGCAAATGTGTCAAAAGTTGTCCCTATGAGAAAATGTGTTGATTCATAAATATTGATGGTGTTTTGGTGGTGGTTGCGTCTTGCATGTGGCTTTGCCTGCTTGACTTTACTACTTTTCCAATTATATGACATTATGAATAACAATTTGATAAAACCTTCACTGCATGAACACTCATGTACAAAATAGCGACACCATGAATGACTGATTTTTACGTTGACATATTTACACATGAATTTTGGCCTTGGTAGGAACAGTAGATTTAAACTTTTGTTATTTCATATGCAAGCAGAGCATACCCTGATTGCTACAGGAGTCATCTGATCTCAGTCTACAAAGGCGTAGACAGGCTTCTTTATAGAGTAAAGGATATATTTATATAATGGTCTGTGAGCACAGGAATTTTTTTTGCAGATACTACAGAATTAATTAAAGCTTATTCCATAAGCAAATAATATAGGTCCTGACCAGAAAGTTTCTACAGGAACTGTATGATCTGGGTCTACTATATTTAACCCTTTCCTCATAGAAACGTCTTTTCATGAATTACGCAGAATAGACCCAGATCAGACGGTTCCTATAGGAGACGTCTGATCAGTGTCTTCTCTGTTTGCTTTTGACATGATATACATCTGATTCTACAGTTTTTGTCAAAGCAAACAATTCCCTTGAAAAGTTTACAGGGTTAAAATTGTGCTAATAAATATTCATGTTGTCATTTTAGCATAGAAACTACAGAAACAGATCTATTAAATTCCATTAGCAAACAGGGCAGACTCAGATCAGATGGCTCCTTAAGGAGCCATTTGATCTAGGTCTACTCTGTAATTGAGTGAAACTGTGTTTATAAGAAGGAATTGGCAATATATTATTCCATAAGCAAATAAAAAAGACCCCGAACAAAAAGCTTCTACAGGATCTGTCTGATCTGAGTCTACTCTGTTTACCCCTTTCCCTCATATCAATGCATTTTCACACATTATGCAAATGGAGTTGACCGAGGTCAGATGGCTCATATAGAAGACGTCTGACTAATATAGATCTAATTACATGATTAAAAATATTCATAATGTCATTAATTTTTATATGAGTACTGTAAAAGGCATATACTTTTTGTATATCCAGTAATTGGCTAAAGTAAACACTATCCATGATGTATATTGTAATTTCTTTTCCATATAAGTGACACACAGTTTTGATTGAGATGAGAGTCTGGGATATTCAGTGTCTTCATTCGGAATCCATGATGTTACAGATTTATGTTGAGTCAATTAGCAAAAGAATGATAAATGTATCTGTTGGGGACAAATCCTGTATACTGGTCAATGCTGTCCAGGAAGGTGTCCCTTATCCTCTAAACACAGTAGCTTGAAATTATTCCCTGTTGTCTGCTCCCACATTGCATAGTCGGAATGCATCATGGCTCTGTTATAGTATTCTGCTCCCATGCATGTCTGTGATATGCCTGGACCAATGCCGAAAGTTCTGGGTCAGGGCAAAGTATATCCATGTGCTGAAATAGAAAAAGGACATGCAGTGATTATGTCCCTAAAATCATCTACTGACTTTAACCCTTCCTCTGTTCAATATCCATGTAAAACTAATGATATCATAAATAGCTATTATCTGATATTTTATAATGGCATATGCAAATTAGTTTTTCGGGTATTGGTAGAAACTATAGTCAAATCTATTATAATTTCATAAGCAAACAGCAGACCATGACCAGATGACTCTTATAGGAGCCATATCTGACTGGTCTACTCTGTTGGCAAACGTGTGAAAAAGCACTTATAGGAAGGACAGTGTTAACACTATTGGCAAACTTTCCAGGACAACAGTTTGGCTACAGATACAGATACAGCATAAAGTAACTAAACAACATATTTGGATCTCAAAACTGTAAATTGCTCAAACCTGGTTGATTGGAAAGTAACTGTATAAAATGACTTTTTTATCATTCTTTGAACATTCTTCTCAGTTGCCTTTTCAAATACCAGTACACATTGCATAAAAATTATTGATGAAAAGGAAGTTATTATCTGCTGACTACACACTATGTCTACAGTAAAAACCCTATCTGCACCATATCTGCATTGTTTTATCACCAAATTACATAGTTTAGGCTTGTTGATGCATTGCTGCAATTACATGTGTATAAAATAGACAACTACAATATGTTTACAGACAACTGCAATTTCATATTATTTGACAGAGACACAACACTGTTGCATATTTTGCACACACACAAAAAAGAGTGTTCGGAGGAACACATGTGCCACCTACTCGCTGCTGACTTATTGTTAATATGAAAAAGGGGAATAAATAAACAAATATTGATGCTAGAGTTGTGGCCCTTGGACATGACACTTCCTGTTATCATGCTTGTTCCATGTGTGAAATTTGAAAGCTCTATAATGATTAGTTTAGAAATGACAGCCAAAAAAGAAAGTGTTACGGACAGACGGACGGACAGACAGACGACAGAAAAAGTGATCCCTAAGTGACACACTGCCTCTCGGCAGGTTACACAAAAATGAAAAACGTGTAATTATTAGATCTATTAGTTCTAAGGGAAACCCCCGTCGATGACTTCATAATATATTCAGAGTTAAATATCTTTGTAAAATAACTTCAGAATAAAACATATCTGCATGCGTATCACACATATTCCAATTCAAACACTTGAATTATTATCCGATATGCACATATTAGTAATATATGACACAATTACATAACCACCGAATTTAGTTTAGTTTCTGTCCAAATTAGGCCTCCACTTTTACTAAACTAGCTATTTGAAAAATTATCATTTTGTACTCGTATGACATTAGCTGGTAAACTAATAAATGATTTCTTTTTTTCTGTGCAAATGCAATAATTGCTCAATATAAAATCGTTTTTACTCAAGGAAAAACTGTTTGTTCACAGCTTTAGGTTTTGGAACCAACTGCCCGGACCTATGGTTGATGCAGGCAGCCTGCACGGCTTTAAGACTCAGCTGCTGTCTAGCTCTTCCTCCCACTGAGTACAGACGATGTTTTTAAATGTTTTTATCTGGAACCTGTAAATAGGATGCTCATACTTTTAATGCTGCGCAAAGTGCGATAATACTTTAGTGGTTCTGCACTCGTATGGAAGAAGAAGAAGAATGTGTATTAGCTTGTAAGCTTGTTGTTTGCACTTTGAGTAATTAATTGTTTGCTAATTATGCTAAGCGCACATGCCTGGCTTACATGGCAGGGATTCTCACTAATAAAATCAGCGCTATTTATATTGATAGCAGTATTCGAGTGGACTGGTTAAGGCGTTGAGAATTAGTAATCAAGTTTACCCTTTGTATGGTCTAGCGTGGGTTCGAAATTCCCCTATTAACCCCCCCCCCCCCCCAAAAAAAAAAAAAAAAAAAAAAAAAAAAAAAAATATATATTTTTTCTCGTATTTGTATAATTCTATTGGTGATATTTCAGTTTTTCCATCCACATATTTACAGAAAATTGAAATACTAGGCAGTGGTGCTTGGTCGTCTTCGTTTTATATATTTATAGTGCATGTACTATTTGATATGCACAATACATTATACCTATTTAAAATTTAAACCTACTTTCGTCAATTTAACACGTCGAAAACTTACGTTTGAAACTTTTTAAGATCAGTTTCTTATACATGGGTAGACACTCCATCTAAAACACCGAAGGGTCCTTTTTTATCTCACGTCTTCCAGGGAATTTAATGGAGTTTGTATCTCAAATAATCGTATGGCCAATTCCTATGGTTTGTATTACCCTATCGATTAGTGCATTGAGTTATCACGTAGTTTTCTCAACCCGTGAACAAGTTTTTGTTAATAGTCTCTATGAAAATGGTGCGTTAATATGGAAAACACCATTACGTCAGCAATTTCTTCTATTGCGCAGTATAATCATAAATTTCAAAATAATCATTATTATGAATTTTCATCGGAACGAATTTAGTCCCGCAAAAAATCCCGCAACATGAATTTCTTGCACGGGATGCTATTTTAATACTGACCCAATAGGAATTAGGTCAAAATCGTCGCAGCCGACTCGATAGATTTAGCAAGTAAAATTTACCCGTTTGGTGATTTGTTTCAGAAATTTTATTATTTCAAGATGAATAAATGTTTTAAAATATTACTATACAACTAAAAAGGACTTAGTCTGCACAACTGTCATACACATAATATAATTTAAACTATCAGGAACACGAATTGCCAGGAATAGAGCATTTGGGCTATTTTTAGACTCGATTTTTGTGAATGAATCTACTGAGAGTGAAGGTCTTTCAGAACTTTCATGCTCGTGGCCACGCAGTGATCATTAGCTCAACCCGTGAACAAAAAAGCAGATTCTTCCGCAAAATTGTCTTCCCTGCAAATCTCAGAAAAACTTTTCATACAATAATCATATACTGCCACACACTATACTTTCGAAGAAACATCCACTGTGAACAAGATCAGTAGAGTTCATATTCTGTGCGAACGCAGACGATCTATTTCGTCGATGTTAATCGGTTTTCCCCTTCAACCCTCAGCATTTCCCACTTTGCCCTAACAATATCAAGGGGCAGCATCTGCCCCTTGCTAAAAAGGAGATAATCGCTACTTGAAAATGATGTAAATACATGTAATCCCGCGAGAACGCCAACAACTTCAAAACCCAAACAGGCCACACTTTTGTCATTCTTCAGAAAACCTGCAATGGCAAAGTTCCTGGTTCATCTGAAAAAACTTATTTAACAAACGATGATGCATCACAGTCATGCGAACATTTGTAATTTGGAAAGTCACAGTAAATGAAATGAGGTGGCTGCTAAAAGGACAATGCTAATATTGAATAGTCAATGCTCGTAAATGCTCCTGATAAAAGGCTCGGTAAGACGCCGCGAATCATATGCCAGTCAATTTCCACAGACACAGAAAACAGTATGAATAAACACGAAGAGACAAGCAATGTGAAAGTGATGTACATTAAGAAAAGGAAATTGAAGAAACTATTTTCAAGTGCAATGACTTGTGTTGCTCAAATCAAGAATCGTTTCGACCAGCCAATGAGGAACTGTTAAAACAATCAGGTCGGGCGTACAAAAGTCGAACAAGATGCCGTCAGCTAAGATGTTTACATACTTTCCATGGCTAAGTTACTGCACCACTAACAATCGGGTTTATTGATATGCATGTCGTTACGGTCACAGAAATGGTATGATAAAATTCAGCACAAAGTATGAGAATGCTTTCATCATAGAGGGCTTTGATAACTGGAACAAATCACTAAATCGATTACGAGAACACCATAATAGTAAAACACACCGGGAAGTTGCAGAAAAAAATGAATTTCTGATAGAGGATACATATGTACCGCAAGCAATAGAAAAACAAAGCAAGGAGAAGGTCATTCGTCAAAATATCAGTTACTGACTTTTTTACTTCGTCAAGGCCTGGCAATCCACGGGAAGACATCAGAGGAAGGAGGAGGAGAAGGTCATTAGTCATCTTCATTTTCTGGAGATGGTTGTGACTAGTTCATCTCTATCAAGTGCTACAGTTAACAGGTGAGCAATAGGACGCTCTTGTTTAAGCCCAGGTTATTGTGTAAAACGTGAAGATCTGTAATCCGTACCAGTCTTTATTTATTAACCATTTCAGTGCCAGAAGTGTCGTCTGCTAGACATATTTTCGTCTGCTTTAAGAATGGACATTTGTTCAATGTCTTTATAAAATAATAAACAGGGTGTCAAACAGGGATCCAAACTGTTTTGCATATGATATTACAGATCCCTCTTCATGGCACTGAAGGGGTTAAAAGGTTCGTGTTTAACATTTTATCCTGCAGTTAAAATGATGTCTGCTTAGACTGACATACGGATGCATTTTGTGTTTCTTTTCAACTTGTAAAAACTTTAGAGAAACTATTTACCCTCTTGTGAAAAAATACAATGTACATAGAGGATCTTACATGAGGGTTCTTGATTATTGGATTTATGAAACGTCTGCTTAATGAAAAGCTAGTAAGACTAAGCAGGCAACGCCACATACAAGACGCAACCACCACCAAGCATCGATAGATAACACTACTCCATAAATACTCACTTTTCTGCGCCTTTGCAAACAGAAAAGACCCATATCAGACGGTTACAGTAGGAGCCGTCAGATCAGGGTCTGCTCTGTTTGCTTATGTAATTATATAGATATAAATATACAGCTCTTGTCAGGGAAGAATACAAAAGGGACAGTAGTAGCTTTCTGATCAGGGTATGCTGTGTTTGGTTATGAATTAGTTTTGTGTCCTGGTCAAAAAGATGTTAGTGAAAGGTTTACATTATGGAGATTAGGTTAATGAATATATGTACAGTGAAACCCCGCTAATGCGACCACTTAATAAACAGTCACTGATGTCGTCTAAAGCAGGTGGTTGCTTAATGCAGGACGAAAGTTATGCAGAAAGCTCCTATAGGAGCTTTCTGCATAACTTTCGTCCTGCATTAAGCCACCACCTGCCTCTGTCACCCAGAATTCTGCCCGTTTTTGGTGGTCGCATTAGCGGGGTTTTACTGTATATATAAATGATCATTTCATTCAATCATGGTCATTGCAGAAAGTGATAAATACGTGTATTTCTTTAAATGCGAAACAATGACGCCTACTTAAAGCCGCATGCAATACGTATAAGTAGAAATCGGAATACATTGTGAAATAGGTTGAGTATATGTATTGAATGTTTGTATATGTATGTATTGAATGTATGTTTATACATGTCAGATATTGTAACATGAGTAAATAAATAAAAAAAAAAGTAAAAAAAAATAAAAATAAAAAAAGTAGAAATCGGAATTTGATGTTACAAAATTAGATCTACATTCATAAAATAGTTTTGCTAAATATTCTAAAAACGACTTTCGATTATACACTGTAAACCGATATAATAATATACATATAAATAGTTGGCTGTTTAATTTTTGTCCCAGCCATGAATCCAATAGTGGAGAAATCCGCGGGGAAATTCGCAGTTGCCTTTAAAAGTCATGTGGCAGTTTCCCAACATTACTTTTCCTGTCCTCGAGTTTTTGACCGAAATAAGGAATTGATATGTAGATAATTACTAAGTTTTTCAATTATGATAAAAATCAAACGCAATCTTTAACTCTTTCGGTGCCAATGTCGCCTGTTGGCACCATTAAAAACAGTGCAGCTCAAGGCGGCATCTGACAAGGGACTTCACTGTTTTCTGTATTATTTTAGCCCAGGCATACAGGTTTTTAAAAACAAATGTTTTACTAATATACCTTTATTATCTAGTTTAGACTTATATTTAATATGAAATTATTATTGCAGACGACACTTTTCAATTTAGCGCCAAAACAGTTAAGCAGATAAAGTTTTGTGACTGTGATTTATTGAGTAAATTTCAACCCCCCATCCCCCTTCACTGCCATAGATACGGGTTTGTGATATCTAATGCAAACAGTTTGGATCCAGTTGAGAAGCTGATTAACTCGTTGTCTCATCAGGATCCAAACTGATTGTCACTTTATTTATCTTTTCATTAAGAAATTGAAGAAACACCCATTCTAAAACGAAACGCCCGCTCTAAAACGTTAAGCAGGCGACTATGTGTCCAGCAGACCATATTGATAGCACTTTAGGGGTTATATCATGTTTTGCTGCAGCTGCCGATGACATAAAAAGACATCTTACGTATTGTCTTTCATGTTACATTTCCTTTTCAACAAAAAAAACTGCTGGTGACTGACTATAGTCGTATTCCCATTTCCTCTGCTAGATTTCAAGTGTACACGATCTAGGTTGCGGTATAGTTTACACTTGAGAATATAGAGGGCAAAAAGGTACTTGTATTAGGCCATGTTGATGAAATTAGAGATGACATAACTGCACTCAGCACAATGTCGCATGGTTACTTTCTAAAGTTCACTTTACTGTTTTTGTCCATTACAACGCTGTATTTTAAAGAGGATTTTGGATGACCAAACAGTGCAGACGCAGATCAGAGGACTCCCCTAGAAACCCTCTGATCTGGGTCTACAATGTTTGCAAATGAAAGTGCATGTGTGTCCCGGGTTAAAATGACACCTTTATCCCACAGTTATACTATCTTCTTAACGCATTCCCTCATATTGACGACTTTTGACGACTCTGTAAAAGTCACTTTGTGAAACCATTGTGGTAAATAGAGCATTTGCTCCTATAGGAGCAAATGCTCTATTTATCACAATGGTTTCAAACTACAAAATTCTAAAATGTTCCTGTTCTCTAGTTAATGCTCCCTTTTGGTAGATTTATTCAAAGAGATTGTATCTAAAATAGCCTATCAGGTAATGGGTTAAGCCTTTACTCGGCAGATCCACCTTTTAGCACATATGCGTGCTAAGTAGATCCTGACCAAACGGTTCGTGTAGGAGCCACCGGAGCAGAATCTGATGTGGTGGCTTATGGAATAATAAAGACTGGATTCTACAGTTCTGTCAGGGCACTTCATCACGATCAAACTACAGTAGATCATTGACATTAAGTGGACGATCTGTCCAACTAGGAATTCGGGCGGTATTTCATTTTTTATTCTTCGAAATGAAACATTTTACCATTTTTAGAGCATCGCTATCGCTAGTGATTCGAAACGATCAATTCAGTGTGTGTGTGGGGGGGGGGGGGGGCAAAATATATTGTCCAAAGGCCATTTCAGAGAAGTGAAATTTTATAGGGTTTTGTTATTAATTCATCACACAACAGCTTTTGACAAAATCGGATAAGTCATCCAAAATTGGGGTTTGCAAACCGCTGTTCAGTAGCCAATAAATCGATAGTCCCCTAGCCCTTGAACTCTTTGTCACAATTAAATGAAAGCCCTTACGTGCTGCACATTCGTACAAGAATCTGTATATCATACTTATTGAGTCAAATATATCACTTGTGACACATATACTATTCAATTAGAGATCACAAAATTGAGTAGTAAGCTTCAGGACAATGTCTTGTGTAGTATTTGTTAAACAACCGCAACTTTTACCAAAATTTGTAATACAAAAAGGGAGATAACTCGATTAAAATTCATAACAGAGTTATGGCTGCTGCCAGACAAATTCATCTAATAAGGCCAAGCAGATGTTTTGTGAAGTGTCAACTCAAAAGTTCAAAACATTGGCACCAATTCACAAAAAAAATCAAGGCCAAGGACCATAACTCTGGTAAAATGTATTACACCAGATCGAGATACAAACTTAACCTGCCAAATATAAACTTAATATCCTAAACCACTTCCAAAAACAGTCTGGACAATTGACAATTGGCGTACAATTTCAAGTTCAATGGCCTTAACTTTGGCAAAAAATATTAATTGCACTTACGATGTAAGTCATCTAGATTTAGCTATATACCAATTATGAAGTCAATACACTAAATGTTACATTTAGCATAAATATCGGTCTTGGAGACAGGTCGCAGCTTAATGTAGGGTAAATGTCATACAGAAAGTTCATCTACGAACTTTCTGCATGCCTTTCGCCCTGTATAAAGCAGTCACCTGCCTAAAAGTATCTACATTCTTCTCTATTAGTATTCTGCTTTAGAAGGGTTTTACTGTATCTCAAACAGCTTCCCCCAAAAAGGTCGGACAATTAAAAATTTGACGAATTTTCAAGTTCAAGGGCCATAACAAAAATTATTCATCCAGACGGGAATTCAAACTTAGATGTAACTCATTTAGATTTAGCTTTATGTCAAATGTAAAGTTAATTTCTTAAACCACTTAAAAAACAAAAAAGTCCGGAAAAGGATTGATGCGGAATAACGGATGGATGGACAGACTGAATGACGGACGTACAGACGAAACCAAAACAATAGCCAAATTTGTTGTTCGCCTAATTAATATTCATGGTGTAATTTTTCGTCTGCAACATTGTCGTCTGCTTCAATTTTAAAAATAAAATTTCTCTCATTTCTTTGCAAAAATATGGTCAAAGTGACAAACAGTTTGGATCCTGACTGTTTGCATAGGCAATCACGGTTTCACCGCTAGCGTGCAAAGAGTTAATTAACTGTATTTTTATAATGGTAATATGAATAAAGGATTAGTTTACCATTGATAAAGTATATCTTTATTATTTGTTTAGCAAACAGAGCCATCCTATACGAGCCGTCTGATCTGGGTCTGTTTTGTTTATAAAGATGTAGAAAATTGGTCCATGCTTATCAAACTTTTAGTTAAGTCCGAGTTCGTTCTCAAGTTTTTGATTGGTCAGATTTGAGCCTTTGGCTCAAATCTGACCAATCAAAAGCTTGAGAACTCAAATATGATATTATCAAAAGCTTGAGAACGAACCCAGACTCAACTAAAAAGCTTTATAAGCATGAACCCAGGTGTGTTTATGGAGCAAAGGATTAAGCAGTCATCACATTTTTCACCAGACTAAAGGTTAATACTAACATTAGTTATACAAGTTTACTTATTGTTTATACACTGATATGCTAATATTAACCTTACCTAATAAATAGTCATTTGTTGTAATTGAGCAATCAGGGTAAATATAGGTTAGATAGCTATGTTTTTAAGTTGTACATGGACAAACAATGGTGACTTTGATTAGATGTATCTATTCTGATGCAGGACTGCTATTTGTATAGATTTGCATGGTCCAATATTTAGAGTAAATACAAGAGTGCCAATTGGTCTACACAGCCTTCTGTCACTGTATTTTCATTATATTTACTACAATATACTGCTATATATTGTATATCAAATGGCAATAATGCTACACAGCCTTCTGTCACTGTATTTTCATTATATTTACTACAATATACTGCTACATATTGTATACCAAATGGCAATAATGCTACACAACCTTCTGTCACTGTTTTTCATTATATGTACCACAATATACTGCTACATATTGTATATCAAATGGCAATTATCCTACACAACCTACTGTCACTGTATTTTCATTATATTATTATTCTACATCTACTACAATATACTGATATATGCTATATATATTATATATCAAATGGCAATTATCCTAAGGGGCATTTTCAAAGTAGCAGTTGATAGCATAATATTGATATGCCCTTGCATTTTTTTCATAGTTTTGCACTGACTCAGAACTTAGAATAATAGCATTACAAGGGAGGTTATTGCCGTGTCTTTTATATTATTGCTGTTACAGTACACCCAAAGCAAGTTTAAGCCCCGTTCCCACTGTCACGGTGCTGGTCCCGGTACCCCACGGTACTTCCCGGCGAAGAAATAGCCGGCGTCCGGGATGATACGGGGCCTTATTTCTTAAAAAATAAATGTATATTCCCATATTCCCGACGTTGCTCCGGTGTTCCCCCGATTTAGAAGCAGGATCTTCCAGTTTGACCCCGGACTATCCCGGTTATTTTCCGGTTCGGCACGGTTTAGGGCCGGCGTTTTTCCGGTTGAACACGATACAATCCGGTGTGACCCCGGTCGTCGCCGGTAGTGCCGCGGTGGCCGCCGGTATCACCCCGTCATATCCCGGGTGTGCGCCGGTGACAAGCCGGCGTTACCCGGGTATAAACGGGGGTTGACCAGCAGACAAACCGGCTCATACCTTGCCAGTCCCTAACTCCACCGGTACAAGACGGGACTACTAGTATACCGTCGTACACCGGAGCTATACCGACCCAATGCCGGGGGTTCACCAAAGGTCTATAGTGGATGAGGTGCTCGCCAACCCAGCCAGCACACCTATACCGGGCCGATGTCGGCATATAAGCGTAATGACGGCAAAAATTCTCGACATCGGCTTGACGACGGACCGATATCATTCCCACGCTATAATATCACAGGTACATGTATATATGTCAGAATTGCTTTAATTGGTTTTAAAACATTAATTAAATAATGTTCTCGATGTATCTGAACCGATCGCAGCACATATTGGCATGAATAACATATTCTGAAAAAAGCCCCCCTCCGACGGCCTGTAAAAGCAATTCTGACATATATACATGTACCTGTGTATAATATGAGCAAAATCTGTTTAACTTAAAAAAAATACCAAGTACCCATATCAAACCGATGAAATGCCGATAAAGAGTTTGACACTTGTATCAAAAAATATCCCCGATAACATAACGACGTCGGTCCGATGTTGTGCCGACCTAGTTTCCCTTAAGACGACGTAGGTCGGGCCGATGCTGGGCCGATGGCCCGTTCAATGTCTGGTAAGACGGTCAGGTACGGACTCAACGTGTCAAAGAAAATAAGTTTATGAATTTACTGAGTAGTATCAATTTTCATGAGAAAAAAAAGTAATTGTTTTTTATTTTGCTAGACATTATCAGAATAATTTTTAAAGCTTGGCAAAATAATTTAAATAATATTCGCTGCGGTCTCGATCTTGGAGTTCGTCTGCGACAGAAGTTTTGAACTGAACGCTGGGTATGTAGAAACTTTTCTTGTTATTGTATGATAATAGATATATCTACGATATGATAAGATGCTATTATTTTTGAGAAAAGGTAAATAGTATCCTATTTTTCAAAATTTCGCATTTAAACGACTTGGCTAAATACCATAATAGACTTTCTTTGAATATATCTACGTTGTAACCGGTTTTCGCGAATCAGAGATATTTAGCGTGGTACCGCGAAAAATGAGCGGATGTGATTTGCACGATTTTTTCATTGTTATCATCTATTACTGCATACATTCATGTAAAATTCAAACATTTACGATTTAGAATACACAAATAATAACGTGTTTTGTTTACCTTCTTAAATGGCAAGATGGCGGGTTTCCCAACCTGTTTTCGAACATCCAATCAAAATCATTGTAGTAAAGTAATTAGTGCCGTTCGTTTCGTGCCATTCACTCCACTTTGGTATAAAACCCATAAACACAAGTTGGTCACAAAAAATGTTAACTTAAATATTAATAAAAGTATAAAAAATATTGATAGCAATTAGTGGCTAGATCCCATTCGGAATCTAACAGTGTGGTTATTTTTCCTGAACTAGATTATGAGGATCGTCAGTTTCAATGCTTTTAGGCCATTAACAGCTTTGTAAGCATTTGTGAGTGTTGTGGAGAATACAATCTGTATTTGCCCACATACTTTGATGGTCTTGCCTTAAAAGATAGATCTACCATGGCTAGTAAGTTTCTGAACAGGGAAAGGTCACGTGTTCTATTATGTTACATACACATTAAGGGAATAGACTGTTTGAACTGCCCTATATGCATCATAAAGACAACTACATCATAATTCTACATTGGGATTTCCACACCAAACTCAAAAGGGAAGTGCTGGTGGCATTTCCTCAAATTTTACTTATATTAGACACCGTAATTTAGGGTTCTCAACTGGGGGCAATACTGGTAATAGTAGAAATGGCCATTTTTTCTCTCAAAAACGATAACGTCATGTAAAATTACATTTTTTTGCGCATTGTTGATTTTGAGAGCTGTCCATCTGCTCATCAACACTTATAGTGTATTAGGCAAGTGTATGACGTCATAGGGCGTGCATACGAGGAATTTTTCGCTAAACCGTGAGATGTTCGAAAACAGGTGGTGTCACAGGGGGCCATAGTCGGAATGTATCAAAAGTTATAATATTTGAAAATTACAATGTCCCAGCTTCACGTTCGTACCAAATATTAGTGGTTATTCCATCTTGGCTGTCCAAAAACCGGGCGTTATTTCGAATCGGTCGTGTAATTTGCAAATGGGCAGTTAAACCCCTTGTATATAATTATAATATAACACTAAATCGACCCAATCAATTTTTTTGACTTTTTAGACCATGTAGACCCACGAAATGGCCCCCTGTGGGTGGTGTTTGAAAATACATCCGATGACAATACCCTGACGTTGCCTACTGATTTTCTCTGGATTTATTTTTAAGAACTAGAATTTGAATAACTATATTTTATAATTTTTTCTTCATAATTTGAGAAAAAAAGGTTTTGAAGATTTGGAAAATAGAGTGTCTATGTCACCTTCTCAGAGTAAAGATAAAAACAGACATTTAGAAGTCAGATTATTGTGAAAATATTTGATTGCACTGCTTTCCATCCCTCAGGGAAAACTATTCTGGCTACTCAAGCGGCCATTGACGGCACTGTCAGAGAATTCATCCATCTGACACAGGTCCTCTGTCCTCAGTAACTACTCACAGTGGAAGCCTTCTGGAGTGTGTTATTGAAGAAAGGTAATATGTCAAGTCTTGTACGCAAAAAGGGTTACTGGAAATCTTACAGGAAGATAAAGTCAAATGTAAATGAGCATATACGTTACATTTATCAAAGGAATGAGCAAGATATTTCTAATAATGATAGTGTAAGAGACACACGAGTGTCAAATACTATTAATGAACAACATGACATTCAGCATCAAACTGATACTTCAACAGAGCCTGAAGCTATTATCAATGAAAATATATATAATTTAGATTCTGACATGAGTGATACTACATCTGTAAGTTCTGATACATCTCATTCTGCCTTTTCTGAAGTGTCATCTGAAAGCTCAATAGAAGACAGATTTGATGCAGATCATGTTTTTCTAAAAGAGGAATTAGCAAAGTGGGTGGCAAAGTTTGAAATTCCTCATTCAGCAGTCCGAGAACTTCTTTGTATTTTAGGTAGGTTTCATGATTTGCCCAAAGACCCAAGGACACTTCTTCGTACCAAAAAGAATTATGAAGTAAGACAGGTTGCTGGTGGGTCTTACCACAACTTTGGTTTAAAAATGATGATTTCTACTTTACTATCAAACACAAGTCCAGACTTGTTTGTCCATGCCAATTCCCTTTCCATTCAGATAAACATAGATGGCCTACCCTTGTTTAAAAGCTCAAAAACCCAGTTGTGGCCAATTCTTTGTAGAATTGCTGATCCTTTCATGTCTGAGCCATTCATTGTTGGGCTTTTTCTTGGTGATAAAAAACCCACAGATCCCAACATATTTTTACAAGAATTTATTGATGAAATGCATGATTTAGAGCAAAATTTACTATATATCCCAGAAGTTGATAGGAATTATCATGTTGTACTTTCCTGTGTGATCTGTGATACACCTGCAAGAGCATTTGTAAAAGGTGTGAAAGGACATTCTGGCTATCATGGCTGTGAGAAGTGTGTGCAGAGAGGTATGTGGAATGGAAAGATGACTTTCCCAGAGGTCAATGCAGAATTGAGAACTGATGTTGCTTTTGATGAAATGAGAGATGAATCCCACCACACTGGTCCATCACCATTTAGTGGTCTACAAATTGGTCTTGTTTCTGATTTCCCTTTAGACTATATGCATCTAGTTTGCCTAGGAGTCGTTAAAAGATTGTTGATGTTATGGATGAGAGGGCCACTTGAGGGTTCGTGTAGATTGTCGGCCACCAATTTAAGGCAGATATCAGAAAAACTGTTAAGCATAGGAAAACATCTCCCACGAGAGTTTCTCAGAAAAGGTAGGTCACTGTATGAAATTGATAGATGGAAGGCAAGTGAGTTTCGCCAGTTCCTGTTGTATACTGGTCCTGTAATACTGATTGGCACCCTACCAAGAATAAAATACCAACATTTTCTAAAGCTCTTTGTAGGCATCTTCTGCCTCAGTAGTCCATTGCTTTTTAGAGCATACAATGAATATGCAAGTGACATCCTGAAAATATTTGTCCAAGATTTTGCAGAGTTATATGGTGTTGACCAGATTGTTTATAATGTTCATAATCTTGTTCATTTAGCAAGGGATGGTAACAAGTTTGGGCCCATTGATCAGTTTTGCATTTGTTTTTGAAAGTTTCTTAGGAAAAATCAAGCGACTTGTGCGACAGCCAAATTTTCCTTTACAGCAGGTAATTAGGAGACTATCTGAAAGCGGTTACCAGTTTTCAGCAAATACAAAGATTTCAGTGTTTGGAAATGCAAAAAAGCCTCATGAGAATGGGCCAGTTGAAAGGCATTTTAGACAGTTATCACAGTTTATGGAGGTGCACTTTCAGGAAGCATTTTATTCTGTAAAAGAAGGAGACAATGGTATCTTTGTTGGAAATAAGGTGTGTTTAATTAGAAATATTTTGAGTCGGGACAGAGACTCTGAAAAGTATGTTGTATATGAAGAATTCAGAGAGTATTCTAATTTTTTCACAGTACCTTTGAATTCATCAGATCTTAGAATCTTTGTTGTATCAAATCTTACAGGAGAATTCAAGACTGCAGCCTTTCAAGATGTTTGTAAATGTACCCTTCTACCAGTTGATGATAAACTAGTTGCGATTCCACTCATTCATACTCAGTTATGAGAATAGACTAATCATCTGCATTAACTGGAAAGCTAATGTCAAAATTTTATAATCATTAAGTACCTGCCTGGTATTGTAATACATACACATACATATTCACAGATGTTATATACTGCTGCATTATCTGAGAGCACTTCTTAACCCTTTTCCAAATACTCAAATAGTAACACCTTTTCATGCCTTTGCTAATATGGAAGACCAACATCATATGGCTCCTGCAAGAACCATCTACTCAGAATCTGCTGTTTGGTTATGGATTGATATAGGCCTAAATCTACAGTACCTGTTATGACAAAAAATATTATATATTAAGGTAATGAATATTCAAAGGGTCATTAGTTGTAACATGGGTATTCATTAGGGAAAGGGTTAAAGTAATTTAAATTAAAATAACAAGCTAATTAACCCTTCGCTTGCTGAATTTTAAAATACATTCCTCCTTCTTTACCCATGCCCTGTTGTATAATTACATATATCTTCACTGTATGCAAGTATTTCGCTGTTCAATCACTGCTGCGGAGTGCACTGGTTGCACGATCAACTTGTAAATAGTGCAGACCCTGATGAGACAGCTCCTGCAGGAGCTGTCTCATCTGGGTCTTCACTATTTACAGGTAGGTATATTGAGGTGATTAGCAAGCGAAGGATTAAAATGAGACACTGACTAATTCAAAATCTGAAAATCTGTATAGACAAGACTATAACAAGAGACAAATGCCTCATAGGTGTTCCCTATATAGTCTATCCCTTTCCTCATTCAAAATATATTCCCCAATCTCTTTTTAATATAATGATTTCATGATTCTTATGATGGAAACTTGCTCATATTTTTTTCACTCTTGAGATACACTGATTTTGGCTAATTGAAATCAGTTTGGGCAAGTAGATTTACGTCTATTTCTGCACTACTTATTATGGGGAAAATTTCTTATTTAATAAAGCAGTATAAAAAACAAGATAATGAATATTCACAGTCATTAATCATTTCATAATTATTCATTAATTAGGACCGTTGACGGTTCTATTCATTGTTGTAACTGGTTCAAAATTACATAAACCATTAATCATCTGTAATCAAAGGATTTATGCTTAAATCAGAAAAGATTTATAATTTTTAGCTGGTCTGTTTTTTTTAAGAAAACACAAGCTATTATCTTAACGTCCGACGGCGTCTACGCCATTGTCGTCAGCGTCCGAAATTTTAACATTGGCCATAACTTCTTCAATATATCATTTACAACCTTCATTTCTGTTATGCATATTCATCTTCAGACAAGGTCTATCCACACATACCAAAATATTTTTCATTTTACGCGCTGACCTTGAACCTAATTTTAATGTATTTTTCACTGATCTTTAAAAACAGACAAGCTTTGGCACCCGTATGCGGTGCTCCTGTTTAAAATTTATGCTATATATTATATATCTGTTTGTTCTAGACTTGCCATAATGACAAAAGTGAAGATATTCAGTGCTGTAAAACATGTTCATCATGTTGGGTAAAAGTCTTAAATGCTTAGTTCATTTTAATAACACAAATGCACATACAGTAAAGTCTCTCTATAACAACCACAAAAAGGATAACTATTTTTGACATTTTATGCTGGTGCCAGGCTGCCAGCTTAATGCATGTTGAAAGCAAGGCAAAATGCACCTACAGGAGCATTCTGCCTTGCTGTCAACCTGCATTAAGCAACCACATGTCATTGCCGCCTTCCACATTGTTAAAAAGAGTGGTCATTATAGAGAGACTTTACTCAAGACTCAGTTTACTGTATGTAACACATTTTTTACTTGTTTTAGCTCCTACTTAACTGCATCTACTTTTGAAAACAAAGGTTTTCAGTCTCACTGCAATGAAAGGAGCTTGATGTAGCAGTACTTATACTTCCATTGATTATTTTCAGTAGTTAGAAATTAACAAGAAAAACATTCATTTTGATTATACTATTTTATTATACCCCCACAAATGAATATTTGAAGGGGGAATACTGGATTTACTGTGGCAGGTTGTCGGTCGGTCTGTCCCCATATGGCACATGGGGGATATTCATAACCTTGACTTCAGTGATATTTCTAGTTGTTTTCTCCAAAACAATATACTGTTGACAAATACAGGCAATAGTAATCTTAATAGAGATCATCAGAAGACATAGATCTGTGAAATGAACTTAGTAATGTCAACGAAATGGAAAGAACCAGAACCTTAAAAATTCCTATAAACTCAGCATTAACTCTTTTCTGCTTGCATAGAATGTATTTGTTGGTTGAATTTACGGATGAGAAGTGCTTGGCTGTAATACCTGATAACTGGCGCCATGGTTCTAAGTGTGCATTATGGCCAGATACACCCAATCCTACCAAGATGGTACAGCGTAAACAGACCCCTGGTGACAGTTGGAAAGCCTATCCCATAAGAGAGTTATATCAAAATGGTATGTTAAATTTTGCGGTTTTAACCCTGTCCCTCATGTAAAAGCCTTTTCATGCATTTGCAAACAGAGAAGACCCAGATCAGACGGCTCATAGAGGAGTCGTCTGATCACTGTCTGCTCAGTTTGCTAATGGAATTTGAAAATTCTGTTTCTTTACTTCCTAAAATGGCTACAATGATACACGTTCCAAGTTCCATATACCATATTATAACTATTTTGTCCATGAACATTCAGTAAGTATTATCTGGAATAAATTTAGAACAGGGAAAGGGTTAATTAGCTCGCAGATGTTTTTCTTTAAATGAGTTTAATCTGGCATACATATTAAAAATAGAACCAAAGTGTGCCAAACATCTATTTACATGAATAAAACCCCGGCCAAATACAGCTTTTTGTCTATCAGTTTTCACATTAACTTATACCTTTTAATACTTAGTTATAGTAGGAGTTGTGCTGGGGTTTATTGTTGCTTTAATAGTATTTCAGTCATATCTCGAAATCACACACAGAAGAAAAGTTAGAGGGCTGCCTCACTTAAATGTCATCCTTCTTGGGGATTATTACTTTAGGGCACCCAACACTGTCACTTTGTACTGACAGTGGGCTTCTTTAGGTGCCCAATGAACTGGGTCTACACTGTTTGCATATGCACTAGGGGTGAAACGGTACACTACCCCCACGGTTCGGTTCGGTACACGGTACATGAGCCACGGTTGGTGCATCTTTCAATTTGGGAACAGTTTCAAACTGTTCCTAAATTGAAATATGCACTTCCGTTTCCCTTCGGAGAAGCCATGTATGTAAACTATGTGTAATGTACTTAATGCGTAATCTAATTGGATATTATTAATAGAACGAACCAATCAGAGAACTGCTTTTATATTATTACGGCAGATTCGTCCCTAGACATTACGAAATGTTCGGTACGTACCGTAAAGTGGAACTAAATACCGAAAACCGAACCGTAAGTGAAAAACCTGCGGTACACGTCTACCATAAGATACCGTTTCACCCTTAATATGCACTGACCTATGAACAGCCCCATAGTGTTGAAAAATTAGATATCTGGATAAACTTTGAGAGAAAGTTTTGATTGGCATTGTACATAACAATTTTTGTGTCACCTGCTCTAAACAGAGTTGACACTTGTGAATTAGGGCTATTCCATATATTAAATGTGTAAGGTGGGGGCATTTTAAAAAAGCTATGCATGGGTGGGTTTTGCTGCAAAAATGGCACACGTACTAGATGTACATTGTATTTGGTTGTGCATTAGTAAAAACACTTATGGGTTGGCGAACGAATTTGTTAGTGCCTTCCTGCACAACATACACGTTTAAATGGAACAACCTTTATCTCTGTCGTCTGTCTGCCGTTACGCTTTTCCTGTTACGTGTTTAGCTTATTTGATCTCAATAAAAGGTTACATTTTGAACAGAAAAAGTTAGAAAAATACATATGGTGTTTGTTAAAACTGCCAAATTTGCTTCATCATCAGTTTCATATGACAAGGTGAGAGGTAAGATGAGAAAGGCTGAGGAAGATTCAGATATAGCAACCACAGCAGTGTCTGATTCAGAAAGTGACCAGGAAGAGGCTAGGAGATCCAAAAGGAGAAGGCGGTTAGTTAACATATAATACCCTTTTGATGATTTTTTTTTGCGCTTAGGGCTGTTCCATTTAAATGTGTATGGGGGTGCAGGAATTCCCACCAATAGAAGTGTTTTCATTGTCTTATATCTAGGGGTGAAACGATTCAAAAAAATTGGATTGGATTCGATTTCGATTTTTTACAACACGATTCGATTATTTTCGATTCGATTCAATTTAAGATTGTAATAAAAAAAATGCACTATGTAGAATAAGTACTGTGTATTAACAGCTCTGAAAACAGAATGCTTGGACATATACAGGTGGAAAAATCATAATAGCCTAGTCACAGATATATCTGACTTTAATAGTCAAACCTTTCTGCAGTTTGTTCTTTTTTATAACTGGTCACTAAAACCAAGTAAAATGGTAACACTGACATAATCAGTCTTGGCTAATTGTCTAATTGTCTAAACAGCCTAACTCTGTAGAACATGCAGGTTTTTCTGAAAAAAAAAGAATTTGAGCACTTGGAGGAGATGTCATGTCTCTCTTCAACTGATACAGATAGCTATCAGTTGAAGAGAGATATGACAGCTCCCTGTCTCTGAGCAAAAAGCACTAGACATTGCTGCGAGTATATTTTTAGCCAGTTATCAATGCACAGCTTCATAAATTTTAAGCATACACAAATTTGCAACCAAGTTTACTGGAAGAAGACGAAACAAATGCAATACTGTGTTTCCGTTCATACGATATGACAGATTCGTCGTATTTCCTGTGTTGCAGAGAATATTTGTAAAATAATCTTACATGTTGGTTTATTTGTGTTGTTGCTCTCGCGACATCTGAAATCTCCACATTTGGAGCGATAGTTTTTCTGGGTAGCACGAAGATTGACAGCTTCAGCTCCGCAAGCACCACCACAGGGGCATCGCTGTGTCTTACAGACACAATTTTCTAGTTTTTATACGCCCGTTTGAAAAAACGGGACATATTATGGAATGGCGCTGTCTGTCCGTCTGGCTGTCTGTCCGTCTGTAACATCTCTAACTCAAGTTCCGCTTGGTGGATCCTTCTCAAATTTAACCACAATGTTTATCTAGACATGCTACAGTAGCCTGCCAAGTCCCGGTTCACATACACATCAATTACCATCTGTGCTATTATTTGGCACCCCACCCATGTTGCCCGCAAGTCCAAGGTCGAGGTCAAATGACTTGGAAATTTTACGTGCAAATGGTTGTCACATTTATGTGCAGTTTTTTTGTCACAAGTTTTTCATTGTCTTATATCTCCCTAACAACTGTAGCTATTGCCATGGAATTGCATATACACATTAAACACCATCCATACTTTCATTTCACACCCAGCCCATGCTGCCCACAAGGTCAAGGTCATATGACTTGGAAATTTTACGTGCAGCTAGACAAACACCTGCACGGGGGCAAAAATGTGTCTTACAGACACAATTTTCTAGTTTTAAAAATACTGTGCAGAATTGTTACATTTATCTGAATATTTTGTTGTTTTCTTTCAGGGAAATACATTTCCCATCTTCAGATGAAGATACATCTACCACCAACTACAACAAACTTTCCAAGTTGCCTAAACCACCCAAACCAGTGAGTGACATAAGGCAACCAAGCACACCAACACCAGATCCCATCACAGCCGTGGAATTTACCCATGGTAAATTATATGTCAAATTCAAAAGTAATGTAATTATGTAATTAACGGTAAGAGAATAAGAGAGTGTGTTATGATGTGAAAATTACACAGGGTACTCTCTAAACCATGCTTAGAAACTCGGCATTTTTGTAATCAATTCAGTGCTATATTTACACCTGGAAATTGACTGATAACGATCTCCTATATGATTTTTAATGATTGCCTCATTAGTATTTAAAAAAAATCTTTTAAAATAACTTTTTATAATGATAAAAAATTTTACACCCAGACCAAACTGCAGTACACACAGGTGTAAGCCGATGATGATTCTTTACTATTCGCTCGGATTTAACTGTGCTTATTTCATTCATGTACATGTAAGTTATGTTATGCATGGCACTTGTTTTCCTTTTATTAAGTCAATTTTGTTGATATAATGACAGTTTATGACGCAAACAAGTTGTTCTTACTGCATTTCTTGACACAAATGCTCTTCAGTTGTGCTTAAATAACCGAAATCTTCCTTTAAAACCATATGTGTGTAGGTATCGGGACCGTCTCTAGACTCGACACGAAGCCTTCGTATACTTCCACATTATTTTGGCTTATTCAAACACATGCCTTATTCGAAATGAATTGCTGGTCCCCGGCTCGATTGTATATTAAAGAAATGAACGTCAAATTTTAACCAATCGCATGCCAGCATTTTTTGTGAACAATGTGACATTGAAACTATATACAGTACTATTAGTACCCCCTGAATCGAGGTTCGGAGCCAGCTTGTTTTTGTCCTGTCTGTCTGTCTGTCCATCTTTTGCTATCTGTCTATAGCTGTCCTGCTATCCAGGGGCATTTATGAATCACAAACATACTCAATATATATTTGCTTGAGGTGAACAGAAGGTGGTATTCAGCTGCTATATGTTTTTTTAAAGTACTGCATAATTATGGAGAAAAATATTGGTTCAAGTACATTGAGATAATTAATATTAATGTACATGTATTTTGTTGTCTTTTTTAGCCAGGGACATAAGGCTGTTCACAGTTCTGGAGAAAATCAGGGGGACACAAGCAAAACAACAGGACATGCTTGAAACTATATACAATGAGTTGCAGGGAATTTCAAACAGCCTGCATGTGGGTCCTGAAATTTCCAAAGGAAGCTTGTCTGAGGAAATATCATGTTTACTTCCATTGAACAGTCATGATGATCTAAAAACTCTGGAAAACCGTTTATCTGATAAACAGATATTTTCTTCTCTGGTAAGAATAATGTATTATATCAATACCCCAGCAATCTTTGTAAGATTTCCAAAGCAAATACAGTATTCTGAGTAAGGCTGAAAGGAAGGGTCAGGTAGCAACTGGCAAGTATTCGGGTTCAAATTTACTACCTGATACACAATATGCAAACAATGCACTGAAAAGTAGTCAATTTTTGTAAAACGGTTAAAAAGAAATCACCAAAATCATGTCAAGTCAAACCTTATTGCAATACATGGATTTGTTTCCTCTTAACCTATTACCTCAGGCTATTTTTAGACCCTACCTTTTTGAATAAAACTACCAAAAAGAAAAGGACCACTTTAGAATTGAGTAGTTTTGAAACCATTATCACAATGGTATCACTAAATTACTTTTAGGGAGGTGTCAATATGCAGGAATGGGTTAAATACGAACACCCCCCCCTCAGGATGAATATTTAAAACTGTAGCTATATAAAGATAACAGGCAATTCCACAGTGAAAATTTACAAACATCTAGATATAAATTGTTTGATTTCCCTTGTGTTTTGGATTATGAAGGATTAGTGAAACTGAAATGATGTAGATTTTTTTTTTAATTTACCTGGTTTAACCCTTTCCTCTATATAGTTCATTTTCAGTATTGAAGACAGATGGTTGCTTGAAGCAGATCGACTGAAAGTAAAGCAATCTGCTTTAAATTACTATCTGCTAGGACATAGGAAATATTTCTTTATGTTGTATATTCATGACTCAGACTGTATAAAGTAGAACTATTTTCCTCAGTGGAGGAATCGATTAAATGGGTGAAAATGAGTATCAATGGAGAAAAGGGTTAAGGTTCGAAATACTATTTAAGATATCCTTATCTTACACATGTTTAAGATAATTTAATTATGATCTGACACTCGTCACGAGGTCTACATTTCTCAAATTTGTTTAGAAAAAGGGTTATTTAACTCGCCAATTTTTTTTTTCTAAACTGTTAAGAACTGTTGTTTTCAGAAGACAACTTGTGACAAATCCCATATGTATGGTACATCTTAATATACATGATTGGGCTGAGGCGGGTTATTGCCAAATAGCTACCTGGGTACAAAATTTATACCCTTTTCAATTGGGTTCGGTTAAGTATTTGAATTGTATTTGCATGTGATCCCTCTCCGGCCTAGAGATAGTAACCGTTTAATGATCCTTCCTCATTGTAGATATACAATTATATTCAGGTGAGTCACCTGTCCATGTGTGGCGGCAAGACCACAAAAGATGCCGTTAAAAGGGCTATGAAAAGAGTCCTTACCTCAAGACTCGCTGTCAACTTTAACTGGTTTGGAAAGAAGGGGAAGTCAGCATTTGGCAAGCTTACCTTGGCCTCAGCTCTAATGAGTAAGCACCATTTGAATACATTGACAGCCTTATTTATTACACCTCATAAGAGAAATCGTAAGGAAACTTTAATGAAAAGGCATATATTCCAGAATGTAATTGCATTGTGAACATGTTATGTCTATTTTGGCCAGATCAAATTATTTGCTAAAAACAGGCCTTGATAAGCATCTTTTTAGCTCCACTTTTTCAAGAAGTGGAACTATTATCATGACCCTCTCGTTGGCGTTGGCCGGTTAACCTTTTTGTTAAGGTCCATTTCTCAGAAACCATCAAAGATATTTGGTTCATATTTGGTATGTATGTTTAGTATTGTTTACTATCACAAGGGCAACCCATTTCACAAATGCAGGTAACCCTAAAATTAATTTTGCCCCTTTTTCGACTTAGAATGTTCATTGTTGGTTGAGTATTATGTTAAGGTCCATGTCTCAGAAACTGCCCAAGATATTTGGTTCAATTTTGGTATGCATGTTAACTATTACAAGGGGACCCATTCCACAAGGACAGGTAACCCTAAAATTAATTTTGCTATAGTTATCTGCCCTTTCTGACTTAGACTTTCACTACACTATCCAGCACTAAAGAAAGTGGAGCGCACTGTCTGCGGACAGCTCTTGTTTATACCCCTTCTGAAAGAAGCATGGATATATTGCTTTGTACATGCTGGCCGGTAGGCGAGGTCTGTCCCATTTTTCCCTTCCGCTCTGTAACTTGGTTATGCATGGAGTGATTCGGACGCATGTTACAACAAATGGGGAATTATTCTGGTTTAAAACTACAAAGACTTTTCAGATTATAATTGGCACAGATGGATAAATCATGTCTAGGGAAGGGGTAGTGAAAGCTCAGTGACAAGTTAATGAAAATAACAATGACATTCACATGTTTTAAGAATTTGTTATACCCTTTCTGAACATGTTTGAGATTGGGTATACTAGAGTCACTATGGCTGTATCTCTGTTGTCCATCTTAATTTAATTATTAGTGTGCCCAGTTTTGTCCCGAACATTACTTGGTAATCATTTACAAGTCAGTGTGGCTTGAATCATAATAATTTGAGTTTTGTTAGAGTTGTCCATGTAGTAATTTGCAGTGAAAGTTGTATTTGTAAGTCCTTGAATATTGTGAAAAAGTGCCACTTTTTTGGTATTATTCCCTTTTGTGATAGCTTAAATTTAAACAACTTTCAAATGTCTTGACCCTGCATATATGTTATTTTTTTAACTTGTCTGTTTTTCGAGGAAATCACATGGCTTGAAACTATTGTCGTGAAGCCGGCATCTACATCATAGTTGTTGTCCGAATTCTTAATGATGGCCATAACTTCTATTATTCATTTACAACCTTCATTTTTGGTATGAATGTTCATCTTGACATTTAAGGCCTATCCAGCTGTACCATAATATTTTACCAACTGACCTTGAAATAACTTCAATGAATACACCTGCATGTGATGCATTTGCTATCGTTTTGATATTCAAATTAAAAATAGCTCCAGTATTCGATTTTTAGCTCGTCTGTACGAGCTATTGTCACAACCAGGCGTCCGCGTTGTCGTCGACTCGTCGTCATATGAAATCTTAACATTGACCATAACTCAAAAAGTATATAGGGTATCAACATGAAACTTCATAGGTTAGTAGATCTCATTGAGGGGAAGGTCCCTACATAAGAAACATTACTCTTGATTTCAAAATTTTGGAGTTATGGCCCTTTATATTTTTAAAAAATGTTTAATTTAGCTGGACAAGTACCAAGTCAGACGAGCGTTGGCGCCGCACGTGGCTCTTGTTGAGAATATTTACTGAGATGGGAAAAATTTAGTCTTGCACTGGTTAAGTCGATACCTACTTAACTTTAATTTAGGAACTCAGATCAAGACATGTACTAGTATACAGTAGAACCTATTTTAAGTGGCAGTGGTTGCTTAATGCATGACACAAGTAATGATGAAAGCTGATATAGGAGCTTTCTGCATTCATTTTGACCTGCTTTAAGGTACCACCTGCACTACAAGTCAATTATATGTCTCTTCAGCTTTACTTAATCATTCAATAGATACAAATTCATGAACATATTAATATATACCAATTAGACTAGGTAATATATTGCTTATGTTATAATGTTGCTGGCTCTATTTTAAAGTGATGGCCAATTTGAATTTTTTGTCTAATTTCAGGGGGAATTCGGGGAAGCAGAGGGGAGGTAACAGATGCTGAAATGGAGGTGGCAGTACGTGAATGGCTACGTACTGCAAGCGACAGAGATGGGGATAGGAAGAGGAGAGCGGCAGCAAGCTGTCAGAGTGAATCAGCCTTGTCTGCTATAAGTTGAGCAGTTTCTATCTGATGGTCACCAAACTTTATTTGAAACTGTTTCTGGTAATAATATCTCGGTCATCTCTGATAACCAGCTAAAACCACCCAGGCACTTCTGGATTATGGCCCTTTAATAACATAAAAATCAGCAATACCAGCTTTGACTGTCTTATTAGTTTCTATTGGATTTACAGCATACACCAAACTCTGGCACTCCTGGATTATGACCATTGAAAAGCAGAAAAATCGACAAAATCAATCTGCTCTCTAAGTTCAGCAGTTTTTATCCACTTGGCACTTACTTGGTGGAAATGTTTGTGGTAGTATTATTTAGCTAAATTGACAAAGGCACTTCTCGATTATGGCCCTTGAAAGTTGATAATGATAAATAAACAAAATCAGCTTTGTCTGCTCTATCAGTTGAGCAGGTCCTACATGATGGACACCTAACTGGGTGAAAGAGTTATAATTTCCAGGCAATTTTGGATGGACATATTTTGTGACAGTTTGACACTCTTGTTCAGTCTTGTTGTATTTCTAGTCAAAGTCGTTCCATGTCAGTTTATGTGTGAAAGAGATGTACAGTAGAACCTGTCTTAAGTGATCCTAGACTAGAGGTGTAACTATGGACCCATTAGACAGGTGAAAACTTATGCAGAAAGCGCATATAGGAGCTTTCTGCATTTTTTTGCCCTGCATTAAGCATCCACTTGCTTTTTAAGACTTCAATAAATTAATGGTCGCTTAAGACAGGTTCTACTGTATTCAGAGAGGTTGTTACAGTTATATACATATCTATTACCCATTTCCCAAATGAATATGTATTTATGACCTCATAGATATTAGCTTATTTTTAATAATGGCTTATAACAAAAATGTCATACCAGGTAGTGAAGATTTAGATGTAAATTAATCTATAAGCAGAGTAGACCTTTTATTAACCTTATCAGATGGATCCTGCAGGATCAGTCTGATCTTGGTCTACTCTGTTTGCAAAGGTATGATAAGGTGTTATTATTAGGGAAAGCGGTAAGCTTTTTCATCATCAAGATCAATGTAAAACTCTTTCAGTACTAAGTAACTTATTAAAGGGTAGCATTTGACTTTTTAACACATTCAACCCTATACGAGTATACTCATCATTTACAGTGTACGTGTGAACAGTACACTTGCAACTTGCAAACAGTGCAGACCTTGATCAGAGGGCTCCATAAGGAGCTGTCTGATCAGGGTCTACACATTTTGTTATTTTGAAATATATTGTTAAAATCAACACCAAATATGTAAAAATGTATTTTACCTTATTGCAAACCTGAATTTTCCATTTGAAGCCTTGGGTGAATGAATTAAGGCAATTATGTCATAAACCATATAATCATAAATGCTTGTAAACAGTATAGACTCAGATCAGGTGACTCTATAAAGAATCCTCTGACCTTGGTCTACAATCTCTGTTTGGAAATGCATTTAGATGTGCACCAATCTTTAAAAGGGTATACTTTTTATTTTTAGCTCGTCTATTTCGAAGAAAAGTCGAGCCATTGTGATCACTGGGTCGTATAGGCGTCGTTGTGTGCAAAAACTTTAATGTAACTCATTACTTGAAAAGTATGACGTATCAAATGAAACTTCATAGGTGGGTAGCTCTCATTGAGAGGGCCCCTACATAAGAACCATAACTCTTGATTTCAAAATTTTGGAATTGGGGTCCTTTATTTTTTTTTTCAAATTTTTTAAATTTAGCTGGACAAGCACCAAATCAGACGAGCGTTGGTGCCGCAAGCGGCTCTTGTTTATATACTTTTGAGAGAGTTGAATAACTTAAATAAGCTTAAACGTGCTGTATATTTGAAGTTATTTTTAATATCCGAAACCACATATAATTTATATTATTAACACATTTTATCTCAGTGACGAATATACTTGTAATTTACAAACAGTGTACCTGTAAAGAGTACAATTATCCTATGCAAATGGTTTAAACCCTTATAAGTGGGCTGCTTAAGAAGCCCTCTGATCAGGGTCTGCACTGTTTGTTGTTTTGAAATATATTGCACAGTCAAACATGTCTTAAGCAACCATTCTATGAGGAAGCCTGGTGATCATTAAAGACAGTTGACTGCTTAATGCAGGTCAGAAAGAATGCAGAATGATCCTATACATGTATAAGAGCATTCTGCATTACTTTAGAACTGCATTCAGAAGTTACCTGTCTTGGAAACTTCAGGATGACTTCTTTTTAGCTCACCAGAGCACAAAGTGCTCAGGGTGAGCTTTTGTGATCACCTGATGTCCGTCGGCGTGCGTCGTCCGTCGTTCGTCGTCAACAATTTGAACCTTTAAAAATCTTCTCCTCTGAATCTATAGGGTGCTCAGCTTTCATCTTTGGCACATAGCTTCACCTATAGGTCCTTTACAAAAGTTATATAAATTATGTCCCTGGAGTCAAAATTGGCCCCACCCTGGGGGTGTCAAGTTTTCAATAGAAACATATAGTGAAACTTTGAAAATTTTCTTCTCTGAAACTGGAAGGTTCTCAGCTTTGATATTTGGCACATAGCATCATCTATAGATCCTCTACAAAAGTTATATAAATCATGTCCCTGGGGTCAAAATTGGCCCCGCCCTAGGGGTGGCAAGTTTTCCGTAGCTGACTGCTGTTTAAACACTAGTATCTTCTTGGCAAAAACTACATGTCCCAGAGCTTAGATATATTTGGTGTATGGATTTATTTAGTTTACCTTTAAGAATTTTGTTAATATCATAGTTCTGAGGTTGAAATTGGTCCTGCCCTTTGGGTTATACTTTAAAATAGGCATTTTCACTTCAGAAACTGCGGCTAAAGGTTTCTCCTTCAACCCAGTCCACTGAGACTGACCTAGTATAGCCAGTTCCAGTGGTTTTACCCTTAGTCTAATCAGTAGAGCAGAAATTGTATTTAGCCAAATAAATACAAACACTCATTTTAGATGGAGAAAACTAAGTGGATAATTCTCAAAATGCTCTTTGCATATCTATGTCCTGCATTAAGCTCTCAGATATCAATATAGAGTCTTATCAGTATATCTTTTGTGAAGTTTAGCTGAATACAAGTCAAGTGTTCTATGCTGTAGCATTCTTTATCAGTATTATAGTTGTTTCAGAATTGTTGTCTGCTTGTCTAAGATTGTTCACATTGTTTTTTAATACATGTCAATCTTACAATTAATTCTCTTGTACAAAACAATTATGAAGTACAATATTGGATTCTGATCTGACACATATGTAATTTGAAGTTACATATGCGTCAGATCAGAATCCAAACTGTGCTAGGTCTCCCTTTGCACTTTTGATAACAACTGGGTTGCCTCCCTTCTGGGTAGACAACTGATATTTTTAGATCTGGCCTATTGCACAGACAATTAACCCTTTACTCCATAATTATGCATTTCTGCACCATTGCAAACAGAGTAGACCCAGATTAGATGGCTCATTTAGTAGCCATATGATCAATCTGCTCTGTTTACTTATGATATTATATAGTGCAAATTGCATTAAGTTATTTCTATTTTTGTGTACAATATACAATGTACTTATAATATGTTTACTTAACCCTTTCCCTCATATAAATGCCTTTTCATGCATTTGCAAACAGAGCAGACCCAGATCAGGCGGCTCCTTTAGCAGCTGTCTAATTAGGGTCTACTCTGTTTGTTAATGGAATTTGAAAGATGTTTTTCATTACTTTCTTAAATGGCTACACTTTCTATTTTTCATTATAACTATTTTGTCCATGAACATTCAGTAGGTATTGAAATTTTGAATAAACATAGAACAGTGGAAGGGTTAAAAATAAGTTAAGATATGAATAATAATATGAACTCATGTATCATCATCTTCAGGTCCTTTACAAAAGTTATATTAATTATGGCCCAGGGGTCAAAATTGGCCCCGCCCCAGGGGTGGGTAGTTTTCAGTAGAAACATATAGAGCAAACTTTGAAAATCTTATGAAACTGAAAGGTGCTCAGCTTTCATATTTGGCTCATAGCATCATGTCTAAGTCCTCTACAAAAGTTATATAAATTATGCCCCTGGGGTCAAAATTGGCCCGCCCCAGGGCCGGCTAGTTTTCTATAGAAACATATAGTGAAAACTTTGAAAATCTTCTCCTCTGATAGTCTGGTGAGCGCTTCAGGGCCATTCTGGCCCTCTTGTTTATGGTTGTTTAAAACAGGGTTGACTGTATAAAACAAACCCAAATTGTCAAAAAATTACTGGAATCTGGAATTGTTGATTTGAAGTTAATAAATGATTAAATGATGAGACTTGCTTTGGATTTACTAGTTTTTTTTCATTTCATTTTTAAAAATATGGAACATCCAAATTTTATGAAATATTTGGTTCAAGGCCGGGCCGGTGTGTCTATCTAACATGATTGCACCTGTATTCCAAGATAGCACAAGTACAATGTTGGCCAGAATTCAAAATGAGATTCCAACTTTGGTTTGACATCCAGCCAGTGTCAAACCGATGTCTTTTGTCTTCGTAACCCTTTACTCCATAGCATGTTTTCAGCACTGAAGACATGGTTGCTTAAAGCAGTCTGTATAAGTAAAGCAGAATGTTCCTTTAGGAGCATATTCTATTTTACATTTAGCTAACCTGCTTTAATTTTATAGCTATCATCTGCTATGATATGCAAATATTTCCTGTTGTGCATATTCATGAATGTTTAAAGTGAAACTATTTTCTTGTTTGGAGGAATAGATTAAAAGTGTTAAAATGCGTATCTATGGAGTAAATGGTTAAAGAACGCGTTGGCCGAAAATCATGTGTTTCTGATCGGCTGTAGATTATCTGATTACAAACATTGGTCCGATGTCAACCCGCTTCTCTTTTGCAACGCATTTTGACGCTGGCCCGATATAAGGTTTGATGTCGGCCCGATATCGTTTGCATATCATTTTGTCATCGGCTGTAGATCATTTTTATATCGGGCCGACATCAAAGCTTACATCGGGCCGACGGCAAAACGTGTTGCAAAAGAGAAGCGGGTCGACATCGGGCCGCCTTAAAATCCGACATTGGGCCGATATTGGAAACAATATCGGCCCAATTGCGGTGTGCTGCCTGGGAACCTCCCAGATTACTAGGGACTATCACGGTAAGGCCAGGGTAGAGACCCGGACCTGCACCGGAATATACCGGCGTTGTCCCGGAATTGCCAGGATTTAGCCGGTTTTGGATATCTTTCCCGGTGACTCCCGGTTGTTTTAAACATTTTAAAACATCCGGGGCTGTCTGCCGGATTAAGCCGGATCAATAGGGTTCATCAGGGATCTTCCCGGATGTTAACGGTGCCGCCAGGGATGTACTCCCGGTTTGACACGGTTTCCCCCGGACCACACATCCGGGACGCACCGGGGGCCAATCCGGGACAGTGGGAATGGGGCTTTACGGATTGACGGATATATATCTAGTACAATTCGTGCAATCTGTTCGTTACGCTGGCTGCTAGATACAGTTCGTGCAGATGGACAAGTAGCCATTTATTTACTCTCATTGTTGTTTCTGCATGTTGTGGTGATAGCCGGGAACCGGTTATCGGCTGGTTCCCGGAGACTGAGCGAACATCCGGGTCCTGCGACAAGCCCCGGATGTAGAATAGAGTCAGCCATCTTAGGAAGCAGACGCAACGCTACACTAAGAAGTAAATCGACCCACTACTAATAGACGAGACCCTCCATCTACGGATGGTAAGTCGTATAGAATAGAGTATTGTATTAGTGTAACATAGGCACGAATACAACATTGGTGGCAGCGGTTTTTAACGACCGGATCCGCGTTCTTTGGTGAACGCTACCGAGCCCTTCGGATTTCAGCCGAAAGGTAAGCGGCAAGTTAGGTATCCTTTACAAATACTTTGTTTCAGGATATATTGCACTGTTTTTGACTTGGCTTCCTTTGTATATGCATTAAATACTGCACGTATATTTTTGCTTTAGGGCGCTCAGTCCTGGAACGGCCGGAATAGAATTAAGTTTCTATTTCGCGCCATTTCGGTCACGTGACTCCTCTGTAGACGAGACAGAGGGGAATAATAGAGTGTCTGGAGCATCTCTGTATGCAGAATAGCCAGACGCTATCGTGATGGCTGAGGGATTTACTCCTTTCACAACAAAAATGAGTTGTGATGTGCAGCCTCAACCCCCATTCTCTGTTGCAATTAATTTTGCATCGGAAAGTGAGCTGTTGAGGATACCTGGTATAAAGGCAAAGTTAGCCAGGTCTATTATTGCGGTCAGGGAGAATTCTGGGAATATTAGCCCAGAAATTTTGGAAGCCCTGACCCGTAAGAAATTGACAAAGGAGGCCATGTCCATTATTGATTTTGGCCTTAACAGAACCCTGGCACAGTCAGACCCAGACACAGAGGATGAAGACTCAGGGGGAGAGGGGGTTCCTGATAAGACTCCCGGTCCTAGTTGGCCGGAAGTAATGTCTGTAGTTTATGCAGCAAAGCGAGTGCTGCAGGAAAATCAAAGTCCTAAGAGTCCTACAGAGGGATCTCAGGGGAAACCGGATAAGCCTGCCATGGTTTTGAAATCTCCAGCAGATTTCTTGGCAGGAGGGAAGACCCCAGCTCCTATTTGGACATCAACACCAAAGCGGAAGTTGAGGTTTTCTGAGCCTCCTGTGGATTATACTGCACCAGACATGCAGTATATGCCAAGCAGGACCCAGTCATTTGGCCGACAGCAGGATATTGTTAGATCCTTGCCGAAAATGCTAAACTTTAATGGGGTGGGAAGTTGGGAAGCTTTCTACCTAAAGTTCAAGCGATATGCGTCGGCTGCAGCGTGGTCAGATGAGGAGTGCTTAACTGCACTTACATGGTGTCTGACCGGTAAGGCAGCAGAATATCATGTTCTGCTGTGTGAGCGGGGAGAGTCGCTCAATTATTCTAGCCTGCTGGAGAAGCTAGCAGCTAGGTATGGTCAGCATGAGCTGGCTGAAGCTGCTCAGGTGCGGTTTCAGCAAGCAGCTCAGAATCAGGGTGAAGCCCTAGAGGATTGGGCGGACAGGCTGCTCACTCTAGGGGGTAGAGCTTTTAAACAGTGTCCCGAGGATTTTGTTAGAAAACAAATTCTCAGCCGATTCTGCCAAGGACTGTTGGATCGGGAGGCTGGTCAACATGTTTATATGTGCCAGCATGGGACGATGACTGTTCAGGAAGCTATACAGACTGTGAGAAAGTATCAACAGATACATTCTAAGTCAGCTAAGCCCACCAAACGGCGGGATGAGGAGGAACGGGTGTATGCTGTCCAAGCGGCAGCTAGCACCCCAGCCCCCTCAGCAGCAGAAGACTTCCAGAAGGCCTTAAACGACTTGGAGGAAAGGCTGACAAAGGCATTTCAGGGCCAGCAGCGTAGACCCTCAAGGAAGTCGGCAGCTTGTTATGAATGTGGCCAGGTGGGTCACTTCAAGCGAGATTGTCCAAGGCTTAAGGGCAAGTCAAACGACAAGGGGACGGGGAACCAGGCCTTTCGCCGTCCCGAGAGAAACAGGAGGAGGTCTAGAATGGCCGCCAAGTTTCCTGTTTCCGCATTGCCTTATCAAGGAGGCAAGCCGTTACAGGGAAACGAGCAGTCACAGGTAGATGAAAGGCCTGTGATTGTGTGTCAAGTCTCATCAGACTCACAGTTTACCGTTGGAGTGCAAGTAGGCAACAAACCAGTTACGGCCGTGGTGGACACAGCTGCCCAGGTGACCATTATTTCAGATAAGGTCTATCAGTCATTGAAGCACAAGCCTCCGGTTATCAGGAGGGTAAGTTTAATGGCGGCAGGCAGGGAGATGTCCATGCAGGGGTTTGTTGTAGGACCATTGAGGCTAAAGATAGGGCATCAATGGTATCAAGAAGAAGTATATGTAGCTCCAATAGAACAAGAAATGCTCCTGGGATTTGACATTCTTAGAAATCGGGGGCAGGCCGTTCTTGACATGGGAAGGGGGCTTTTGCTTTTCGATGGCATGGAACTTATACTAAATGTGGGGCCAGTAGGGGATAACCCTACCGTGGCCAGAGTAACTGTTAACAAAAGACGCGTAATACCGCCTCACTCAGTTGCTAAAGTGAAGTGTAAGATTAGCCAGCCACTGCCTGATTATGTTATTGAGCCCAGGAGCAATTCTCAGTTTCTTATGCCGAGAGTTGTACGAGAGGGAGGGACAGATCCATATATTTGTCTAATAAACCCAAGCGACCGATACAGGTTAGTTGCAAAGGGTAAAGAGATTGGACTGGCCTTTCCTGTTGAGACTGTCTTGGATAACCCTGAAGAGCCTGAACCCGTGATGGTTCAGGAAGTAAGGGAAGCGGAGACAGTAGAGCATCCACTAGGGGCTATACCAGCTCATCTTCGTCAACTGTACACTGAAGCTTTAACTGAGCTTCAGGAAGATGAAAGAATTCAGTTAGCTCAGTTGCTTATTGAATTTCAAGATGTCTTCGCTAAGGACGATTTTGATCTGGGACACTTTACAGCAGTGGAGCATACCATCGAGACATGTGACGCCAAGCCGATTAAGCAGCGGATCCGTAGGACTCCTGCTTGCTTTGTCGGAGAAGAAGAGGCGCATTTGAAGAAGATGCTGGAGGCTGGAGTAATTCAGGAGTCTATTTCTGATTGGGCTTCAGCTCCAGTCTTGATCAAGAAAAGGGATGGCAGTGTGAGGTGGTGCATTGACTATCGTGCCTTAAACGAGGTTACAGTCAAAGATGTGTACCCATTGCCATTAATCGATGACTGCTTAGACACTGTAGCAGGCAGTGTCTGGTTTCCAAATTAGACGCCAACTCGGCATATTGGCAGTTGAAGATCAGGGAGGAAGACCGCAAGAAGACAGCCTTTATCACTAGATACGGCTTGTTTGAGCATGTGCGGATGGGTTTTGGCTTATGTGGGGCTCCAGCCACATTTGCCAGGGCCATGAACCTGATCTTAAGAGGTCTAACATGGAAAACAGTCCTGGCCTTCTTAGACGACATCATAGTGTTGGGTAACAGTTTTGCAGAACATCTGTTTAACTTGAAAGAGGCCCTTCAACGATTTCGTCACTTTGGGTTAAAATTAAAGCCAAGAAAGTGTTCCCTATTTCAGAGGGAAGTAGAATTTCTTGGAAGAAAAGTTGGTCAGGACTCTGTGGAAATGACAGAAGGTGACATCCAGGTGGTACGGGATTGGCCCGAACCAACCGATTCCAAGCAGGTAGAGAGATTTATGGGTTTGGCAAACTACCATAGAGGGTTCATTAAGGACTTCTCTAAGCTTGCCACTCCTCTCTATGCGGTCACAGGCAAGAACAATTTTGTATGGTCTGAAGAGCAGGCCAGTGCTTTTCAAGAGCTGAAAGAAGCACTGGTGAATCCACCAGTACTTGCGTTGCCAAATGCTAAGGACCCATTTGTGTTGGATACAGACGCATCCGATTTTGCAATCGGAGCGGTGTTATCCCAGGTGCAAGATGGGGAGGAAAAGGTCATTGCATATGGAAGCTATGCTTTGACCAAGGAGCAACGCAGGTACTGTGTAACCCGCAAAGAGTTGCTAGCAGTGGTGCGTTTCACTAGACAGTTTCGACACTATCTGCTAGGCAAACCATTTGTTGTGCGTACCGACCACTCTAGCTTGAGATGGTTGATGAAGTTCCGCGAACCACAAGGTCAGCTGGCGAGATGGATGGAAGAGCTATCTCAGTATAATATGGTACTTAGGTACCGGGCGGGCCGTGACCATGGTAACGCAGATGCATTGTCCCGGTTACTCAATGATGTTCAGTGCTCTGCTTACCAGCCGGGTGTGCAGCTCGGGGAGCTGCCTTGTGGTGGGTGTAAGTATTGTGAGAAAGCCCACAAACAGTGGGGACCCTTCCTGGAAGAAGTGGATGACGCAGTGGCATTGACAACTAAGACACCAGGCTCCTATCCATTGGCCATGGAATGTAGGACAGTCTTGGAAGTCAATGGGGACCTGCAGGATGTCATGCACGGGCAGAATGACGGAACAGATTCATACCAGACTGGCAACGGTGGCAAGACGGAGGACACAGCTATTGGTTACCAACTCCCAGAGGCGTTGATCTTCAGTGCACCAGTTGTAGAACCAAAGGTCCTTGGGACTTGGGGTCCGGGGATGCCTGTGGATCCGCAGGAGGTATGTTCACTTGGAAAAGTGGTTGAAGACATACCTTGGGATCAGGATTTTGAGCCGGGAGATGAGGTTGTAAGTGTGAATGTAGTCACCAGACAGACTGCGAAGAAACATGTTTCTGATGAGAAACAGGACGCAGTGGCCTCTTCACCGGATAAAGCTCCGATAGCTCTACAGGGGAATAACAAGTCTGACGGCCCACAAGGTGGAAATTCCAAGAGTCTAAGTTGGGGTTTTTCCACAGAAGATGTGGTCTCGTCCCAGCATGAGGATGTCGACCTATGCCAGATATTGACTTGGCTGGAAACTAAAAAGGAACCAGGCCAGTCAAACCTTTTTAGAGCAAGCCCAGCGACTAAGTACTACTGGTTAAATAAAGACCAGTTCTTACTTATCGATGGGGTCCTGTATATGAACGAGCCAGAAACTGGGGATAAGCGCTTGGTTTTGCCAAGGGACCTCAGGGATAGGGCTCTGTTCTTCAATCATAACCTCCCTTCGTCAGGACATCAAGGTGTCCAAAGGACTAAGGAAAGAATGAAGGAGAAGTTTGCTTGGTATGGAATGTCTGCAGATATCACCAACTATGTGTTGGGCTGTGAATCTTGTAATCAAAACAAGAAATCAGCTAGGCATGGTAGGTGTCCTCTCATTGAATACCAGGCAGGGGCACCAATGGAAAGGGTGCATATTGACTTCCTCGGGCCGTTACCCAGGACGCCCCGAGGTAACGAGTATGTACTGATGATGGTCGATCAGTTCACCAAGTGGGTGGAGTGTATACCTTTGCCGAACCAGACCGCAGAAGAAACCGCTCGAGCCGCAGTCGACCAGTTCTTCTCTAGGTTCGGGATGCCGTTCCAGATATTCTCAGATCAGGGACGGAATTTTGAGTCAAAGCTATTTTCAGAGCTTTGTACGGTTCTACACATCCATAAGGCACGCACTACTCCTTATAGGCCTTCTGCCAACGGTCAGGTAGAAAGGTATAATAGTACTTTGATGGACGCTGTCCGTTGCTTTATTGGCAAATCTCAAAATCAGTGGGACTTGCATCTACAGCAGATCGCCAGTGCCCTCCGGTCGTCCGTTAATCGGATGACCGGCCACACTGCCAATATGCTTATGTTAGGAAGGGAGGTAAACACACCTGCCGATTTAATGTTTCCTATTCCTAATCAATCACCAGCTGACACAGAGTGCTATCCTGGCCAACTCGCAGCGCAGTTGCAGCGAGCGCATGAGTCTGCACGTAGGACCATGAAAGCCACTTCTGAAAGAATGAAGAGGAATTATGATCTTAGAGTGCTGACTAAAAACTATCAAGTAGGGGATGTAGTGTATTTGTTGGATACCGCAGTCCTGAAAGGGAAATGTAAGAAGCTGTGCTCCCCGTGGAAGGGACCAGCAATTATTGTTTCGAAATTATCAGATTTCCTCTTTAGGGTTAAGATGAGAAATGCTGTGTTTGTGGTTAACCATGACAGGCTGAAGCTTTGCCGTGATAGGGTGCTTCCTCAGTGGATTAAGCACTGGCAAAGTCATCCAGACAAAACAGTTACCACCGCCCAGGGAGACGATAGAGTTTATTGTCTTTGTCGTAAGCATTGGCAGGGGCGTTTTATGATACAGTGTGATCATTGCTCTGAATGGTATCATGGGGCCTGTGTAGACATTACACCTTCGGATGCAGTGGAGATCGACAAGTATAGGTGTCCAGACTGTAAGAACAGGGTAAGGGTTTTGCAAATTGAATCCTAAAAAACCTACTGAATTTCTGTTCTTTGTTTGTTGCAGATGTCAAACCGTGATGGGAGGGACGGTGCCCGCTCCAGGGACAAGCCTTCTCCGGAGAGAAGGGGAGAGGACCGGAGAAGGAGAGAGCCTTCTCCGGAGAGAAGGAGAGAGGACCGGAGAAGGAGAGAGCCTTCTCCAGGGAGGTCCGCCGCCAAAAGGGGACAGGAGGAAGGACCCAAGCCTTCCTCCAGTCAGCACCGGAGACGGGAGGAAGGACCCCAGCCTTCCTCCAGCCAGCACCGGAGACGGGAGGGAGGACCCAAGCCTTCCTCCAGCCAGCACCGGAGAAGGGAGGAAGGATCCCAGCCTTCCTCCAGCCAGAAAGGGGGAGCAGGACAACAGCCTACTCCCCGCCCAAAGGGTCCTGGTATTCAGCAAATAGCGACGAATACCAGGAAGAGGAAGCTGATGAACCCAAGGACTTTGGCGTTCAGGATCAGCTTTACACCTGATACGGCTCAGGCCACCGAGACACTTCTCGGTCAGGTTGGGTTGGCCAGGAGCCAGGACAAGGGCACTTGGCTGAGGGACCTTGCCAAGGAACTGGACGTCCTGCAGTTCCACAGCCGCCAATGGATCAGCATGAATGTGCATCCATTGGTATCGCAGCGGCGTCAGTCAGGTCCCAAGGGGGGTCTGGAGCAGAGTCGGGACGTGCGCCTGGCTACTAATCCGGATCTGCCTAGGGTCCAGGTGGACATGGGGACTGGTAGAGCCAGCCCTTTGTTGCGCCAGGGAGAGGAGGAGATGGACGTTGGGCCCAACTCAATCAGCGAGGAGGAGAGACTGTTGGCAGAGGCGTGCCCTGGAACGCCTCCCCGGACTCTTGTGCCGCCCAAGCCGGTGAGCCCAGTCAAGCCTGTCCCGAGGACAGGGGGTTCACCGGAGCCTAGTTCTCGGCGTAGGAGTGCTACTGAACCTCAGCGGAGTACCCAGGCTCCAAAGAGGAGGAAGGACTCATGCCCGGTGAGGGGATGCACTGCGGAGATGACCAGGTCTCACGCTTTCCGGGTGCATCTGCCAGAGGTATTCCAGCCCATAATATCAGGGGAGGATATCGCCAACAGGAGGATAGGGGCCCTGAAACTGGCAGCATGCTGGTTGATGGGTCAGAGAGCCTCCTTGACGGACCTGGTGGGGTATTTAGATACCTCAGGCGGAATGAGGGATCTGGAGGTAGATGAGGCCACCAGGACAGCCATGTTGGAGCTCTGCAAAGCCTTGCAGGTGGAAGCTCCAGAGGAGGTGCAAATCCGGCAGTCTGGCAACAGGATTACCGCCCTTGTACATTGGAGGGTGGTAATGCTCCTGATGTCACTGTTGGAGGAGCACCAAAGAGATAGCCTTCGCCGGATGTTCCAGCTGGCGGAGGAGAGACAGTTGCTGCCGAAGCTGCCATTGGCATTTGACAGTCACTGTCATCTAGATCGGATGGCCAGGGACTTGGGCATGGGGGCGTCCTGGAAGCTGGAGGACATAGCCGGCTACCAGGTGGCGAGGGAGCCCTACGAGGTCCAAGTGGACAGAGTGGTCGGGGTATTCTGTGACCCCGACTCGTACCCATCCAGGGAACAGGTCATCGAGTTGAGCCAGCAGGGGGTCGTGGTAGCCGTCGGAGCACATCCAAAGAGGGACCTGTCCGACGAGGATTTGGAGACCCTGAGTAGCCTGCTGGAATTGCCTGAGGTTGGCGTGTTGGGGGAGGTAGGCCTTGACCGCACGGAGTCCGCTGACTCCTGGGTGGAGCAAATTTACAAGCTTCAGAGGGTTCTTGGACTCCTGAAGCCTGGCCATATTTTGGTGCTCCATACCAGGAGTTGCGGGCCTGTGGCGGATGAGGCTATGCTGAGCCTGATGTTCCAGCTTCAGGCTCATCCGAAGGTGGACAAGGAGCAGCTCATCCACCTACATTGCTTCACGGGATCGGCCCGCGTGTTGGCGACATGGTTGGAGGCATTTCCCAACACCTACGTGGGAGTGACAACCAAGGTGCGAAGACTCAGCTTCGCACAGCGGGAGGCAGTCAGGGCCTTGGATCGCCATCGCCTTCTACTGGAGACTGATGCCACATACTTTGTGCCAGCAGGGTACCGGAGGGTAACCCCAAGCCTGCTGGGTGTGGTGGCATCAGAGTTGGCCGATGTTGTGGAGGTACCATGGCAGGAGCTGCTAGCCCTGACCCGTGCAAATGCGGAGAGGCTGTACCTTCAAAGGCAGCCTCCTTTGCAATTGTAAGGGTCCGGGAGCGAGGAAGAGTGGGGCTGCTGCGTCCAGTGACCAGCACTGGACGTCCCGAGGAGCCAGCAAAGCAGCCCAACCCCAAGCCCGCTTTGTCCAGGAGGCGGGAGGTGCACGGCATGGCGGGACCAAAAGCCCGCCATGGGAGCAGTGATGAGGGGCGGGATCAGAGCCCGTCCAGCCAGAGCCCTGCCTTTCAAATAAGGTGGGGAGGAGTGTGGTGATAGCCGGGAACCGGTTATCGGCTGGTTCCCGGAGACTGAGCGAACATCCGGGTCCTGCGACAAGCCCCGGATGTAGAATAGAGTCAGCCATCTTAGGAAGCAGACGCAACGCTACACTAAGAAGTAAATCGACCCACTACTAATAGACGAGACCCTCCATCTACGGATGGTAAGTCGTATAGAATAGAGTATTGTATTAGTGTAACATAGGCACGAATACAACAATGTATTTGTTAAACAATAGGAAACTGAGCTGTTAATCCATGCCAGTTCTTATTATCTGAGCCAACAGAACGAGTTATCACTGGACAGCATCAATCCAGGATAATTATTATTCATGGCAACCATTATTTTCTATATGTTCTCTTGGATTGTTGATATAGAACACCTGGATTTTTTAAAGAAGAGATATGTCTTCCTTCCTTAATTTTACTGTGGTTAGTATACAAAGTGCCTTAAGTTATAATATTTATCGGTATATATTTTCGAACGGAGTACATGAATACTTATGGTGTAAAGAAACAGTACAGTAAAACCTCTCTATAACGACCACTAAATTACATTAAGTATTTTGTGTTAAAGGCGGGGAGATGCTTAAAGCAAGGTGAAAGTAAAACAAAACGCTCCTATATAACTAATTAACACAATTTAGTGATCGTTATAGAGAGGTTTTACTTTAATACATCAAGATCCATACCAACATTGACCTAAATTATATGAGAGTTTTCCAATTTAGATTGAGAACTTTTTGGAATTTCACGGTGCTGCGACACTAAATAGGTCATATAGCGCCATTAACGAAATTATCATCAAACAATGGAATTCAATAAAAACAACTCTCGGTCAATGAGTGTGTAAATCATAAACAATAGCAACCAAAACAAACAATAAAATAAAAACGAACAGAGAACGAACGTGTAAAATGCTTTATAATTTAGAATACAAACGAGATTATGTTCTCATACGTAACTGTATTAAAACAACTTGTGCATAGAATCAACAGTAAAATATACACATTCAGTCAGAAATGCTCTACGTGTATTTATCACAATTGTTTAAAACTACACAATTCTCAATGTTTCCTTTCCTGTGGTAAATGCTCCTTTTCGGTAGAATTATTGAAAGAGGTTGTGTCTAAGAATAGCCTATGATGGAATGGGTTAAATGTATATATCACTAGCGCTTGTCATTGAAATGCAATGTGGTTTCCGTTGGTCATAACCGGTTTATACGTACATTTTTCAGAAGATTTTCCCACTGTGTCTTTGTATATGATTATAATACCAGCAAATAACAGGTGTTATTACAATACTTTATGGACATTTATGTAAAAATAATGACATTATGAATATTAATTAGATTAATGTTAGAATTGCACATGGGCACAAGATGTGTGGTCATCACAGACACTGTACAATCATATCTACAATAAAACCTCTCTATAACGGCCACTAAATTGTGGTAATTAGTTGGCATATTAGGGCAAGTGGGTGCTTAAAGCAAGGTGAAAGTAAACCAGAACGCTCCTGTAGGAGCGTTCTGGTTTACTTTCACCTTGTTTTAAGCACCCGCCTGCCTTTAACACAAAATACTTGATGTAATTTAGTGGCCGTTATAGAGGTTTTACTGTATATTATAGCATAAGCAAACTGAAGAGACCCTTACCATGCGACTCATACAGATGAAAAAACAGAGGTAAAACATTATTAAAGGGGAAAAATGGAAAATTGTACCCGTTTGGCAAATATCCATTTACAGATAGTAATATAGTTTATTTCTGTGTGCGCGAGAGCAAAAACGCCTTCACCACTGACGTGGCGGCACTATCTTATGACAGCCCATCCTTTACACAGTTTAACCGTGACATAGCGATACAAAATTTGTTCAAGGCTTACGTTTGCACATATTATAATGGATTTAACGACAAGGTAAGAAAAGCGAAGATACATACATTTCAACATAATATAGCATAACAGTTTATTACACGTAAACTTTACAGTTTCTAGTGTTTACAAATATAAGTTTTAAGTTATTAGCAAGACAGTATAGAGATACATACAATTAACTTTGATAATTCAGCATAAATGACAAAAGTCCATATTAAATGAACATACATTCACTATAACAAGTACTACATCTGTTTGAACAAATTTTTAATTTCTTGTAGTGTTAAACATTGACGAGTGTACAGTCATACAAAACTATTTTACCTTACTTTGATATAAATTTACTAGGTATCATTTATGATGCTGATTCTTATTTTAAACGCTTCTGATGCATATCTACCTAACATAGAATTCTATTCTATTCTGTATAGTAAGCAGTTGAATTGATTTAAACATACTTGGTCTGACTCTAACATATCTCTTAATATAACCCGATACCAACTTTTTATAAAACCTGCATTGAAAAACAAAACGACATTCGTCTTCTATGTCGTACAGTTACATAGTGGACATTTCCCGGTTGAACCCTCAAGAAGGTGACCCGAAACACGCTATTTCGTCAAAGCGGTGCGGAGTGTTCTAAACACAATGACGTCGAGATAATTTTCAAAGCCAAAACCTGACTTAATATTTCCTACTTTCAGTACTTATTAATATCTCTGTACAAGCAAAGAACAAGGCTATTATTTAAACTCTTCTGCCGTTCTTGAAAATAAACTCATCAATTATGCGGTTAGAAACTCTTTCACATTTACATGTACAGTAAAACCTCTCTACAACGACCACTAAATTACATCAGGTATTTTGTGTTAAAGGCTGGCGGATGCTTAAAGCAAGGTGAAAGTAAAACAGAATGCTCCTATAGGAGCATTCTGTTTTACTTTCACCTTGCTTTAAGCAACCACCTGTCCAAAATACCAATTAACACAATTTAGTGGTCGTTATAGAGAGGTTGTACTGTATTCTACTGCACAGGTGCCAGGCGCGTGACCGTTTCATAAATACTACTGACAAACATCTTCAAATACGTTTAGACGTCATACTGTGACAGAAAAAAAGTTTTGAAAAAAAACCCAATTCATATAGTATAATTTTATGTATTATATAGTACATATAGTATTACATAGTATTATACTATACCAAAAACAAATTCAAAACTTTTTTTCTGCTGTCAAAGTATGATGTCAAAACGTATTTGAAGATGTTAATCAGTAGTATTTCTGAAATTTTCACGCGCCTGGCACCTGTGTTTTACTGCACCATATATATGTTACAGTAGAAATTGCGATTCAGGACAATCGTCAGATCTCCTAGGACAGATTGCGAACGCAATCTCTCCTAGGACAAACTCCGATCCTCTTTTTAAATCATTCACAAATATGTGTTGTTTGTCATGTTTTGAATATAGACTTGTGATCTTAAAATGATATATTCTTCCAGTAGAATTGTAGATTTTCTTTGTAGAGTTAAAGTGTCATAGATAACACTAATAATACATTCTTCTAGTAGAATTGTACATTTTCCTAGAAGAATTAAAGTGTCATATCTTAAACTAATAATTTAACTTCTTATAGCAAAATTGTGAAATTTCATGATATAACTACAGTTTGTCCTTGGACAGACTGAGATTGGAATCTGTACTAGTAGAATCGTCGATTATTCTTACAATGTATTAGGATCAGAGTCTGTCCTAGGACAGATTGCGATCGCAATCTGTCCAAGGAAAATCGACGATAGTCCTGAATCGCAATTTCTACTGTGACATATATATAACAATCCATATTTCTCTAACAGAGTTTTTGCATTGTTCAGCCAATTAGCTTTCATATTTTGTTCTAAGTCTACTATTGAATTATCTACAATAGTATTGGTCAAAATATTTTCTGAATTGCAAACTTTAAACCAATATTTCATTATACGTATATATGTATATCTGTTTATATAAAGCGGATATCTTCCCAGCTCTCCATAAACAGCGGCGTTTCATGTTTCCTATCTAACGAAATCAGATCGAAATGTTGTTTTTTCATCATTCCATTTTAAATACGCTTTCAATGTTTATCATATATATATACGTGTATTACAAACACCGTTAAATGAGAATGGTGATTGATCGCTACTCATTACATGGCCCTCCTGCAAAATTTCGAATTTATTTGAAATTTCGTTCATTTGTTAATATTTACATTCGCCCTGCAACGTCCTTATATAACCTTATTCTAAAAAGAAAGTTGCATAACCTCATGAACACCGGAAGCACGTCATTCATTTCTTAAATATAAGAAATACAATGGAATATAAATATAAGAAATAAATGACGTGCTCCCGGTGTTCATGGGTTATGCAACGCATAGCTTTACGAGCAAAGATTCACGTGAAGCCCTTCGGGCTTCACTAACTTTGCTCGTAAAGCTATGCGTTGCATAACCTCATGAACACCGGAAGCACGTCATTCATTTCTTAATTAAATAGTCAATAACCGCGCTAATGCGACCACCTAAAAGAGGTATAATTCTGGGTGCTAGATGCAGATGGTAGCTTAATGCAGGACAAAAGTAATGCAGAAAGCTTTCTGCATTACTTTTGCCCTGCATTAAACAACCACCTGCTTATAAAGACATCCATGTTTAATCATTAAGTGGTCGCATAAGACGGGTTCTACAGGTACACTGGCACCCATTTATATTGAAATATGTAAATTTCCCATCTCCAAAATCGGGCCCCAATCTGCCGTTTACATTTCGAAGTGAATTCAATGTGAGTTGTTGCCCTTGTCCATAGACTATCTTTGTAATGGATTATCAAGCATATATCCGTCCAGATAAATCTCGGGAACAAGCGCATCACATATTATACAACCTTGTTTACAGAATGTTCTTGCATTGCCATCACCTGACACTAATACTTTACCGTTAGATTCATAATGCTCAATATCGCTTTGTAGTGTATTAAAAAATATCAATCTCCAACAAAGTTTGCTATAGGTGAAGACTCACACCACATGTACACTGCCGCTAAAATATCTTCATCGTTTATGAAAAAAGGCTTTATCTAATTTAAACCAAACGATTGTATCGTGTGTGTTTTTGACTAATGATACAGTAAAACCTCTCTATAACGGCCACTAAATTACATCAAGTATTTAGTATTAAAGGCAGGTGGCTGCTTAAGGCAAGGTAAAAGTAAAACAGAACGCTCCTATAGGAGCGTTCTGTTTTACTCTCATCTTGCTTTAAGCAGCCACCTGCCCTAAATACCAACTAATTAACACAATAGAGTGGTTGTCATAGAGAGTTTTTACTGTATATCTTCTTTCATACACTACCTTATATAAACTACTATTCCGCCACTATTACGCTTTGCGTGTCTAAGCCTATACTTCCTGTTTAAATGAAAACAATGACAGCTTTTTAAGTCTATTATACTATTTTTTACATGTCCAGGATTCTGATAAAACAATAATATCAAACCCTGTTAGCAAGGAGGCAAAGTTTGTATGAAAAGTCTTAGTCTGACGCAGACCATTACAGTTCCAAACTCAGCACTTCAGTCCACCCGACCCGTCCTACGCGTCTCTCCCGTCTACACAGAGAGTGTCGTGTGATACACAATGTGCCAGCTAATGCTTAAAGCTTTTTCATAAAAAGTCTTGTAAGAAATAAGGCTTTATGAATATAAATTGACTGATTACGTTTACAACGACATATTAACAATACTATTTGGGCCCAGCAAAACACTATACGAGTATAGTCTTATCATTATTCCATAAGCAAATACAGCGTACATTGCTTAGACAGCTCCCATACTAAATGTCTGACCTGGGTCTATACTCTGATTGAAAGGGTGTTAATAAGCGTATTTATAGAGTTTAGGACTTAAATGCTAATTGCCATTGCGAATCAGATCATAGGTAGACGGTCCCTCGTTAGTACGCTACATGTACATTACTGAAATATTGGATATCTAATTTGAACCGCACGAATTATTTATAACATCAGGGTCCATGCTTATAAAACTTTTAGTTGAGTCTGAGTACGTTCTCAAGCTTTTGATTGGTCAGATTTGAGCCAAAGGCTTGAGAACTCAAATCTGACCAATCAAAAGCTTGAGAACGAAACTCAGACTCAACTAAAAGCTTTATAATCATGGACCCTGAACGCTTGAACCAACAGCACTGACGCGTCTACTTGTGTCGGTTTGATTAGGTTGGATCCAGACTAGACTTTTACTTAACCCATGCCCCAGATAGGGGCTCATTTGTACCCGCTTGAAAACAAATAGTAGATCTGCTCTGTTTGCTCATGAAATATAACAGATCTGATCCTACATCATTTATGATAACAAATGTACTTGTTCATAAGTCCATGGCTACAATCCAGCTAATTAATATTCATACAGTAATTATTTCTTACATGAATATTCATTAAATAACTGATTAACCCATTTATTCCCATATTATTTAAGGAAAACCCGCCCAGATCTTATTGCGTAATATATCCATTGTTTATGTAAACAATTTCCCTCCTTTAAACGCATTTTCACGCATTTGCAAACAGGGTAGACCCAGATCACACGGCTCCTATAGGAGCCGTCTGATCAGGGTATTCTCTGTTTGCCAATGGAGTTTGATAGATATGTTTCTTTAGTTTCTATATTGACTACAATGTCCCACATTCCATTATAACTATTTTGTCCATGAATATTCAGTAGATATTGAAATAAACATAGAACAGGGAAAGGGTTAAAGGAACAGTAAACAGCGTATTTACTGGTATTCGTCATTGCCATCGGTGGGTTTAGCAAACAGTGGAGACCCTGATCGGCCCCTAATCTGGGTCTAAACTATTGCCCATGTCCCATTAAAGGGACAGTGGGCACAACTCGGTTTGACAATGATGTAGAATTGCACCTTTAATAACTGCCCATGAACAGACTTATCCTTTCACCGCCGAAGTCGCATAAATGCACCACGACAAATAGTGCAACCCAAAACCAGACGCCGCCTTTTTTGCTTAACCCTTTCCCTGTCCTATATTAAGTCCAATTTTCAATTACTGAATATTCACGGACAATATAATTATAATGAAATATGGAAGGTGTAAACTTGTAGTCATTTTAGAAACTAAAGAAACATATCTATCAAATTCCATTAGTAGACAGACCATAGGAGCCATGTAATTTTGGTCTACTATGTTTACAAGTGTGTGAAAAGGCGTTTATATGCGGGAAAGAGTTAAATGTACAATAACCTCACACTTTTCAGAATATTCTTTGATGATCGAGCAAGTAGAAATCTAGTAAAATATTTAATAGGTAATATGAGTTTTGATTAGATTTATATGATCGCATGATAGTTTGGTTATGGCAAAAACTGTCGAGTCATATCTATATTATTTCAAAAGCAAACACAGTAGAACTGATAAGACGACACCTACAGCAGCTGACATTTATAATAAATAGATGCCCAGATAAGATGTGTATTTTTTCAAGAATATATCCTTTTATTTCTCCACCAAACCCTATACTGTGACTACTCTTTAGAATCGTCTCGAAGAGACAATTCTAAAGAGTGGTCACAGTATAGGGTTTGGTGGAGAAATGACGATTTTAGTATTTGGGTACTCACCTTTGTCTGTAGTTATGATAAAGTCTCTGTATACAAGCAGTGATTTGTATTACATTTGCAGTTTGGATCCATGTGAAACACCAAGTAACTGTTGACATGTTGATTGTATTTTAGAAGTAAAATGTAAGAAAACAAATTTGAAAATTGTAGCAGACGATAATTTTGTCATACGACAATTACTTAGCGTGAAATAGGATAAATATTATATTTTACAAATGATACGTAAGATCTATATCATTGACAGTATTCTAGATTAGTTTATATCATCAGTTTACTGCCCTTCAACTTCAAGTTATACTATCACGTGCAGCAGTGTCCTAGATTCAGCGCAACCGACATGTTCACGGTTATTTTATGTTCTACAGCCTGCGACAATACCTTACCCCTTTATCGCTTACAATGTTGAATATACAGTAGAACCCCTCTAATGCGACCACTTAATGAATAAACATTATAAGCAGGTGGTTGCTTAATGCAGGACAAAAGTAATGCAGAAAGCTCCTCTAGGAGCTTTCTGCATTACTTTTGTCCTGCATTAAAGGTAAAAAGGTAAAAGGTAAAGGTGAGGTTTATAGTCTGGAACTACATACAATGTACATATTCTCCCGACTTCACAATTTACCCCCCCCCCCCGATCACTGGGTTAGAAGTCGGCCATTAACACTCGGCGCCTAAGGCAGCAATGACACATTGGCTTATTTCCCTCACAGGTACCCATTTATACACCTGGGTAGAGAGGAGCAAACGTGGGATGCATTTTTTGCCCAGGAAAATTCTGATAGTCCGATGGCAGGATTCGAACCGGGGACCCTTCGATCCCAAGTTCAACGTCCTACCACTGGACCACCACTCCCATTAAGCTACCACCTACATCTATCACCCAGAATTTAACCTCTTTTAGGTGGTCGCATTTACTGTATTAAATGGACTATTTCAAAATTAAAACAGGCCAAGCTTACGGTTAATATTTACGGGGTTTTTTTCCTAAAGAAAAGTGTAACATGACAAACAGTGCATACCCTGATTAGAGGACTCCTAATACCTCTATGACCCTCTCATCTGGGCCTACACTGTTTGCAAATGACAGTGACTCGTGTCCCGCACTGTACAGGTTAATGTCGCAGTTTACTAACTGATATTGGTAAGGTGTGCGAGCTCGCATTTCGTTTGTGCTTCTGATGTGTCATCTTCAAATTTCTCGCCTGAATTCTATTCCATTTCAGTTGATATTACATATACCTATCCAGAATAGCCCAAGTGTCCGAACTTCAGTCTTCCCCTCCTTTGGTCTCTGTTAAACTAAATAAGTCAATTTAACACCATTGATAACTTTAAATCAGACTGACGTAGCAAATAGCCATAGACCATAAATAGAGATGCAGAAAAGATGCGAAAATTTAAACATTTTCAACAATAGCTCCTTTATTTCTCCACCAAACCCTATACTGTGACCACTCTTTAGAACTGTCTTGTTTCTCCACCAAACCCTATACTGTGACCACTCTTTAGAACTGTCTTATTTCTCCACCAAACCCTATATTGTGACCACTCTTTAGAACTGTCTTATTTCTCCACCAAACCCTATACTGTGGCCACTCTTTAGAACTGTCTTATTTCTCCACCAAACCCTATACTGTGGCCACTCTTTAGAATTGTTTCTTCGACGATTCTAAAGAGTAGTTACAGAATAGGGTTTGGTGGGGGAAATGACGATTTTAGTATTTTGGTACACATCGTTATCTGTAGCTCTGGTTAAATATCGGCCATTATACAATTAATTATACAAATGATTCGAGGATCCAGTAAGTTAATGACTGAGGAAAGAAATCCCGACGAAAAACCTTTTACTTTGAGCATTGAAGCAGACAGCATTTGTTTTATTTGTTCGTCCACCATTAAGCTACCATCTGCCTTTAAAACTTAGAATCAAATGTGTTTTTTTGGTGATTACATAAGATGGGTTTTAGGGTTTTCTGTATAGTCGAACCTTCCAACTGTGATCATTAAATAAATAACGACGAGATTGATTTTAAAGGCAGGTGGTTGCTTAATGTTTAATGCAGAACGAAAGTGATTTCTGCATTACTTTCTGTATTGAGTTACCGCATGCCTTCCATATCCAGTTTCATACATCTTTTGGTCGCATTAGTGAGATTTCATATAGAAGCAAACCGATTACAGTAAACCCTTCTAAACCGGTCCTTTTAATTATCGATCTGTAAGACTGGTTGCAGCTTAATGCAATGTGAACGTCATGCAAAAAGCTCCCAAATGACTTTCACTCTGCATTAAGCAGTCACCTGGCTAAACAGATCAAAATTATTCTATACTAAAATTCCGGTTAAGGGATGTTTTTATGTATTTGCGCTCTATATAATATGCGTCTTGCTTGTAACTTAATATTTTACCGTATATGTATAGGGCCAAGTACAAAACTCTTTCAACAATTCGAAACTTGTCATCTGTTTCACTTCTACAGAAAAAAAACATATTTCCATTTCCGAGTGTCAAACAGTTTGAAGAAGCCGAGAACACCGAGAAGCTTGTCGCCTGATTAAATTCTAAAAACAGTTTATTTCCATTTCTTTTGAAAAAAAACAACAACAACTATAGAGACTAAAGAGACGGCGTGTCAAACAGTTTAGTTCATGATGAGATGCCAAGTTACTCGGCGTCTGATCTGAGTCCACACTGTTTGCAAATGATATCATGCACTTGTCCATTTTGTACAACTATTTATTATTTGTAGGCCAGTTCAAAACTATCGTCTGTTTCAATATCAAAATACAGTAAAATCCCGATTATTCGAATTTTCTGCATAGAAGAATTAAGACCCCTTTAGGCAGGTGGCTGCTTAATGCATGGTGAAAGTCATGCAGAAAGCTCCTAGAGGAGCTTTCTGCATGACTTTCACCATGCATTAAGCTGCCACCTGTCTTAAAGATCGATAATAATACGTATTTTAGTGTTCGGATAATCGAAGTTTTACTGTAGATTGTTTCTCCCAATTTTACAAAAACAAATGCTATCTTTTTATTATGGGTCTCATCTGGATTCAAACTATTTGCACTAACTGCTCCCCACCCCGTGTTAATTCATGATATGGTGAACGTACTCACGTAATTATCTAATTGGTGGACAGTGAAAACTTTTCTAGTTAATTATCTGTTTTCATAATAAAACTTAGTTAACAAGATATATTCATTAAGTGCTGGCAGTTTAAGCTGTATATCATGACAAAATTCGTGTTAACATATTTATCTGGTCATCGTGAAAAAATAACTGGTTCCACTTTCCAGAAAATTATCTGAAAAACAAGGCGGACATTTTCATGAAACTTACTAGTTAAAGGGGATGTCCCTACATTTGACGCGTTTCATAAACACTTAAAATATACAAAACTCATTTTGTTATATGCTGAAAAGTAGTATATCGCAAAAAGCCCCATCCATTTACCGTTTATAATGACAAAACATCCATGTGTTTGATATCGCCGATCCCGGTTTTACTCCCCGAAGTTTCAGTTTTATTCGCGTTGAGTTTTAGTTTCGTAATGGTTCGCCCTATTCGCGATTCTCCGACCACTTCCGAGAAAGCTATTACGTAAACAATGGAGGGATCGGGTGATCATCGGCAAAACGCGGAAGAATTTAACGGAAAAGGCCGATAATATTGTGTTGTAGAACAAAAATTATTAGTATTGATAAAATCGGTTTATTAGTATCACAAGGGCATTTTTCGATATAAGTTCAAATTGGGAACCTTCATAATAATGATAGAGCATAACAAATACCAAGTTTTATGATATTATTGAAAATATGCGATCATTGTAGGGACTTCCTCTTTAAGTATTTATGTGATATATTAATAGGAAACTTTCATGATAATTAAGTGGTTAAGTGGTGCCAGAAATATGCGACCAGAAGATATAGATGAGATTAGGTTGATTAATATTTGATTTTAATGTTCACCCAGATTCACAGTATTTGGTCTGTTCGTCGCCATTTTGACCGAAAATTCCTTCGGACATTACATTTCTCGGTGGAAAATACCTAACGGATTCCAGGTCCCCCACCCCTGTAACCCTGAATACATATGGGGCGGCGTGGGTCACGAACTCTATCTTGGAGGAACTGAGGCACTGAACCAATTTGGGCTCGACTTTGCCTCGAATGGTTTTGTAAGTTTGAACCTTTTTTATTTATCTTTTCTAGCATGCACGGGTCAGCAATGGTCAATCATAGTGTAATATAACACGGACAATGCAGATTTCTGCCCATTTTGTCAACCTGACATTCGTCTGATTTAATTTTCATAGCACACAAGAAGTTTAAATTTATAATAACTATGGCACACATAATCTCGTCATCCATAAAGATGGACTGATGCAAAAAAGATATTGTGCATTTTTATATGTTATATAACTTTACCACTGTAAAACAAGTAGTGTCTCTGACATGCCAGCATATACCACAACAGGTTAGTGTATAACATGACAGCAAATACCACATGTAAGGGTAGTGTATAACATGACAGCAGATACCACATGTAAGATAAGTGTATAACATGACAGCAGATACCACAACAGGTTAGTGTATAACATGACAGCAGATACCACATGTAAGATAAGTGTATAACATGATAGCAGATACCACAACAGGTAAGTGTATAACATGATAGCAGATACCACATGTAAGATAAGTGGATAATATGACAGCAGATACCACATGTAAGATAAGTGTATAACATGATAGCAGATACCACATGTAAGATAAGTGTATAACATGACAGCAGATACCACAACAGGTAAGTGTATAACATGACAGCAGATACCACAACAGGTAAGTGTATAACATGACAGCAGATACCACATGTAAGATAAGTGTATAACATGATAGCAGATACCACATGTAAGATAAGTGTATAACATGACAGCAGATACCACAACAGGTTAGTGTATAACATGACAGCAGATACCACATGTAAGATAAGTGTATAACATGACAGCAGATACCACATGTAAGATAAGTGTATAACATGACAGCAGATACCACAACAGGTAAGTGTATAACATGACAGCAGATACCACATGTAAGATAAGTGTATAACATGACAGCAGATACCACATGTAAGATAAGTGTATAACATTACAGCATATACCACATGTAAGGTTAGTGTATAACATAGCAGATACCACATGTAAGGTTAGTGTATAACATGATAGCAAATACCACAACAGGTAAGTGTATAATATGACAGCCGATACCACATGTAAGATAAGTGTATACCATGACAGCATATACCACATGTAAGGTTAGTGTATAACATAGCAGATACCACATGTAAGGTTAGTGTATAACATGATAGCAAATACTACATGTAAGATAAGTGTATAACATGCTAGCAGATACCACATGTAAGATAAGTGTATAACATGACAGCAGATACCACAACAGGTAAGTGTATAACATGACAGCAGATACCACATGTAAGATAAGTGTATAACATGACAGCAGATACCACATGTAAGATAAGTGTATAACATGACAGCATATACCACATGTAAGGTTAGTGTATAACATAGCAGATACCACATGTAAGGTTAGTGTATAACATGATAGCAAATACCACATGTAAGATAAGTGTATAACATGCTAGCAGATACCACATGTAAGATAAGTGTATAACATGACAGCAGATACCACAACAGGTAAGTGTATAACATGACAGCATATACCACATGTAAGATAAGTGTATAACATGACAGCAGATACCACATGTAAGATAAGTGTATAACATGATAGCAGATACCACATGTAAGATAAGTGTATAACATGACAGCAGATACCACAACAGGTAAGTGTATAGCATGACAGCAGATACCACATGTAAGATAAGTGTATAACATGACAGCATATACCACATGTAAGGTAAGTGTATAACATGACAGCAGATACCACATGTAAGATAAGTGTATAACATGACAGCAGATACCACATGTAAGGTTAGTGTATAACATAGCAGATACCACATGTAAGGTTAGTGTATAACATGACAGCAGATACCACATGTAAGATAAGTGTATAACATGATAGCACATACCACAACAGGTAAGTGTATAACATGACAGCAGATACCACATGTAAGGTTAGTGTATAACATAGCAGATACCACATGTAAGGTTAGTGTATAACATGATAGCAAATACCACATGTAAGATAAGTGTATAACATGCTAGCAGGTACCACATGTAAGGTTAGTGTATACCATGACAGCAGATACCACATGTAAGGTTAGTGTATAACATGACAGCAGATACCACATGTAAGGGTTACTGACATGCTAGCATACATCACAGCAGGTCAGTGTTTCTGACATACTAGCGGATGCTACAACAGGCCAGTATGATAGTGTCTATGACATCGGTTTAGTGGCTCTTCCATACTAGCAGATACCACAAGTCAGCATCTATGATATGCTGTCAGATACTGCAACAGATCAGTGTCTCTGATATGCTCACTGACAGAATTATAACCCTATATTTTATGTAAAGATGCATTACATAAGGAATTCCGGCTTTGATCACTTTTGACAGAGATTATGATACTTTGTTGTCACGAGACAGAGTTTTACCATGACTGAGTCAAGCCGTGTGCCGCATCGGATTATTGTGCATGATCACAAAAGGATACTGGTGCATTTATTTATAGAAGTGGGACTCAGCTATTTGCGAGATGGACTCGGATGGGGATGGTCGAACCAATGGGGAGGAACTGGGTGATCCAGATTGCACGTGGACCCGTGGTACACAACCTTCCGTACTTACTGGCCTGTCACACCCAGGTAAAACCTATGTTCAAAAATCAAATATATGTGACAAATGTTCTGAAAGTAGGAGATCCGTTAAAAGCAAAGTAGCAATGCAAAAAGAGACTCGGTTTTATTGAGTCTGTTCATGAGCCGTTATGAAAAGTGAAACACTACTCTCCAAACAACGGCTTAGGCGGTAATCAATTTTCAAAACTAATAACATCGAAACTAATGATCCCGAAGGACCAAAAATGTCACTTTTTCCCTGTCGTGCCCTTAACGGCTTCCCGACAGGTGCTCTGACTTCAGCAAAATCATTGAGTACATATTTGACGGATTTTCACAGTTGTTTTGCTTTGTTTTACATATTGTCATGTGTTTACCGTCTTCTATGTTATGGGTAAGTCCGACGGGGATACCTTTATTTACACTATTTGTAAAGCTAGGGTGACTTTGAGAGAAGTGTGAGGTTAGGAATCCGTAAACCGGTTAAACCCCCAGTGGTGAGTTTGCTACGGACCGTGCTAAGGCGGTACTCTCTTTGTCACCCTTGCTTTTATTTGTCTTGTGACTTTGTGCTTTGTTCATGTGTTGAATGTTTATCTCTAGTCCGTATGTGTTTGTTGGTGTTTCTGTGTCCATATCGTGTATATGCGCACGCGCGCGTGTGTGTGTGTATCATGCTATCTATCGATGTTTTGGTGGTGGTTGCGTCTTGTATGTGGCTTTGCCTGCTTGACTTTACTATTTTTTCATTTATACTTTCATCTTTATTTCGTATTGTGAAAGGATATTTAAAAATTCGTGTTATAATTAGTGTTATCATAGAATGTGTATTGTCTATACTTAGTGTTGTGTCAATTTATGTTTTTGTGTATACTTGGTATTGTCACAGAATGTTTTTGTCTATTCTTGTTACAGTGATATAAGCTTGTATATGTCTGTCTGTATTAAGTGGCGTGATAGAATGTTATGTTTTATTCTGTACTTAGTGTTGTCACAGAATATGTTATGGTTGATATCTCGAACAAGGGACCATGCAAATTACTTCGAGATAACAGACTTTGAGTCATCCGATTACTAATCTGGACATTTTCTTAAGTAAATGCAGGTCTAAAGTAATGCTGAAAACTCCTATAGGAGCTTTCATGATTACTTTAGATCTGCAGTAAACTATCACCCGTGTTTCAATATAAGCGGTACTTGGTATTGTAAATTTTTGAAGGACCCAACCAACTGTTAGTTCGAGTTATCCGAGTTCGAGATATCAAGTGTTGTCACAGTATATGTTTTTGTGTATACTTACTGTTGTGACAGTATATGAAATGTTATTATACTGCAAAGTAAAATGCATGATTTCGATTGGTCAATTAGCCATGCATATAGAGTCGTGTATCCCTCTAAATTGCGATGTTTATACGGAGTCATCAGCAACAAATTTCCCCCGTCGAGGGCCTCGCTTTTTTTGTAACAAAAAAATGGCCGACCGGCTTCACTTCGTCGATTCGATCCAAACAACCGCTCTCAAACGAAATAACAAGAGTTTGGGGCGGAACAAAGTTACTCATTGAGAATGTTTTTGTTATAGTTGTTGTATAACAATGTACATGAACCCGATACTTGGTAAAGGTCTTATTCTGCTCTGGTGCTGAAAATGTTGTCAAAGTGCTTGTGCACGTACAGCCCCAAAACATCCGCATTCACGCCAAATTCGATTCAGAATTTATTTATACAAATGCACAGTACACGTACCTCTAAATTGCAGTATATCTGTTCCTGCCAACGCCCAGTTTTTAATATTATAAAACCGCCAGTTTGACGTCATCCATATGACGTCGGAATTGCGAAATTCCCTGAATTAAATTCAACTGTTCCCATGCTGAAAAATAGTGTCTGCTTAATATCTGATTTACTGAATTTGTTTACTAATAGGCTATAACGTCATATGTTTTTAATCCTTTGAGAAACTATTGCACCTGGAAGACCCCTTTCTATCTACAAATGTAATAAGCAGGTGAACTAGGATTGCAGAGTGAATTGTCCATTACCTTAAAGTATTCATGAGGCCACTTAGGGGGAGCAAAACGACGCGTACATTAACAGCGCTAATTAACAGCTACAAATATTAAACTCTGCAGTATAATAAAATCGTTATACATAACGGCTCGGGCAACACGGTTTTCCTCTGCAGGGAATAAAAAAATGGATACCCCGCCAATGATATGTATAACTAATATTGTCTATTCTTAGTGTTTTGACAGAATGTTATGTTTTGTCTATACTTAGAGTTGTCACAGAATCTTACGTTTTCGTCTATACTTAGTGTTGTTATAGAATGCTATGTTTGTGTCTATACTTAGTGATGTAACAGGTTATGGTTTAGTGTGTATACGTTATGTTGTCACACAACGTTATGTTTTGTCTATACTTAGTGTTGTCACAGAATGTTTTATATGTTTGTCTATATGTAGTGTTGTCATAGAATGTTATGTTGTTGTCTATACTTATTGTTTGGACAGGATATGCAATGTTTGTGTCTCTACACGGTTTTACTCATACCATGCTGTGACCAGATGTGCTATACTTTGGTCTATACGTGATTTTTACATAGTTTATTAAATTAAACAATATGTATTACACAACCATCGCAAACAATGAAGCCTTTACCAGAAGGTACGATCCAATGTACCGCCAGATGAGGACATTTCTTTTGGCAATGCTCCTGTGCCGGTAGCAGTCTGATGACCTGTATTCCCCCTTGACACCATGCATATTTGTGTCACAAATTATGACTCTGAATAATAAGTAGTTGATATGTATAATGTCATGGAGAGGTCTACAATAAAACCTCTCTAGAACGGCCACTAAATTACATCAATTATTTCGTGTTAAAGGCAGGTGGCTGCTTAAAGCAATGTGACGGTAAAACAGAACGCATCTATAGGAGCGTTCTGTTTTACTTCCACCTTGCTTTAAGCAGCCACCTGCCCTAAATACCAACTGATTGACACAATTTAGTAGGTTTTACTGTATGTTGGTTCATACGTAAACAAAGCAGACCCTGATCAGATGGCGTATACAGGAGCCGTCTGATCTGGATTTACTCTGCCCATGTTTCAAAATCTAAGTCTATGGAGTAAAGGTTTATATGGCGTTTATAAGCTAATCTTAACAATTGATATCACATATATGGGTTATGTCCACAGGTGTTATTTCATACATACCCTAAACCTGACCCTTTTGAATGTGGGAAATGTGAGTAATGGCATTAGCAAACAGTGTAGACCCAGATCAGTAGGTTATTATACGCGTCTGATCAGGGCCTGCACCGTTTGGTCTCTCGCAGATTATAGCTTTTCATGCGGAATGGAATCTTTACTAAAAACCTGATGGTCATTTCACTAGGAATATAGCAGTAAAAATATGAAGTTAAATATCTAATTAACATATTTATTTAAATATATATATATCGGTTTAAACGCAGGTTACAAAAAATGCATGACGATATACTATTACAATATAATGTGCAATAAATGCACCGGTTTAACATTTCACTATGTCATTCCCTGTAATCCATCTCTCTTCACTTGAGTAAATATGACACTCTCTGAGGAAAGAGGTCTTAGTACATTGCAAATAATGTAGACCCAGATCAGAGACAACGCCAATAATGATCGTCAGTAAACAGTGTCAACCCATATCACAAATAATGTCGGCCATGATGTCAGCAAAGAGTGTAGACTCAGAGCAAAACAAGTGTCAATCATTATGTCATCAAATACAATGTAGTATAGACCCAGATCAACCAAGGTCATCAGTGTCACCAATCATGTGTTCGATCAAATATAACCATGTATGGAAGTTGGAGAACAAACTACTATAGATTCTGATGAATGACAAAAAGTACAGATCATGACAAAACACAATTCTAGATCATGACAAGACACTACTCTATACCATGACCAGCTACTACTCTAGATCATGACCAGAGATTGCTCTAGATCATGACCAAACATTTCTATATATCATGACCAGAGATTGCTCTAGATCATGACCAGACATTGTGATAGATCATGACCAGAGATTGCTCTAGATCATGGCCAGGCATTGCTATAGATCATGACCAGACACTTCACTAGATCATGACACAATGACCAAACACTTCTCTAGATCATGAAACAATGACCAGACACTTCTGTATATCATGACCTGACACTTCTCTAGATTATGATCAAACACTTCTCTAGATCATGACCAGACACTTCTCTAGATCATAATCAGATACTGCTCTAGATACTGACCAGACACTTCTAGATCATGACCAGACACTTTTAGATCATGACCAGACACTGTAGATAATGATTAGACACTGCTCTAGATCATAACCAGACACTGCTCTAGATCATAACCAGACACTGCTCTAGATCATGACTGACACTGCTCTAGATCATAACCAGACCCGGCTCTAGATAATGACTGACACTGCTCTAGATCATAACCAGACACTGCTCTAGATCATGACTGACACTGCTCTAGATCATAACCAGACACTGCTCTAGATCATGACTGACACTGCTCTAGATCATGACTGACACTGCTCTAGATCATAACCAGACACTGCTCTAGATCATGACTGACACTGCTTTAGATCATAACCAGACACTGCTCTAGATCATGACTGACACTGCTCTAGATCATGACTGACACTGCTATAGATCATGACTGACACTGCTATAGATCATGACTGACACTGCTATAGATCATGACTGACACTGCTTTTCAGACACAGTGACTAGTATCAGTCTATACTCTTTGCAATGCAATAAGAATGTTCTTTTATGAAGACAGTTGATTTTGTTTTGTAAATCTAGTTTTAACGAATTATATGAGAAACCTTGTTTTAATTAGTGGCTTGCCCATATTATTCTATAAACTAGAGGTGTCAATGATGAAAATTTCTGTAGAGATATATCGATGCAATATATCGACGATATACGGATTTCTATACACCAACATTATTTATGCACTGTAGTTACATCCATCATAGTATAAAAAGTGATTTCATTTATATTGTATATCTATTGTATATCTTTTATTGTCCGGATAGATAATCATGCGGTTCGTTCCGGTTAGTGATTTCATCCATGTGAAGCGCTTTTGAACACACATATCCTGTGTGAAAAGAGCGCTATATAAATGTGGTATACTACTACTACTAATAATAATAATAATAATAATAATAAGCAGTTATATTTTAAAATCAGTAGTTCATAAAATAACAGTCAAAAGTTTCAAGAGTTCCGTTTTGGAATGTCTAGACAATGGCGCTGAATTAGGCCCAACCCACCCAGTAAACAACGGAAAAGGTGGAGATAAAAAAGTATGCGTGGAAATTTCTCAGAAAACTTTCACTGCAGGTATGTAAGAAGAGACAAAACTAAGAAATATAGCCAGTGGAAAGGTGATTGTGTGTCCCCCATTTCTAACGATATTTTTAAATCAGTATCGATATCGTATCTACTCACGTGTATCAAGGATATATCGATATCGTTCCTATCAATGACATATCTACTATAAACGCACAGTATTCAAATAACCCTTTACCCCATGGATAGTCAGGTTAGAAATAATGACTGAAAATAGAATGTTATTTGAAGCAGAACAGAACCTGATTAGACGGCTCCTATAGGGGCCGTCTGACTATAGGGACCGTCTGACCTGCGTCTACTCTGCTTGCAAAGGTGCCCACAAGTCATCTCTTTAGGGCAACTATTTATTGAAATATTCTCTAGGATGTAATGCTTGTTTACATACGTTTACAGCGTCATGTGATAACGGAGGCATAGGTAAATGTAAAAAGCATAAGGTAAACATTTATTTAATAAATAAGTACATCCTTTATGTCTCCACCAAACCCTATCTGGTGATCACTCTTCGAGACTATTCTAAAAAGTGGTCACAACATTAGAATTGATGGAGAATGATTATTTTAATATTTGCAATAGGCCCCTCAACCCCTTCCCTCCAAAGTACAATACCTACTGAATATTGATGGACAAAATAGTAATACTTAAACATGGAAGGTGGAACATTGGAGTCATTTTAGACAGTAAAAAAACAGATATATCAAATTCCATTAGCAAACAGAGCAGACATCAGACAGCTTTAATATACTACCCATGTTCTCGTGCCCATGCGCGGTTGTTGACCGGTTTTAATTATATATGTGCGGTGCATAACGTAAACAATGGTAGCAGTCATTAGACCAATCAACTACGTCACTTCCTGTATTGTATGATAAGTCAGACAGTTCTCGACTTTGACTGACGACTATTTTCTTTCTATGATTTGCAAGCAGAGAGGACCCATATTCATGAGCCGTCTGACCAGAGTCTGCTTTGTTTGCTTATGATATAAGATCCGATTCTATAGTTTCTTCTATGACCAAAACTAACTTTGTCCTTATGCTGTTATAGCAATAAATATTATCAATATTCATGATGCCATTATTTCTCACATGAATATTTATGAAATAAAGGGTTAGGGTGAGAATAGAATAAGTATGAGGTTGGGCACCCCTAAACCGGTTTAATCCCTCAGTAACAGTAGTCACTGACCGTTCCAAGTCGGTACTCCCATCTTCCTCCTATTATTTGTCTCTTATACATTTGCGTGTCTCTTTTTAGCTCACCAGAGCACAAAGTGCTCAGGGTGAGCTTTTGTGATCGCCTGATGTCCGTCGTCCCTCGGCGTGCGTTGTGCGTCGTTCGTCGTCAACAATTTGAACCTTTAAAGTTCTTCTCCTCTGAATCTACAGGGGTCTCAGCTTTCATCTTTGGCACATAGCATCATATGTAGGTCCTCTACAAAAGTTATATAAATTATACCCCTGGGGTCAAAATTGGCCCTGCCCCAGGGGTTTTCAGTGAAAATTTTGAACATCATCTCCTCTAAAACTAGAAGGTCCTCAGCTTTCATATTTGGCACATAGCTTCAACTTCAGGACTTCTACAAAAGTTATATAAATTATGTCCCTAGGGTCAAAATTGGTCCCACCCCAGGGATTGCCAGTTTTTTCTAGCTGACTGCGTAAACAGCCTATAGGATCACTAGTTATGCATAGAAAAAACTTTAAAACTATTCTTGTCAGAAACTACATGTCCCAGAGCTTAGATATTTGGTGTATAGATTTACTTAGCATAACTTTATGAGTTTTATAAGTATCATAGTTCTGGGGTTAAAATTGGCCCTGCCCTGTGTGTATATACTTCTTTACACCAGAAACTACATTCTAATGGTTTCTCCTTAATATCACTCTTAGCTGAGACCAGTCAGTGGGAGTTCTTATATAATCACCCTTAGCCTGATCAGTAGAGTAGAAGTTGTGTTTAGACAAATAACACACACTCATCTAAGATTGAGAAAACTGTGGATAATTCTCAAAATGCAGAATACTCTTAAAGCTTTTTTCATACCTATGCCCTGCATTAAGCTACCAGCTATCAATATAGAGCATATCTGTTGTGAATTTCAGCTTAACTCTTTGCATGCTGGGTAATTTTGTGATCTGCTAAATTGTTGTCTGCAGCATATTCACAAGTTATCCTAACTACACACTTTCTTTCTGAGTTTTTCAGAAGTTCAGTCTCATTGACAAACAGTTCGGATATCAGATCAGGCACCACATTATGTTGGCCCTGATCTGGATCCAAACTGTTTGCATAGGTCATTAGTTAGTGGTGGGAGAATCCCACTACACACGTTCTTTCTGAGTTTTTCAGAAGTTCAGTCTCATTGACAAACAGTTCGGATATCAGATCAGGCACCACATTATGTTGGCCCTGATCTGGATCCAAACTGTTTGCATAGGTCTTTAGTGGTGGGAGAATCCCACTACACACTTTCTTTCTAAGTTTTTCAGAAGTTCAGTCTCATTTACAAACAATTTGGATATCAGATCAGGCCCCATATTATGTGGGGCCTGATCTGGATCCAAACTGTTTGCATAGGTCATTAGTGGTGGGAGAATCCGCCTTTAGCATCCAAAGAATACAAGTTCCAATGGTCTAATGCTCTATCCATTCTTTCACTACATTCTTTTAGCATCATGTTCAGGTCCTGTACAAAAGTTATATAAATTGTGTCCCTGGGGTCAAAATTGCACCGCCCCTAGGGTGTTAAGTTTTCAATAGAAACATATAGTGAAAACTTTGAAAATCTTCTCCTCTGATTGTCTGGTGAGCGATGTCAGGGCCATTCTGGCCCTCTTGTTGTGTTTTGATAAGACATGTACATTTGCTGCACTTTATGCCATGGTGCTGTTCGGACGGCTGTGTGGTTTGTATGTGGTATGTCCTGTATGACTCATACATGTATTTTAAGTAATTATCATTCTTATAAGTATTTGTAAAACATCTGCAAACAATCACTTGGAAGGCAAAAACAATGTGGATACTGTTGGCGACAGTTTCAGACACTTTGGGTTATGTGCAAGTACAATGTCAAACAGGTTAGATCCTGCTGAAGTTAACGTGTCAAACAGGTTAGATCCTGCTGAAGTTAGTGTCAAACAGTTGAAAAACGAGTTTCAGATACTATGGGTCCTGTTGACGTGGTGTCAAACAGTTCAGATTCTGGCGAAGTAAACGTGTCAAGCAGTTAGATCCTGCTGAAGTTAAAGTGTCAAACAGTTTAGATCCTGATGATAATCATACAAATGAAGCTATTGACTTTGATATGTTTTATTCACAGGCATCTGTGATCCCTGGAATTCTACAGCCTGTCGTGGCAAAACCGATTTTGTGAATTGTGAGGCGCTCTGTGATGCTGTCTACGAGGAAGGTATGAATATGACCGATGACCTATTGGTAATGTGACGCTGTCATAATTGTTTTCACTGATGTAAGCAGTGTAGACACCAGCCTAATCGGTGTAGACTATAACATAAATAAAAGGTTTAAATGCTTAACCATTTACTCCATAAACACGCATTCTACGCCTTTACAAACAGGGTACATCCAGACCAGACGGTTCTTGCTAGAAGCCATCTGACCAGGGTCTGCTGTTTGCTTATGAAATAAGATATGACACTACAGTTTCCGCCATAGCCCCAATTTCCGGTATCCATAGGCAATTATAAAAATGAATCTAATTGATATTCATGACGTCGTTATATGTTACATGGATATTCATGGAGTAAATGGTTAAAAGTGTATACCGACTGAAACTATGTTTCATTCTGAGGGATGTTTCGGCAATATTTGTTTTTTGTCGATATGGCCTTTGGAAGTTAACAATGCAGATGATCCGATGACTCCTTCAAGAACCCTCTGGTCAAGGGGTTTACTGTTTGCCTGTGTCCTTTTTAACCATTTACATGATAGAGGTGCATTTAAATACATTTGCAAACAGAGTAGACCATAACAGACTGTAGAAATCTATCACTGTTAACTCTTTACTCCATATACACGCATTTTGTCATCTTTGCAAATAGAGAAGAATCAGATCAGACTTCTGTAATAGCTATCTGATCCGTATGCTTATTGCATAATAGGGCACTGATTCTATAGCTTCTATATATAATGGTCAAACGTTCCATTTGGTATGATGTCACAATGAACATACACCTAATTAACCCTTTGTGAATGCTGAACTTTCAAAATAGACACACACACATAGTTGGGAGAGAGATATATTGATTTTGTACTTTCGGTTTGTTCACCTGTCTGTTGGTCTGTCTGTTACAAAGTTTTTTTTGCACTTCTCCAAAACGGGAGGACAGATTTCAATATTGGTTCAATTAATGATAAACAAGATGTGTTTGCGAAACACTATGCCCCTCGACCTTTGACCCTGAAGGATGATCGTGACCTTTGACCCATGACCCATGGACTAGGGAGTTCAGCGCGACACATCTTTTTTGCATGAACATTTGTGCCAGGTTATTTTGAAATCCATTCACAGATCAAAAAAAGTTATAGAAGGGACATGAAATTTGGGATGGACGGACGAAAGGACGGACAATGCGATTACTATATGCCCGCCGTTGGGGACATAAAATATGCCAGGACAGATTTCAATAGAACTGCAGCAATTTTCATCATGAAGTGTTGTCAAAATCATATACATTCTACAAATATTTACAGCACATGTTTGTATCTAATGAATACAATGTAATGTGCGTAAATGAAAAATTATTCTTTTTTCTGACATTCAAATACATGTAATACTATCTCTCACTTTTGTCTGATAAGTGATTGTCAGCTACAACACCACTTTAAAACACTTTTATTTCTTTTCTTCAACCAACATTATTCAGGAGTTTTCCGCCATACCGTGACCCTATCGACTGCTGTCAGCGTACCCAGCCAGTCCATGACATACAAATGTATGGTGTTTGACTTTCCAACTGAAGGCGACTTCCACTTGGTGGCGCTCGCTGCGCAAGTGGACAACTTTGCCCTAGTGAAACACATCATAGTATTCGGCTGCAATGGAGACGGTAAGTAGTACTAAGTACGTACGAAAGACCGGCGGTGACATTTCCATTTTAAGATTTCACACAAAGCAATTCATGATTTCACGATTTCACAATTTCACGATTTCACAATTTCACTTAAAAATTTCACGATTTCATTTCATAATTTCACGATTTCACTTCAAAATTTCACGATTTCACAATTTCACGATTTCTCTTCAAAGTTTCACAATTTCACGATTTCACAATTTCACGATTTCACTTCAAAATTTCACGATTTCATGATTTTAATTTGTCCATTTGAATTGTTATGACGTCATCAAAACGCGGGAAATCACAGTGTTGGAGTAAAAGCCACGATGAAAGAAACGGCGGAAAACTATGACAATCTTCCCTTCCAGAACTGTAGGGCCGAGGACCTTCATATTTGGCACGTAGCTTGTGCTCATGGTCCACCATCAATATAGTTTAACCCTTTCCTCCATGAATATTCATGCATGAGAATTGCCAATCATGTGTTTATTATGTTAAATCATTGTCTTATGTTTGTATGACACTGTATTGGAGGAGAATTTAATTAATAATAAACTGTAAGAAATAATGACATCATGGATTTTAAATAAGATTAAATCCTATAGGAGTCGTCTGATCTGGGTCTACTCTGTTTGCAAAGGCGTAGAAAGATGTATTTATGGATCTCCAATCGCCATCCTGATTTCAAGGGCGAGAGCCACTCTGTTGCCTTATTTACGTCAAGCGTGTCACGTGACTAAAATATTTTACATGAAGTTGAAATTGCGAAATCGAGAAATTGTGAAATCGTGAAATTTTGAAGTGAAATCGTGAAATTGTGAAATCATTGTGAAATCATGAATTGTATTGTGTAAAATCTTGAAGTGTAAATGTCACCGTCGTTCTTTCCTAACGTAGCAACTGATTTCACGTGTGCTTACTAAAGAATACAGAGGTTTAGAAAGATGTATAAATTTCACTTTTAAGAATAGCTGCTTTATTTCTCCACCGTAACCACTTTTGAGAATCATTTCCTCTGTTGTAGTTCTGGATTAGAATTGGCCATGGTTTGTGACGTGCAACCTTAAGCATTTTGAACAACTGTACCAGTCTTTAACCTGTCTGCTATCAATCTAATGTCAGTGTTTCCAGACTTCTTTTTATGCCCAATCAAAGTGGTGGCATATAGGGCTGCCCTTGTCCGTACGCACATCTAGATGAATGTGTCCGGGCTCTTTCTTAGACAGTACTTGTCCATTCCACACCAACTTTTACACACATCTTAGTGGCCATTATATCTCGATCAAGGTTGATAGCCATGCAAATCACCATAGTAGTTTAGGAGTTGTGGCCCTTTATTTGCAAAAATGACTCAATGACTTGATGTTAATGCCCTTTCGGATTGGAAGAAATGTATTTTTGATATTATTGATACGCGTATTACTTTTTACAAATCAAATTACCATCTTTTACCACCTCGACCTAGTTACATTTCGCTATTTGAAGAAAAACATTTCTAATTTTCATTCAAATTATGTTCTTGTTCCTGCTGACAAGGCATCAAATAATGTAATCATTATTTGAAGATTGTATTATGTTGATGTTTTAAAGAAGGAGCTAACTGATTCAAAAACTTATATAACAGTTCAAACACCTGAAAAAGATATAGTCTCGGAACATGTAAAAATGTGCAATAATTTTAAGTCTGGTCCTAACATAAAACAAGAGGGCCATGAGGCCCTGAAGCGCTCACCTGAGATACCCCAGGGGTGGGGCCACTTTTGACCAGGAAGTCATCATTTGTACAACCTTGGTAGAAAACTAATAAGCCCCAAGGCAGGGCTATGTTTTGCCCAGAGGTCAGGGTCGTAAGTTGAACATTCTTGGCAGAAGACTACAAGCCAAAGCTACATATTTGTAGAGGACCATTAGATCTTGTTACATACCAAATATCAAAGGTCTAGGCCTTACAGTTTCTGAAGATTTTAAAAGATTTTCCTATGAAAAACTGATAAGCCCTTTGGCGGGGCCATTTTTGGTCCAGGGTCATAATTTGAACAATCTTAGTAGAGGACCATTAGATCATGCTACATACCAAATATCAAAGGTCGAGGGCTTACATTTTCAGAGAAGAATTTTAAAGATTTCCCTATGAAAAACTGATAAGTCCATGGGCGGGGCCATATTTGGCCCGGGGGTCATAATTTGAACAATCTTTGAAGAGGACCATTAGATCATGCTGCATGCCGAATATCAAAGGTCTAGGCGTTACAGTTTCATAGAAGAAGATTTTTAAAGATTTTCCTATGAAAAACTGATAAGCCCTTAGGCGGGGCCATTTTTGTCCCAGGGGTCATAATTTGAACATAATTTGAACATTCTTTGTAGAGGACCATTAGATCATGCAACATGCCGAATATCAAAGGTCTAGGCCTTACAGTTTCAGAGAAGAAGATTTTTAAGGATTTTCCTATGAAAAACTGATAAGCCCTTGGGCGGGGCCATTTTTGGCCCAGGGGTCATAATTTGAACAATTTTTGTAGAGGACCATTAGATCATGCAAACATGCCAAATATCAAAGGTCTAGGCCTTACAATTTCATAGAAGAAGATTTTTAAAGATTTTCCTATGAAAAACTGATAAGTCCTTGGGCGGGGCCATTTTTGGTCCGGGGGTCATAATGTGAATAACGTTTCGTTCCCCCTAGCCACTGATGCTTCTGACAAAATTTGGTTAAAATCGGGTCAGCAGTTTCAGAGGAGATGTCGTTTGAAATTGTGGACGGACGACGGACGGACGCCGGACAAAGAGTGGTCACAATAGCTCGTCCTGAGCCTTCGGCTCAGGTGAGCTAACAACATAAACTTTCTACTTTGTACTGGATTCCGAAACTACATAAAAACCCTTATAAGGCGCGTTTTATTGCCAACTCTAGCTGTTGTACCACTACTAAATTATCTATACTTTTGACGTCCTGTCTTACTACGATCAAAGAACATGTAAAACGCTACTGTGATAAAATATATTAAAAGTCTGGTATTAATGCTTTTTTGGTCCATAAAAAATTCAAATGATGTTTTAACAAAACTTGAATATGAACAGTATAACATTTCTTTACTGAGCCCTTATGATTTCTCTACACTCTATACTACTCTACCTCACCATCTTATAAAGGATAAACTGATTAAATTAATAGAAAAAACCTTTGCCAGAGAAAACAAAATGTTCATTGCTTGTAATGTTCAACGATCATTCTTTTCGAATTCAGAAGTTGAACATTACACAATGTGGACTTGCCTTGATGTTTGTAGATCTCTTACCTTTCTTTTAGATAATATATTTGTGCGTTATGGTGATACCATATATCGTCAAGTTGTTGGTATACCCATGGGTACAAATTGTGCCCCTCTTGTTGCAGATTTGTCTTTGTATTGCTATGAGAGGGATTTTATGCTTAGCTTAAAACCTGATACACAGACCGATATTGTTAATACTTTTAATAAAACTTCAAGGTATTTAGACGATATTTTGAATTTAGATAATCCTTATTTTGAAACTATGATTTCTTCAATTTACCCAAAAGAACTGTCTTTAAACAAAGCGAATCAATCTGACATTATATCTTCATTTTTAGATTTGAATCTGTCAATTACAAATGATAAAGTTTCGTCCAAAATATACGATAAAAGAGAAGATTTTAATTTTAAAATTGTTAATTATCTTTTTCTAGATGGAGATGTGCCACGTTCTACATCTTATGGGATTTATATTTCTCAACTTATTCGGTTTGCCCGAGCCTGTTCTTTGCTTGAAGATTTTAACAGACGTAATTTAGTTATAACTGATAAACTTCTTAAGCAATGTTACAGATATCACAAACTTCGGAAAACTTTTTCTAAATTTTATTATCGAAATTTACCACTCATTAGTAAATATAATTGCAATCTATGGACGTTACGGCAGCAAGGCATTTCTCAACCAGACTTTTATGGGGATGTTATCTACAAACTTAGGAAAATTCGGGGTCATATCCATTTTCATGATTTGTTTATTAAACGCATTAAAGCATTTAAAAAGAAAGGTTATGATCCTATTATATTGCAACGCACTGCATGTTTGGTTATCGACCCTTTTATAGTCGGTAGCTACGCTTCCCTCTTTGCTTGCGCGATGACAGGCCGAGGGTAGTACTCTATGATGGTATACTCTTAAACTTGGATACAGGATGAGCTTACCAGACTCATGTATTACTTTTTCCCTGTCGTGCCCTCAACGGCTTACCTGCAGGTGCTCTGACTTCATTGAGTACATATTTGACGGATTGTCACAGTTATTATGCTATGTTTTACATGTCCTGTGTTCACCGTCGTTTATGTTGTGGGTAAGTCCAGCGGGGATACCTTTATTTACACTATTTGTAAAGGGTGACTTTAGGGAGAAGTGTGAGGTTAGGACGTCCGTAAACCGGTTTAAACCCCCAGTGGTGTTTTTGCTACTGACCGTGCCAAGGCGGTACTCTCTTTGTCACCCTTCCTTTTGTTTGCCTTGCGTCTTTGTGCTTGTGATTTTGTTCGTGTGTGGAACGTTTGTCTCTGGTTCTTGGGTGTCTTTTGGTGATTTCTGTGTTCATCTCGTGTGTGAGTGTGCGTTTGGTTGTGTGGTTGTGTGTGTCATGCTGTCTATCGGTGTTTTGGTGGTGGTTGCGTCTTGTATGTGGCTTTGCCTGCTTGACTTTACTACTTTTCCATTGAAAAATATCTTGTCCGGACTCTTTCTTGGAAAGTATTAATTTTTGCCCAATCCAAACCAAACTTTATATACATGTGTGTTGCCATTATATCTTGTTATATTAAGTTCGATAGCCATGTAAATCGCTTTAGTCGTTTAGGAGTAGCGGCCCTTTATTTGCAAGAACGACTTTTAAACTCACCTTGTCCGGACTCTGTCTTGGAAAGTATTTGTCCAATCCTCACCACTCTTTACACACATGTTTGTGGCCATTATATCTTGGACAGGTTCGATAGCCATGTAAATCGTTTTAGTCGTTGCATACATGATTATGGTCCTTACTTTCTGTGACAAAAAATCTAAAGCGGGGACATCAGTGTCCTATGCACACATTTCTAGTTATGCTACATTCATAGATCTGGAAATGTAAAGTCTTATATAATGGTGTACTTTGTTAGCAATGTGACATTATAACGAAAGACCCAGTCCATGAATATCCATGCAGTAATAAATACTTAACCATTTTCTCTGTAAATATTCATGACAGAAATAATCACATCACGAATATTAATTAAATTGGTTGACTGACACAGGTAATTCTGGCCATGGCAGATTCATATCTATATAACATAGTCCTGCAGGGGTCGTCTAATATGGGTCTATCCTGATTGCAAAGGTGTAGAAATGCTAATTTACGGAGTAAATGGTAAATTAATACTCATGTTGGAAAAGGGTTGAGCGAAAAGATAGTTTTTATAATGTAGTTAACCCTTTCCCTCATATAAACGTGTTTTCACGCATCTGCAAACAGAGTTGACCAATATCAGAACGGATCCTTGAGGAGCCGACTGATCAGGGTCTACTGTTTGCTAATAAAATCTCAAAGATCTGTCTTTACTTTCTAAAATGGCGACAGTGCTCCATCTTCCATTACAACCCTTTTTCCATGTATTGAAATTTGTAATAAACACAGAACAGGGAAAGGGTTAAACAGAATATTTTGTTTAAGAAAAACTTTTATCAAAAAGCGCGTACAGTTGACAAATTAATACTGAACCTAATGGATAAGGCATCCTCTTCTGGTATGATCAGTTGGTGCGCTCTCAGCTACTTAAAGAATATTTACCGATTGTCTGACATTAAGATTTAAGAATCGAAAGGTAATTTGCTAGAGAATAAGGTCTTTTAAGCCCAAGTGCCTGGTCGTTTGAGAATGGGTGACACTTTACCCTTGTTTTACAGAGAAATGTTTTTCTCAGATTGGGCAGAAAATATAAACTCAGATCTATACCATTCCATAAGCAAACAGAGCAGACCCTGAGCTGACGGCTCCTACAGGGGCTGTCTGATTTGGGTCTTCTCGATGACAATTACCCTTTATAGTGCCGTGGGTCACTTTGTGATAGCATTTTCTTACAGCAGCAATTTAACCCATTTGCTCCAAGTGGATTCTTCCATGCTTATATATTGGATACGTCTTTTTTCTAAGGGATATCTGGTCTAAATTTTCATTTCTATTTTGTTTTATATTGAATGTCCTATCAGCAAACAGTGTAGACTCTGATCAGACGCCGCATGTGGCGTCTGATTAGAGTCTTCACTGTTTGCCTACGTCCCATATATGGGATCGTGGGGGAAAATGGATTAAAGGTTAAGACAAGAATCCTTTAAAAATTTACAAAACTAGTATAGAGCTGTTTTGTGTTTTCAGAGTTCCCAGAGTCCCCCGATGACGTACATACATGTTCCCTGAATAGGGAGTGTGGCACGTTCCTGTTCCACTGGACATTGGGTGATAGTGACATATGCCTCCATCCTGATGCCGGCATGAGAATAGGAAACAACAATGGCGCGTACAAGAGGGGACTGATTCAGGTATCTACAAATACATCTGCAGCCTATTTATGAAGGAAGGCGGGTGTGTTTAACTCCCATACAATATAATGTAGCCTCGTCCAAATGGTTATTTGGAACCCACCCATGTTACATGCGCGGGGTTTCTGTTAAATAACATGCTGGTGAAAAGATTGACTGGTAAAGCAAACAGTGCAGACACTGATCAGATGGCTCCTCTATGGTGATCTGGGTGTTCACATATGTCCCATGTATGAGATTACAAGATATAATGGGTTATAAGCATATGTTTTATTAATGCAGAATGCAAAAAGCTCCCAGACTATTTTGTTAGGATATGTAACCCTTTCAGTGCTGTATATCCAATCAGTGTTTTAACTTTAAAGTCAACTCAGTATGAAAGGCTTAAACCTGCTAGGTAGGGAGACATAAACAGTCAGAAAGACAAAAATAGAGGGGAGGAGAAAGACAGAGGGACGGGAACGCTGGAGGGAGAGAATGAAGGGGGGAGTGAGAGAATGAAGCGGTACATGTGCGAGAGATTTGAGATACATACAGACTAATGTAAACAACTCAAGAGTATGTTGCTTCCTGGTTACAGCTTCACCTGTACAACGCTGGCGACGCTGCTGCAGTGGATCAGTCTGGTATCAATTTCTTCTTGACACCAAACAGACGGACATACGATGCTGCTGTATTCTCATTCGGACAATCGACACTGAACATTCCACCAGGAGAAGAAGACTACGTGGTCAATGGAGGATGTAGTTCGGACTGTACTAGGGCCGAAATGACCGGATATATACATGTTATCGCAGCCTTCAATCAAATGCACGACACTGGTAGGTAGTTTCATGTATAAAAGTACAAATATGTCATGCAGGAAACACCACATACAGAACAAACAGACGACCGAACAGCAACACAAGAAAGTCCAACATCTGTACATAACTATAAAAAACATAGAGATGCACAAAGACAAAACAAACATACAATAGGGGGAAGATGGAAGTACCGCCTTGAAATGGTCAGTGACAAAAATCACTGGGGGTTTAAACCAGTTATGGGGCGCCCAACCTCACGCTTATTCCATCCCTACCCTAACTAGACTGTCGCAGGACAGCAAAGCTCGCCTATTGTAGACCTTGTCTATAAAGATGAAGTCCAAAATATTTTTCTATTTTAACTAAACGACATCAATGTTAAACCTACTGGCAAACTCTGTTCCAAATACCAGCTTCCTATGACAAGTATTTCATGTTGTATAAGTGCATCTTAACACTTACCCCAAAACCCCAATTTCAGCCCAAAAATCTTAAGTCCAAAACAGGTGAAATTTGGACTAAAATTCAATTTTATTTTAAACTTTAACTACACTACATCAATGTTCAACACATCGGGAACCTCCATTTCAAGTATCAGCTTCTTAGGGTAAATATTTCATGTAGTATTAGTGCATTTCAACACTTACCCCAAAACTTTAACCTTGAGATTTCAGCCCAAAAAGCTAAGTCCAAAACAGGTGAAATTTGGACTAAAATTCAATTTTAGTTTAAATTTTAACTACACTACATCAATGTTCAACACATCGGGAACCTTCGTTCCAAATATCAGCTTTCTAGGACAAATATTTCATGTAGTATTAGTGTATTTCAACACTTACCCCAAAACTTTAACCTTGAGATTTCAGCCCAAAAAGCTAAGTCCAAAACAGGTGAAATCTTGACTAAAATTCAATTTTAGTTTTAAATTATAACTACACTATATCAATGTTCAACACACTGGGAACCTCCATTTCAAGTATCAGCTTCCTAGGGCAAATATTTCATGTAGTATTAGTGCATTTAAACACTTACCCCAACACTTTAACCAAAAGCCAACGCCGACGCCGGGGTGATTCTTCGAATAGGCGATCTAAAAACAAACAGTGTAAATAAACGTATCCCTTGTCAGACTAATATACAATCGCGATGGCAAATACAGTGGTAAAGTGCATGTAAAAACATATTTAAGTGAAACAAACTTATTTGCGTGAAACGAGTATATAAGACATGCTAACGCAATGCTTTGATCAGTCTGCTTTCTTTGTAATAAAAATTGTTTTCGTCAGTGATACATTTTGATTAATATTCAGATGCTCACATGATTCGCTCAAAACCCTTTGATCTGGGTCTACACTGTTGGCAAAGGTCTTGCTCTCGAAGGATCTCCTACTTTCAGAACTTTATGTACTTCACAACAATGTTAAGTGCTTGAGTTGCGGACGTAAAAGTCGCCCGTACTTAACCCTTCGCTTGCTGAATTTTAAAATATATTTCTCCTTCTTTATCCATGTCCTTTTGTATAATTACATATATCTTTACTGTGCACAAGTATTTCGCTATGCAAACACTGCTGTGGAGTGCACTGGTTGCACAATCAATTTGTAAATAGTGCAGACCCTGGTGAGACAGCTCCTGCAGGAGCTGTCTCATCTGGGTCTTCACTATTTACAGGCACGTATATTGACGTGAATAGCAAGCGAAGGGTTAATTCTCAGTGTTGTTATATGTTCATGTCATGCGGGATCATGTTTCGATGTCATTGGCTTCGAAAATTGAATACCGCTTCAGCCGGTACTATTGGGCGTGTGTATTGTTGTACTTTAATAACTGTGGATGAACAGACTTAATAAACAGTCTGCAATCTTCTTTGCGTTGTTGCTTTTGTTCTCGAATGATCTCCTACTTTCAGAACTTATACACACGGCTAGACAGTGGTTTGTCATTGCTCTTACAGGGAACATTACTGACGCTTTGGTCACATTGCCATGTATGCACACAGCATAGTTGGTTTCACATCTAGAGGCTACATTCTATGTTATGTATACGCAGAATACTTACTGAACATCTAGAGCCTACATTATTTGTCATGCATACATCTAACATCTAGAGGCTAAATTCTTCGTGATGTATACATCTAAAATCCTGAGGCTACAGTCTTTGCGATATAATTATCTTACATCTAGAGGCTACATTCTTTTTTATATATACACACAGCATACTAACTGAACATCTAGAAGCTACACTCTTTGTCATGTATACACAGAATAGTACCTGAACATCTAAAGACTACATTCTTTGTCATGTATACATCTAACATCTAGAGACTACATTCTTTGTCATGTATACATACAGCATACGTACTTGGTGTAATATCTAGAGGTTACATTTTTGCCATGTATACATGTAACATACTTTCTTAAAGTAACGTCTAGAGATTGCAATCTTTGTCATGTATACAAATAACATAGTTACTCAATGTAACATCTAGAGGTTACATTCTTTGCCATGTAAACAAGCAGTATAATACTTGGTTTAACATCTAGGTTACATTTTTGCCATGTATACATGTAACATACTTAAAGTAACGTCTAGATATTGCATTCTTTATCATGTACACAAATAGCATAACTCAATGTAACATCTAGAGGTTACATTATTTGACATGTTTACATGCAGTATAGTTACAAAATGGAACAAGTAGGTGCTACAGCCTTGGTCATGTACACATGCAGCATACTTACTTAATGTAACACCTACTAACGGTTATATTCTTTGTCATGTATACAAACAGCATACTTACTCGCCATTTGACAAGAGCTGCTGTTTTCCTGTGGAATGATATAGACGTGAGTCTACAGTTTCTGTCATAGCCAAGAATTCCTAGATCCATATGATATTATTACAATTAATCTAATCAATATTTCTTACAAACATTCACTGGGTTAACGGTTAACCCATTCCCTCATTTGACTACTCTGTAAAAGTCACTTTGTGAAACCATTGTGATAAATAGAGCATTTGCTCCTATAGGAGCAAATGCTCTATCACAATGGTTTCAAAGTACAAAATTCTAAAAATGACCTTTTCTCTAGTTAATGCTCCTTTTCGGTAGATTTATTCAAAGAGGTATCTTAAAATAGCCTATGAGGGAATGGGTTAATCACATCATCAATAGGATTATTTTTTATAGTGGCACGTGAACGCAGGAAACTGGCCATGGCAAAACAGTTGAACTATATATACAGTTAAATTTCGATAACTCGAACTTGAAGGGACCATACAAATTAGTTCGAGTTAACAGAAGTTCGAGTCATCCAATTTCTAATCTGAACAATTTCTCAATGCCACAGCTTAATACAGGTCTAAAGTAATGCTGAAAGCTCCCATAGGAGCTTTCAGCATTACTTTAGACATGTATTAAGCTGTGACATGTGTTTTCAGATATTTGTAGCGATAAATTTTAGAGCAATTATGTATTGTAAGTTTTAGAAGGACGGAACTTCTTGTTCAGACCCTCAAGGATCTGATCATCTGGATATATTCTATTTACAAAGGTGTGCCACAAGTCGTTTAATAGAAGAAAATGGTCAACGAGATACAAACTTAAAACCTCAAATAACAGATATATATTCTGAAAGTAGGTTATCCTTCGAAAACAAAAGTAGCAATGCCAAAAGAGTAAGTAAGACTGTTTATGAGTAGTAATTAAAGTGCAACACTACTCACGCCCCTAGCACCGGCTTAAGCAGTATTCAATTTTCAAAACTTATACCATCAAAACTAATTATCCCGAAGGTTCAGAAAATATTTCAAATCAAATCAAATAGTTTATTGATACATTCAGGCCTCCAGCCCATAGTACAAGAAATACATTCAAACATAAATATACAATCAAATGTAGTAGAGCAGTATCACAAGTTTCATACAAAGGCACGTACATATATATATATATAATCGATTGTTTCGGCGTAATGTTCTGAGTGTTCAAGTATTTAGAATCTGTCTTTTCATGGCTAAAGCATAATGTATGTATTGAGCAGTATTTCTAATGTTTGATTCATTTGTTGATGCTAATAAATTGTACATCTTATGTAAGGATGGGTTGATATATATATTTCTAGGTATAAATCTCTCTCTTACGTTCGCATAAACCGTACAAACAAACAGAAAGTGGAACTCATCCTCAACATCACCATTTGAACAAACCCTGCATACTCGTTCTTCTCTTGGTACGTTCCTGTACCGTCCCCTTTCTATTTCCAGTTCATGAGCACCTGTTCTGAACTGAGCGTAACTGTGTCTGAACTTTCTTATAGTTAATACATCTAGGAAAACCTCACGTTCGTATGAAAATTTTACGTATTTATAGACATTCAATTTAGAACAGGTCTCGACATAACTGTACCAATTTTGTATATGTGTATCTTTCATTCTCTGGACAAACAATTCTAAAAACAATTTTTCATTTTCAGTACCTTGGTTATACCAAATATAAGCAAAACCATATTTACATAAAAGGTTTTTCACCTCCGATGACCAATTAAAGTAACCATCATTTGGCATTTCTAAAAGCATGTTGTAACACTTTTTGACATACCTTGTATCAGACATTTTCAGAATTTTTAACCAATATTTTATGCATCTCCTAGAGGTTTCTATTGATATCGGAAAACGCCCGCAATCTCCTAGGACAGCAGCATTTGTCGAGTTTCTACTCGTACAAAGATATCTCTTACAAGCGTAATTTAACACCGTTTCTGAACTATTTCTGGAAAGGTATCCCCATATTTCTGAACCATACGTAACAATTGGTAATATTTTAGAGTCAAACAACTTGAAAAATATACTATATGGTAGTTGACCATAATTGTACAGGGATGCTAAAATTGATAATAATGCCCTCTTTGCTTTCGTGGCTAAATCTCCAGCCATTTCATTCAAAGAGAGGCGAGAGGTGAATGTAACACCTACATATGTAAATGCATTCACTATTTGTAAGACCTCCCCTCCGTAAGTCCATTTCTCGTGTCTAGATAGCATGCCCCCTTTTTTAAACACCATTACTTTAGTTTTCTGGGTATTAACTCTAAGACAGCTGGTTTGGCAAAACTCGCTCAATACATTTAATTGTTTTTGTAGATCTTTAACTGTGTCTGCCATGAGAGCTACATCATCTGCAAACATTAGAAGCAAAATTTCTATGTCATTTGGCTGAAGCTGAATCCCTCTTAGGTCTTTATTTTGTTTCAGCTTTAAGGAAAGTTCATTTATGAAAAATAAAAATAGTTTCGGTGATGCCAAACAGCCTTGTTTGAGTCCAACTGGACAGTCGAAATACTCAGATATCTTACCATTGTATTTAACACAGGATTTCACTTTCTGGTACATTGCAGTTAAAGCCCAATAAAGATTACCATTTACATCAGCTCGTTGAAGAACTTCCCAGAGTTTACTCCGTTTAACTGAATCAAAAGCCGTTTTGAAGTCTACGAATGCAACATATAATTTACCCCCTTTTTTAGTGAGCTGCTTGTATATTATAGACTGCAGAACAAATGCGTTATCTATTGTAGAGTACCCTTCTCTAAAACCTGACTGTGACTCATCAATCTTATTGAAAACATTAGCAAAAAAAGAGAGTCTCCTGTTAATTATGCTGGTATAAATTTTACCAAATATATCTAACAGAGATATACCACGGTAGTTTTCCGGATTATCTCGGTCACCTTTCTTATGTATCGGCACTAGAACCGCACTACCCCATGCAGTAGGAAATTCACCATTTAAAAACAATCTATTAAATAGCCTTACCATAACAGGCATTATAATATCAATAGAGTGCTTAAAGAAAACGGGAGGAATACCATCCTCTCCAGGTGCTTTTGAACTGTTTAATGACTTAATACTCATTGCAATTTCCTCATCTGTTATTTCCAAATTAAAAATTGCATTTCTGATCTCATCCAAATCATCATCTTCATCCAAAACATTAAAATTGGTATTATCCTCAGTGTCATCACCTTGGAATAATGTTTCAAAATGTTCTTTCCACTTATCTATAATAATATTGGCCTGAACTGTATCAGCATTTGTAATACATTTGAGTACTTTCCAAAATGATCTAGGGTTATTTGAACATTTACATAAGTCATCTAGCTGTCTGGCATACATACCGGTCTTTTTCGAATGACAAAGTGCCTTAAACCTTTGTTTACAGCCTATGTAAAACTCTAAGTTTGCTGTGGATCGATTCTGCCTGTATTTTCGCAGCGCCTTTGTTTTATCTCTTTTCATACTTGAACAATCTTTATCGAACCATGGGGGTTGCGGTCGTTTCTTACGAGACCTAACTGGTTTCTTGCAAACTGTTAATGCATGTTCAACACCCTCCATTATCATATCTAGTATATCATCGATCCCCTCACCCAGATTGTTAATACAACTTGTAATCTTTGTTAGATTATCCCTTGAAAAGTTCATAAGATTGTCTCTAAGCTTAACAACGTTTCTCTCAGTAAAAAGATAAACTGGCCTGTTATCAGATTTGCCCTGTTCAGTTACTAGCTGGTTTACTGGGAAGCGGTTTGATACTATGGACACCTGTAAAGGAAAGTGGCACGATTCCGTTCTTTCACTGTATAACACTGAGAATGAAGTACATGCGACTTTTTATGGACTTTGTATAGATGATTTACGACGATAGTTTGTTACAAGTTCATTGACAATTTTTTACACTAAATTGTTTAGTGCCATCGCATACCAATTTCTGTGAACGCCTTTGCAAAATGATCGGATCAAGACGAGACGTAGACTACAATGTTTGGCATTGAACGAGTATAAAGAAACCCTTGTCGGTTATATTGAGTTTCAACATTGAATAGATACTGTAAACAGGGCAGAATTAGATCAACAAATGTTTTAACACAAATGACATTAATTGGAACATGTTGCCAATTGACACACGGTTTGGTTACAAACAAACCAACCCACACCAACTTATTGTATATGTATTGTAAACACGCTAAACCTCATCTTATACATATACTACAATATTTTATACTGATACTGTCTGGTACATTCGTAGCTCGCCGTCTTATGTTTCTCCGGTACTTTATAGAGATACACTAAATGTTAGCAAATACTACAATAGTTTATATTGACACTCTCTAGTACATTGTTAACTCACTGTCTCTTCAGACTTTTCGTGTAATTTTCCAGTGACACCCTAAACGTGAGTAGATACTTCAATAGTTTATATTGATACGATCTAATACAGTGTTAGCTGGCGGCCTATTTTGACTTATCATGCTTTTTCAATGCCACGCTCAACGTGAGCAAATACTGCAATAGGTTATACGGACAATGTCTTGTATATTGTTAACTCACTGTCTCTTTACACTTGTGTTTTTGGCTGAGTTTGAGCCAATAGTACAATTCTGTATATGTCTTCAAGGCGTATGTGACAATGGTTTTTGCGCAACTCTGTGCGCAGGTGAAATATTTTACTCGGGTAATGTAAATAAGAGCACCGTGGAAATATTTACCGCACACCGAGTAATGTACTACACAATCACTGTTGAATTGATGAAAACACATTTTCTAGGTCTAAATCAAGTAACTAGATAAAGATTTACGGCCGATTCAATGACTGTTTATTTACTATTCTTTAAACTTATACATAACATGATGACGTTGCGCGAGGTAGTTGACGCCGTCGTGTAGACATAGGATTTGGAATAGAGATAGGGTTATATATAGGTTAAAGATCATTGTAAAACAAATCTTTATAATTGTTAGTATAATCTTATTTTATTTATCAACATTTCTGCATTTGTTCATAAACAAAGCTGGCTTATAATGGTGCACGGTGTTAAGGTTTGCACTTCTCATTAGATACTCAACCATGGTGTATTGAAAAAATAGTACGGATCCTTCATATTGATTTGAATTATATTTGCTACAACTATAGAAAAAAAAGAAATAAATGTCTGCTAGAACGTTCCTTATTTACACCTTTTCCATTCGTCAAATTACCTACATTTTGGTATTTTTCACGCTAAGAATACTTAAAATTTTGTAATTATGAAAACTAAATATTTATTCTACTTGTTAGACTTAAATGGATGTGTTTCAATTCAAATTATATATATATTTTGCAGATAATTCTTACATAATTGTTGATTTTCCCATGCTGTTTAGGAAAACATGTATTTAGACACATAAAGCTATTGAAAGGACCATAAGTGGCCATGTACAAAGGATTATATCTCGGAAAAAGCACGGTGACCCCATAAAAATTTAGTGGCATTTCAATGAGTAAAAGTACATGTATGAGTCATGCAGGAAACACCGCATGTAAAACACAACCATACACATTATATGTGCAAAGTTTAAAAACATATGTCCGTTAGAAAAAAATGTGATATACGCCTTTAGGTAGTTATCAAAAAAGGAACTTCTTGTCCTGTTAGGGTCCTGTTAGACTGGTGGTCAAAATTGGGTCAAAGGTGATACAGAGAGCTCCTATAGGAGCTTTCTGCATTATTTTTGCCCTGGATGTAGCAATCACCTGCTTTTTAAGACTAATATAATCTATAAATGAATGGCCACTTAGGACAGTTTTACTGTAGTTTATAGTGATACTGTCTTGTGCATTTCTTGCTCTGTTTTTCTAGGTGTCTCTGGTGTGTCTCAATGGATCGAGAATGAGCGCCGTGTCAACTATATCGCCTATGACGAAATGTACAACTACGATTACCCAAAATATCACAGGTATGCAGGTACCCATTGAATGAAAAAGTAGTAAAGCAGGAAAAGCCATACACAAGACATAACCACCACCAAAACATCGATAGAAAGCAAGTCACACATACAAACACAAGAGATAAAACATTCCAAACATCAACAAACGCAAAAGTACAAAGACATAAGACAAACGTAAATGTAAGGGTGACTGTCAGTTGCAAAACCAACACCTGGGGTTTAATCCGGTTTACGGAAGTCCTACCCTCATACTTATTTCAAAGTCACCGTAGTTAAACTGTAGATAAAGGTATCTCCGCCGGACATCCCCACATTATAAAATACTGAGTGAGAGTGATTGAGCTTGTTTTACGGCACTGCCTCACTACATAAGTTATATAGCGCCATTGACGAAACTAACAATGAAATGACGAAATTCAATAAAAACAAACATCCATCAACGAGTGTGTACATAATAGAAAAAATATGAACATGAAAATTAAAAATGAATACAGAATGAACATATAAAACAATTTATATTTTAGAATAAAATGGAACTGTATTATACAACTGGTGTATAGAATCAATAGTAAAACATTAACATACACGACACATAAATCATAAAAGATGTTCAACACAGGACAACATGTAAAACAGCATAAAACAACTGTGGAAATACGTCCAATATGTACTCAATGACTTTGATGAAGTCAGTGCAACTGCAGGGAAGCCATTAAGGGCACGACAGAGAAACGGCAATACAAGAGTCTGGTAAGCTCATCCCGTTTCCGGGTTTAAGAGTGTACCACCATAGAGTACTACCCTAAGTCTGTCATTGCGCCAGCACAGAGAAAAGCATGGTTACTGACTATAAAGGGGTCAATAACAAAACATGCAGTGCGTTGCAATATTTTGGGGTCATAACCTTCTTAAATGTGTTAATGGGTTTAATAAACAAATCATGCAATTGGATATGACCCCGAATTTCCTAAGTTTATAGACAACATCACCATAGAATTCTGGGTGAGAAATACCTTTATGCAGCAACGTCCATAGATTGCAATTATATTTACTATTGAGAACTAATTTTCGATACTAAAATTTAGAAAACGTTTTCCGAATTTTGTGATATCTTAATAAGTTTATGAGTTACTAAATTAAGACTACAGGCTCGGACAAACCGAATAAATTGAGGAATATAAACCTAATACTATGTAGAACGGGGCACCTCTCCATCTAGAAAAGGGATAATTAACTATTTTGAAATTAAAATCTTCACTTCAATCGTATATTTGGGACAAAAGTTTATCATTTGTGATGGAAAGGTTCAAATATAAAAAGGAAGCCACAATGTCAGATCAATTCGCTTTGTTTGAATATATCCTGACAGTTGGAGTTCCTTGGAAAGCAAAATTAGAAATGCGAAAAGAGAAAATTGCAGACTATTTAATCGAGTCTGTTCGTAAGTAGTAATTAAAAATGCAACACTACTTACGCCCCCTAGCATCGGCTTAAGCAGTATTCAATTTTTAAAACTAATGATCCCGGACCTGAAATTAAATATAATAAATTCTGAAGGGTGGTGATCCCCCGAAAGCAAACATTGCAACACAAAAAGAGAAAAGTGCAGACTCGGTTTTATTGAGTCTGTTCATGAGCAGTAATTGAAAGTGCAACACTGCTCACGCCCCCTAGCACCGGCTTAAGCGGTATTCAATTTTCAGAACAAGAAGTACTGAAATTCATGATCTCGAAGGATCAGAAGGTATAACAACACTGAGAATGAAGTACGGAGATGTCAGTTCTTTTGGGTAAATTGAAGAAACCATAGTTTCAAAATAAGGATTATCAATATTTAAAGTATCGTCTAAATACCTAGAAGTGTTTGAAAGGCATTAACAATATTAGCTTGGATATCAGGTTTTAGACTCAACTAGAAAATTGTGTCTGTAAGACAAAGCGATGCCCCCGTGGAGGTGCTTGCCTAGCTGCACGTAAATTCCTAAGTGATTTTACCTTGACCTTGGGCTTGCGGGCAGCATGGAGTGGGTGCGCAATGGATGGTGTTTAATGTGTATATGCAATTCCATGCCAATAGCTATAGTGGTTAGTGAGATATATGACAATGAAAAAACTGTGACAACCAACTGCACGTAAATGTGACAACCAACTGCACGTAAAATTTCCAAGTTATTTGACCTTGACCTTAGGCTTGCGGGCAGCATGGTCTGGGTGGACATTGAAAATATGGATGATGGTTAATGTGTATATGCAATTCCATGCTAATAGCTATAGTGGTTACTGAGATATAAGACCATGAAAACTGTGACAACCAACTGCGCGTACCAACTGCACATAAAAGCGTGACGGACGGACGGACAGACAGGTGCAAAACATAATGCCCCCTGACTATCGTCAACGGGGGTGTAATGTTTGTTAGACCCAAAATCTAAAACAGGATGCAGACAAGAGTCGAAGAACGTGTGTACAGTTCTAACATTTTAATATAGACTGAGCTGTAGGCGGCTAGCGCGGGAAATACAGAGATAAGCAAAGGTCAGCATGCATAGACTAGCCACAGGTGGCTTAACATATCATTACATCTCCCTTCTTTTAGAAATATGTTAACAGTTAATAAAGTTGAAGTAATTCAACGAATTCCAAAACTTTTAATTTGAAGTAATTTAACCAATTGCCAAAGTTTCAATGTCTTTATAAAATCATAAACGTTTATGAACTTCAGATACTATTGTAGTTGTCCAGTGCTACTTTCAGCTAAACTCTTAATCTATGTGTTATCACTACAATCACTACAAGTGCTATATACACATGGCAGAATGATTATTTATGTTTATAAACAAACACACTCTCTCTCATTCACTTCACCCATTCATTACCCATAAAGCGCAAACCTGGCTTCACTGTGCGACCTGATCTTGTGTGATTAGTTTTGGCAGTAGAGTTGTGTGAACAAGCCTGTGATTTGCTCTCGGTGATCGGCTCATTAGACTGACCCTGCAGCAGTATATTTGTGAAATTTGTTGGGAGTTCCAAAAGGGTTTCATTTGTAGCCATTAATTGTCGTCTGTTTCGTCTGTATGTCGCAACGTCATTAGTTTGAACCAGATAAGATCTGTTCTGATAAGTTTCAAGTCTTTTTGCAGGTACCCATTTTTTCTTAAGTTGAACCCTTACTGTTTGTCCGTCAGTCAAAGTCTTTAAATGTTTGGCTGTTTTGTCATAATAATGCTTTTGACTTGCTCGTGCCTTGTGCATACCTGTCTGAAATTTATAAGTATTTACGGCTTTTGGTGTAAGCTGTGAATTTGTTGCTGGGAGTGTTGACCTTAGTCGTCTAGACATGAGTAATTGTGATGGAGAATAACCACAGTCTTGCAGTGGGCAATTTCAGTACTCTAATATTGCTATGTATGGATCCCGATTGTCACTCTTTGCCTTGCGCAAAATGCGTTTGGCTGTCTGTAGTCTTTTCAGCGAGTCCATTTGATTGAGGGTACAATGGGCTGGATGTAACGTGTTCAAATCGCCACTCTTTTGCAAATTTGGCGAATTGATCAGATGTGAACTGAGGTCCATTGTCACTGACAAGTTTCTGGCAAATGCCGTACCTTGCAAAATTAGTTTTGAGTTTGCGTATAACGGAGATACTTTTTGTGTCTGTCAGTTTGTCTACTTCGAAAAATCTTGAATAGTAGTCTACTATAATTAGGTAGTCAGTATTGTCTAGTGTGAATATGTCGGCGGCAACGACCTGCCAAGGCTGATCTGGAATCATGTGATATTTCATAGGCTCTTTTGTGTTAGAATTTCTCAATGTAAGACAAATGTTGCACTGCTGTATCAAGTCTGATATGTCACTTGTCAAACCTGGCCAAAACATAACGTCACGTGCACGACTTGTGCACTTTGCAATATCCATGTGACCTGTGTGGACCTTATCGAGCATAGTTTTTCTCACACTTTGTGGAATGACGATTCTTTCGCCTTTCATTATAAAAGTACAAATTTCATTATAAGTCCGTCAGTCACAGTGAGTTCGTCCCTATGAGTCCAATATTGCATTATAGCAGAGGGACATTCTTGTCTATTGTTAGGCCATGCGTCTAGGATAAAGCGTCTTAGAGCGCAAAATTGGTTGTCACTGTCCGTCGCATCCCTAACTTCCTTTAACCTTTGATCACTCATGTTTGGCGTTGATCCAACTGAGTGTATCTGAAAGTCTAGGCCGTCTATGAGGTCTGGATGTGTCGTCAACGAAATTTCTTGACAACGTGTCGGCTAAGGGAATGCATTTCCCTGGGACACGTGTTATTGTTATGTCATATGCCTGCAGTTGCAAAAGCATACGCTGCAGTCTAGCTCGGGATGATGAAAGTGGCTTTTTCATAATAATTTCCAGTGGTTTGTGGTCTGATTCCACAACTGCATGTCGTCCATAAACATAGTGATAGAAGCGTTTGCATCCGAATAGGATTGCTAACATTTCTTTTTTCAATTTGGGCATACCCTATTTCTGTCGGAGTCAGAGATTTGGATGCATATATTACAGGTTTACCTTCCTGCAATAAGCATGCACCTAACCCGTATTTGGAACTGTCAACTTGTAGAGTCACAGGTTTGTCTGCGTTAGAAAATGCTAAGACTGGACTCTCTGTGAGTGCCGTCTTGATATTTGCAAATGCTTTGTCTTACTGTTTGTCCCAATAAAACTGAGCGTCTTGTTTGAGAAGGGCTCGTAATGGACTTGTTAGCTCAGCCAAATTTGGTGAGAATTTGCTGAGATATGTGACCATTCCTTGGAGCGTTTCCAGTTCACTTTTTGACTGGGAAGCTTTCATTTGCAAAATGGCAGATACCTTGTTTGGGTCCGGTTTGAGTCCCTCTGAACTTAGTACATGACCAAATTATGGGACTTCTGTCAAACCAATCTTGGATTTGTCAGGGTATAACTTAATGGCCTTTTCTCTACAACGCCAAATTACATTGCGTAAGTTGGCGTCATGTTCTTGTTTGGTTTTGCCATGAACCATAATGTCGTCTACAATGCATTCGACTCCTTTTAGACCCTCAAAGCATTCGTCCATTTTTCTTTACAATTCGTCTTGACTAGATTTGATGCCAAACGGAAGACGTAAGAAACGGTAACGTCCATACGGAGTGCCAACCGTACAGAGATAGGACGACTCTTCTGTCAGTTTGATGTTCCAGTAAAAGTACAAAAATGAGTCATGCAGGAAACACCACATACAGAACAAACACTCGCCCGAACAGCAACACAAGGAAACAGCAAATGTACATAAGTAGAAAAAACAACAAGAGACGCACAAAGACAAAACAAACATACAATAGGAGGAAGATTTTGCATCAAGGACTGAGAAGTAGCTCGCACCAGAAAGGTCAGAGGCTACTTCCTCAAGTGTTCTCATTGGGTAGTGAGGTCGTAAAAGTGCGTCATTCAAATGCTTTGGATCAATGCAAATGCGTAATTTGCCTGTTTTTGGTTTTTCTACGCAAACAAGAGGGTTGACCCACTCTGTAGGTTCTTTAACCTTGACAATGATAGTATGCCTTTCCATGTTGTCTAGCTCTTCCTTGAGCTTTTGCTTAAATGCATGGGAACTCGTCTTGGGGGGTTGACCACAGGGGTTGCGTCTTGGCGCAGCTGCAGCCTGCACTCGCTAGGGAGAAGACCACTACCTTAAAATAAGTCGGCATATTCTGTCTTAATGTCATGTTTAAGATCAGTTTTGTCAATGGCATATCGAGGGCTTGGCGCAAAACTATTCTAACTTGATTTTTTTCAGAAATAACTTTTTTGTGATAAATCAATTTCTTTTTGTACAACTCATAACCAGTACTAAAGATTTCTGTTATATTCAAATTATAACTTATACTACAGGAAAAATTCCAAATTATTCTATCTCAGAATAACACCATAATCAGTGCAAAACTATTCTAACTCAAGTTAGAATAGTTTTGCATGAATAAAGTGTGTTAATTTACACCAAAGCTCAGTGGAAAACTATTCTAACTCAACTTAGCATGGTTTTGCATGAATGAATCAAGTCAAGTTTTAGCATATGACAATGCAAAAGTATTCTATCTTTATCATGAAAAGTGTGATTACATCATAATGAAATCATAACAATGATGACATCATAAAATAAACATCGAATGAAATATAAAATAATTTTGACATGACTTTGAAACCCAGTTTCTCCTAAAAATGTGCTTAATCTAAGAAGTAACTGTTGATGTATGCAATATCATAAACATAAAGGTAGCTACCATTAGTACTATATCATTTGTCTAAGTTTTTTTTCTTTTCAAAAAAAATAAAAATATTTTTTTTATAAAAAACACTTTTAACAAAATTATATGAATTAGAGATCTACATGTATATAAAGAAAAGTAAAGATCACCTATTTGGTTAATTTATATTTACATGTATGGAAATTGGTTTGTTAAGTGATAAAGATTTACTAGCTATATAATTACCAGTACATGTATATCTCAATTAACAAAATAGTGTTGGGCATTGTGTATATGTCTGTCTGGTCGTTTTTCAGTCTGTCCATCTGCCATTCCATTCTGATTCATTTAATTGTCTGTTTGTGACAAGACAAGACTGTGTCCCTAAATTATTTTACTGCTTTTTGTAAGCCTAAAGTATTGTTTTATGTTATGGCTATTGTCTATCTAGCCACATACAAATAAAAAAGCCCAAAGAAAACAGCCACACAAACCCAGTTTGTTAGAATGTCCATCCATCCAATCTGTCTGTTACTTTTTTGTATCAGCTTTGTGTCTTGTTCATGCATCATGCAATTTTGAAATAATTCAACAGAAATGTACACTATTGGCAGATGGTGTTCCACATATAAGAACCATAACTCTATATCTCTGCCAATTTCTGAATCATCATTCTTTCTTTATTCAGTTAGCAAATTCACTTTTGCTCTGCAACTAGGTCATGCATCAAGGGATTTTTAGATAACTTGACAAAATGATCTTGTGGTATACACGTGTTGTTAAAAGAACTTTAACTCTTTCTCTGCCCTTTCCATCATGAGTTTAAGAATTTTCTTTAGTACCTACCTTGAATGAGATTATTTGTTGAAGTTTGTAAAAGAAATATTAACTTATAAAGCACTGAATATTGTACATGTTTGGCTTTTCCCACTTTAAAAACTAAATAGTGCTTAAAGTGTTGAGTAGGTTTTTGTCTTCAACAATATTAATTTTGTACTTTGCTCTCAAAGCATAGGTGTCAGACACAAACTTTGATTACAGTCCCATTTGTATGCCTATATATAAAACAAATTGCAAAGAATTACAAATTGTTTAATGATTTGTGAGAAATATAGTTTAGACAGATCAATAAATGGTGAAGACAGAAATGTAGGTAGGTCGATAGATGGTGAATAGGGAGGTGTAGGTGGAGTAATATGGTAAAGATGTATGTGTAGATAGGGTGATAGATGGTGAAGACAAAGGTGTAGACAGGGCGGTAGATGGAAAAGAAATGGGGGTGGTGATTTGGACAAGGCGATATATGGTGACAGATGTGTCGATAATAGATGGTAAATATGGAGGTATAGACAGAGCTATAGATGGTGAAGACAAATGAGTAGGCTGTGCTTTAGATGGAGAGGACGGTGAAGAGGGAGGCATAGGCAGGACAATAGATGTTGAAGAGGAAAGTGTAAGCAAGCAGGGTGATAAATAGTGAAGAGGACAATGTAGTTAGGTCAATAGATGGTGAAGAGGGGGTGTAGAAATGCCAGTAGATGGAAAAGAGGGTTTTCTTATAGATGTTGAAAAGGGAGATGTAGACAGAATGAAGGGTGATGAAGACAGAATGAAGGGTGATGAAGGACTAGGTGTAGGCAGAATGATGGATGGTGAAGAGGGATATGAAGAAGGGCCAACATATGATGAAGGAATTAATGTGGACAGAATGGTTACAAGTTGGTGGGGAGGCGGTTGTAGAAAGGCATTTGGATGGTGAAGAGGGAAGTGTATACAGAATTACATGGAAAGAGGGAGATATAGAAAGGCCAATAGATAGTAAAGAGGGAGATAATACACAGAATGATAGATGGTGAAGGGGTGTACAGAATGGCATGGTAAAGAGGTAGGTGTAGAAAGGCCAATAGACAGTGAAGAGGGAGATACATGTACAGACAGAATGGTAGATGGTGAAGAGGGATGTGTAGAAAGGCATTTGGATGGTGAAGGGGGAAGTGTATACAGAATGACATGGAAAGAGGGAGATGTAGAAAGGCCAATAGATAGTAAAGAGGGAGATAATACACAGAATGATAGATGGTGAAGAAGGGGTGTAGAAAGGCCTGTAGATGGTAAAGAGGGATGTGTATACAGAATGACATGGTAAAGAGAGAGGTGTATACATAACAACATGGTAAAAGAGAGGTGTAGAAAGGCCGACAGATAGTGAAGACTGAGATATAGAAAGAATTATAGCTAGTGAAAAGGAAAGTATATACAGAATGATAAATTTTGAAAAGGGAGCTATAGACAGAATGAAGGGTGATGAAGAGGGAGGTGTAGGCAGAATGTTAGATGGTGAATAGGAAGGTGGAGAAAGGCCAACAAATGTTGAAGGGGAAAAGGTGGACAGAATGAAAGATGGTGAAGAGGGAGGTGTAGAAATTAAGGCCAAAAGATAACGAAGAGGGAGATATAGACAGAATGATAGATGGAGAAGAGAGAGAGAGATGTAGACAGGAAAATAGAATGCAATTAAGGACTTAGTGATGACAGTAAGATAATAATTATGTGATAGTAAGATAATTAATGCAAATTCAGCAATTGGTGATAGGACAGATGCTGATATGTGTTCCCTTCATAATGTTGGTATAGCAAGAAGTATTGAGAGTGAAGTAATTGCCAATTCTTTCTTACTATGTGATAAAAAATAAAAGGGACAGGAACTGAACATGAAACCCGGAACAATGGGAGAGAAATATTATGAAAATAAAACAAACAAAGGCAAAGAAAGCAGTAAGTCAGTAATGGTCTAGAAAAACCAGTACAAAATAATAAAAATTGGCTGTAGGGTTAGGTAAAGGTAAAGGTGAGGTTTATAGTCTGGAACTACATACAATGTACATATTCTCCCGACTTCACAATTTACCCCCTGATCACTGGGTTATAAGTCGGCCATTAACACTCGGCGCACAAGGCAGCCATGGCACATAGGCTTATTTCCCTCACAGGTACCCATTTATACACCTGGGTAGAGAGGAGCAAACGTGGGATGCATTTTTTGCTCAGAAAAATTCTGATAGTCCGATGGCAGGATTCGAACCGGGGACCCTTCGATCCCAAGTCTAACGTCCTACCACTGGACCACCACTCCCACTAGGGTTTGGTTGTAGGTATAAGTGCTATTCAAAATATAGTTAGGAGGAAAGGGACGATATTTTTCATTTGTTTTGGGGTCTATCTAACTTATATTTACAGTGTCAATTTGTTATCAAACATTCGCAGCCAAAAATGAAACGTGATACAATGTACCACAAAATCTCAGAGCAGGCATACAAACTCCCTTAGCTATGTGTTACTAAATGACATAAAACAGTTAAGGCCAGGCAGAGCTACAGATAATGGTGCTTACCCAAATACTAAAATCATAATTTCTCCACCAAACCCTATTCTGTGACCTCTCTTTAATCATCTCTTTGAGGCATATGCAAATAAAAATTGACTGTACATGATGCAGTGGAGGCTGCTAGAAGATACACAACTGCACAATGGGCAGCTATTATAAGATCTTTAGACCAAAGAAACCCTACATTATAAAAAAGATGGACCTTGAAGATGTCTAAAATTTCAAACAAGTAGCATCTGTCTTGAGGAACTTTGATTCCTTACTCTGTGGATGTATTTAGTTTTAAATTCTGAAGGGTGGTGATCACCCGAAAGCAAATATTGCAACACAAAAAGAGAAAATTGCAGACTCGGTTTTATTGAGTCTGTTCATGAGCAGTAATTGAAAGTGCAACACTGCTCACGCCCCCTAGCACCGGCTTAAGCGGTATTCAATTTTCAGAACAAGAAGTACTGAAATACATGATCTCGAAGGATCAGAAGGTATAACAACACTGAGAATTTAAGTTGTCCGATTTTTGTAGAAAAAATGAGCTATTGTAGTAACTCTGGAGTCTGCATTGTTGTCGTCATTGTCATATGAAAACTTTTTTACTATTCAAACAAATCTTATGAAACTTCAAATACTTGGTTAGCATCACAAGGGTTACTATCTGACCAAGGACAGATGAGTGTATATTATATACAGTATGTCCTCATGAAAGGCTTGATGATTAGGTATACGGTATGTGGGTCTTACACTTTTCTATATTTATTCCACTTTCAATACCTACTGAATATTCATGAACAAAATAGTTACATGTATAATGATATATGGAAGGTGGAATACTGTAGACATTTTAGAAAATAAAGAAACACATCTATAAAAGTCCACTAGCAAACAGAGCAGATTCTGATTAGACTGCTGCTATAGGAGCAATCTGATATTGGTCTACTCTTTTTGCAAATGTGTGGAAACATGTTTATATAAATATGAAGATATAAAGGAAAGGGATAAATGCTTTTTATTTTTTGAAAATAATTACAGTAAAACTAATGTACAGTGACCACTTAAAAGTAAAAGAAAAGAGGTCCTTTATCCTTTCCTCCATGAATATTCGTGTAAGAAATAATGGTGTCATGAATATTAATAAGATTGTTATAATAAAACATGAAGACAGGAAGTTTTGGCCGTGGCAGAAACTGCAGAATCATATCTATATAATATCATAAGCAAACAGAGCAGACCCTGATCAGATCAGGCTCCTATAGGAGCTGTCTGATCTGGGTCTAATCTGCAACTGTGTAGTAAAGGGTTAAGAATCTGATGATATCCTAATTAATGCAGTGGCATTTTGAAACACTTTCAACAAACAGTAAGTGATCATCTGTATATATTATGACCTCTGTTTTCCTCTTGATTGGTTTCTGTAGGCAGGTTCACTATATGTACCATATGTAATGCAACCATTTATTATGTTGTGAATGTATATTGTTCAGCTATAATGCAATCACAAAATGTTTGATTCTTTATTATAACTAAAGTGAGACTGACATAGACTGTTACATTGAAAGAGTTACAGGCCATTTCTGGTTTTGAGAGAAAATAAATGTTTTTTACGCATACCTTATTTGACTCTTCCTCTCAGGGCATTTCCTTCCAGGGAACAGTTTTAAATGTCATTTTGCAAAGAAAACCATAATCAAATGCTTATGTCTCACTTATGGTTCAGCTGGCCCCTGGTTACACTGTTAAATTCACATTTATTCTATACTATTCAAATGATAAGTATTTCATTTCAATTATTACATTGCATCATCAGATTTCAAAATAAATTCAACAGTATTCACTTTAAAAAAAAGATAACTACTTCATATTGAACTTTTTATAACTCCATTGTTGGTTAAAAGCTAGATTTTGGTCATGCATAATTAAGATAAAATACTTTTGCATGAATCTTTTATGTTACAATAATGGACATTTTTAGTGCAAAACTATTCTAACTTAAGTTAGAATAGTCTTGCATGAAAATCGCAACAAGCATGGGACTGAATTTGGAGGCAAGACTATTCTAACTTAAATAATCTCAATAAAAGCAACAATTTGCAAAAAACTGAAAATATAATCATTGGGGATAATGCAGGAAACAAGTTAGTTTAAAACAAAACTGGAATATACAGCAAAAATGTAACATTGAATGAGTAAGTAAGTTTTTTCCCTTTCCTGTAAAGTTTTGAAAAATCGAGTTAGAATAGTCTTGCGCCAAGCCCTCGATATGTGAGCTTGATAAGCTCGAGCTCAACCGATGTGTTCAAGCTGAGAAGGGGTTGAGAAGTGTCTACTACATAGAACTTTGTAACAATTCTCTTATCTTTGTATCTACATGGCAAGTCTATTGTGCCAAGCACACTGAGTGAATCACCGGTGTATGAGGTCAATTTATGCGGGGGTACAGCTAAGGGACAATGAGCCTTAAGCTGCTTGTAAATACTGCGTGGCAGTACGTTGACCATGGAACCAGTGTCAAGCTTAAAATTGACTGGTTTGTTTGTGGGTCCCAATAAGAGAGTAATGTGTGCATGTGAAGCCAAATTACCCGTGCCCTCTTTATGGTATCCACAAAATAACTGCTCTCATCCTCACTCGAAGAAATATCCTGTCTCACTTGCAACTCATTCACTTTGTTTGATTTGCACACAGATGCAAAATGGTTCCACTTGTTACAAATGTGGCACTGTTTTCCTTTTGCGAGACACTTGTCAGTGTTCCAGTGAGCGTTTCCACAGTTTTGACACTTTCTACTGGACTGTTTCTGTCCTTTCCATTTATCCGTCTTATGCACGGTCTTGTGTCGTCTGCCGCTATTTGCCTTCGCGTCTTCACGCTGACGTCGGATGTGGTCTACTGATCCTGGTGCACCATAGATTGGTTCTCCAGAAGCCTGCATTGTCCGAAGCTGTTCTCTGGAATATTCGTAATTTTGGGCGATTTGGATAGCTTTATCCAGTCAAATTCTTGCCCTCGTGGATTAGTTTCTCATGTAATCTTCCTGAAGACGTTCCGAATACTATTCGGTCACGGATCATTTCGTCTGTCTTTTCCTCGTAATCACAGTCCTTGGAGGCTAGCTGTAATTTTGTAACGAACGATTCAATGCCGTCTGCTCCTTGAACAATATTGCTGAACTTAAATCTGGCAAAGATTGGCTTCAGTTTGGGCTGAACATATTCCTTATACTTTTTAAAGAATGTCTCAGGTTTATTTGCGTCTTCGGCACTTACGTCTTTCCACATGTGCCGTATGTCTCTGCCTTTATCCCCCACCCACAACAGGAGATACGAAGCTTTTTCCTCGTTGCTTTTTTCCTTTAGGGGGCCAGTGAACACGAGTTCTGCATGGCGTTGGAACTTTTCCCAAGCCTCTGGCAAATTTCTGCTGTTCCAGTCCATCTGGGGAATGCTAGCACCAATTAACTCCATTATGTTACACAGATGTATAGTTCTGCACTTCTGACACCATGTAATGTTTGTTAGATCCAAAATCTAAAGTAGGATGCAGACAAGAGTCGAAGAACGTGTGTACAGTTCTTACATTTAATATAGACTGAGTTGCAGGCGGCTAGCGCGGGAAATAAAGAGATCAGCAAAGGTCAGCATGCATAGACTAGCCACAGGTGGCTTAACATATTACAGGGGGGGCATAATAAACCAGAGTTTCCTTTTATCGCATTGCTACTTTTGCTTTTGAAGGATCACCCACTTTCAGAATATATGTTCTTCACAACAGCAGGTGTTAAGTGCGTGTGTGGCGGCCGTAAAAGTCGCACCGTATTTCATTCTCAGTGTTGTTATATTTACTGGTCCTTCGGGATCATTAGTTTTGATATTAATAGTTTTGAAAAATTGAATACTGCTTAAGCCGGTGCTAGGGGCGTGATTAGTGTTGCAATTTTAATTACTACCCATGAACAGAGTCAATAAAACCGAGTTTGCAATTTTCTTTTTCGCATTGCTACGTTTGCTTTCGAAGGATCAACCACATTCAGAATATATTAAAGCTTAGCATAAACTTCTCATAGCAATACAAAAAACAAATCTGAAACAAGAGGGGCACAATTTGAACCCATTTTGAATTTGTTTACAAAAACTACAAATACTTGATCTCTTTTTATACCTATGTTTTTTTCAGGATTTAGGATATATTGCTTTGCACATGTCAGCTAGTCTAATCAGCAGACCAAATGGTTTGCGATCAATTTACTCATTTCATTTTTTAATTCGACAATAAAATTAATTCGTATTTATATTGAGCCAACTCGCATAATCATTCAAACCGTAAACCGTTTAAGTCAGGTTTGAGTAATTTACAGGTTCGAGGAACCGTTGTTGATCAACCCAGGTGTCAGGTGCCAGATCTCATTTTAACTGAAAAACTGCTTAAACAAGGATATAGATACCATAAACTAAGAAAAACTTTCTCTAAATTTTACTATCGAAATCTCTCGCTTATTGGCAAGTACAAATGTAATCTCAAGGTACTTTTGCGACACGGTATTTCACATCCTGAATTTTATGGTGATGTGATTTACAAACTTCGTAGAATTATTGGACATACCCATTTTCTCACTTTGTTCATCAAATATATAAAACAATTCATTAAAAAGGGATATGATCCTGTATTATTACAACATACTGCATGTTTGGTTGTGAACCCTTTTACAGTTGGCAATCACGCTGGCCTCTTTGCATGTACGCCGACAAGAAAGGTTTAGTACTCTATGAAGGCGACCTCTTAAATCCAGAAATGGAAGGAGAACGTCGGATATCTGTACTATTTCATTTTTGTCGTACCCTTTATTACTTTTCTACAGTTACTCTGTTTGCAGCTCAATCATTGAGTACACTAGCGATAGGTGGATACAGTATGTTCAATTAAATGTTTTTTTGTTATACATGCACTTTACCACTGTATTTGCTGTCGCGGTTGTTGTAGATTAGTCGGAGAGGGGATACGTTTATTTACACTGTTTGTCTTTTAGGATGGGGATGGAATAAGGGTGAGGTTGGGCGCCCATAAACCGGTTTAAACCCCCGGTGACTTTTGTCACTGACCGTTCCAAGGCGGTACTTCCATCTTCCTCCTATTGAATGTTTGTTTTGTCTTTGTGCGTCTCTTGTTGTTTTTTCTACCCATGTACATTTGCTGTTTCCTTGTGTTGCTGTTCGGGCGAGTGTTTGTTCTGTATGTGGTATTTCCTGCATGACTCATTTTTGTACTTTTAACATGGAATGCCACTACAACACCACTATGAGCAACAGGACACGGCATTTTGGCCTAAACGCCCACATGGACGAGATGTGTGTCGGGTATGTCATGTACTACCCAAAGGAGAACTTGCCTTTACCAGGTAGTCAGACCTTTACTCCATAGATATGCCTCTTTTCGTACCAAGTTTAACCCTTCGCTTGCTGTTCACGTCAATAGTCAATATACCTACCTGTAAATATTGAAGACCCAGATGAGACAGCTCCTGCAGGAGCTGTCTCATCAGGGTCTGCACTATTTACAAGTTGATTGTGCAACCAGTGCACTCCACAGCAGTGATTGAAGAGAGAAATAGTCGTAGACGGTGAAGATACATGTAATTATACCACAGGGCGTGGGTAAAGAAGAAGAAATGCATTTTAGCAAGAGAAGGGTTCAGAATTTTTAAGGATCATTTCTATGTCGTCTGGCCATGTCCGTTCATCTCTGCAAATCTATCTGTAAGCCCGTCACGCTTTTTACATGGTGCTTTTTTGTCTGTAAGCAATTGATACACATGATCCTTTGAACACTCTTGCTATTATTCTCATTTCTTTAAAATATCCATTTTTCTCATGCTGAAAAAATAAAGTGTGCTAAACACATACCTGTTATGTTTAATTACGAGTATATCTGAGTCGTTCAAACTTTTACGAAACTGTTGTCCGATTGTGTCAAACAGCTTAGATCCTGGTGAGACATCGAGTTACGCGGCGTCTCATCTGGATCCAAGCTGTTTCAAAATACGTTATGCCAGGGAAGCCGAACTTACCAAAGGTCAGGTTAAAACATTCAGTAAATACGAGTTTTTGTAACAATTATGTGTATACATGTATATCGTACATGAGTAGTTGCATTTATGCTGGGTCATTGTATTTCTGAAATTCACATATAACCGTTACACAATTAAAACTGAAATATTTTATCGCAGATGTCTTTGGACAAACATAGCTTGCAGCCATTGGTAACTCTGTGGTTTCAGATTAAAAACCGATTTTCCCAGGATCCAAACTGCTCGACACACAACTTACGTTTAAAAGAAGAAAGTTAGGATAAGCTGACGTTGAAAATTAAATAACAGATGATGCCATTATTACATTTCGCGAAAGCAGTTAAGGCAAAGAGTTTGCTTCCAAATGAGATACCGAATAACTCGCCGCTTCATCCAGAACCAAACAGTTTGACACACAACTTACGTTTTAGAGATGAACTTGAAACAATGCCAACACTGAAACTTAATGCCTAGGTCACACATTCACGGATCAAACAACCGTGGATATACACGTACTACTACGTATGACCACTGTTAAAATACAGAACGTTACGGACCAATACAGATTGTTACGAATGATGCCGGACCGAATCCGTAGCTAATCCGGCGTCAAATCCGTGAATGTGTGACCTAGGCATTAAGCAGATGGACATTATGTGGTGCGGAAATAGTTTGCAAACATTTTGAGAAAATTTATAACATGATACATGGCTCAATAAAACCGAGTTTGCAATTTTCTCTTTTTGTGTTGCAATTTTTGCTTTCGGGGGATCAACTCCCTTCAGAATTGTTTAATAGGAAACGAAACATAAATAGTTGGAGACCAGTACAATCATTTGTTTAAGGTTATACAGTTGTCTTATACTATACTTGTATTGAGTGTCTTATCCCCCTGGGCACATACTGATTTTGCTGTCTGTTAGTTTGTTCTAAACTTGAACGTTGACGATAACTTTGTAGCCACTGCTCATACATACTCCAAATTGCATGTGCAACTTATGGAGGCGAACCTTTTTATTAAGCTGAAGGTCATATATCAAAGTCAAAGGTCCTATCGGAGACATAGTTTCACAAACACATCTTGTTTAAATCAGGTGATAGCTTAATACAGGACAAAGGTTATGCAGAAAACTCCTATAAGAGCATTCTACATTAATTTTACCCTGCTTTTACAGACACGTAGGATAATAAAAATATGTGGTCCCATTACCATGACTCCACTTTAGTTATGGCCTATATATGAAGATAATTATGAACCTTTTGCATGATTAGTCCTTGTTTAAGAATTGAGTCAGCTCTATAAATTTAACTGACAAATAGTGCAGAACCTGATCAGAGGCCTCCTCCTGGCTTTCCAGAGGGCTTCAGTTTTGTTTTGAAAAATGAAAACATCAAAAATCCCAATACCCCAGAATCAAACAGTTTGGAGACGGATGAGATGCCTTCCTTTTAGGTCTTAAATATTTTAAAACTTTTCAGAGTCGCCATTAGCAAGGAAAAACCAGATTCTGATGACATCAGCCTCTGGGTCCAAATCGTTTGTTCAAACATGCTAGGCGTTAATTTCTATATTATTATTTTAAGATTGCAGCTCCACAGGTGACCTTGACACTTGCGACAAAGCAAATGCTGTCATTAGGGGGTGTGACCTGACCAAGCTGAACTTCAGGCAAGTGTTTTTTGTTGCGTGAAAAACTAAATTTTAGTCTTAACGCTTATACCTGGTGACTTTTCATATAAGAACAGTTACTTTATGAATATTATATTTGCTGAAATTGCACAAAAACAAGTAAATGTTTAGCTATGGCGGAAACTGGAATCAGGTCTATACTATTCCAATACAGCAGACCCTGACCAGACAGTCCCTACCGGGGGCTGTCTGAACTGGTCTACTCTGTTTGCAAAGACGTGAAAAGGCATCTCTATCAGCGAAAGGGTGAGTGGTAGTATACTTTTTATTCGTGTTGGATTCAGGTATTTGAACGTTCACAAACGAATTCTCTTTCTGTAGTTCATTGAATTGAAAAGGGAGATTAGTCTTGTAACAGTGAGAATGGTGATGTATCTGAAATAAACATTACAGGCAATATTTAGCTGTAATCAAAAGTAGGCAATGAAAGCTTTGTTCATTTTCTTTCATGTTTAGAAACATCCTATCTTTCACTTGTAAACTATGACTTGCAAGGGGATGAATGAACGACTGTTTTAAGACCCATCAACACAGATTTGACACTCGCTCAATACTTTCTCCAAAACTTGAAATAAAAATTCTGAATTGTCTGCCACAGCCAAACATTTCCTTGTTAAAGTGTTGTTATAAAACTTCACTCCTGATATAAACGCTTTATCACGCATTTGCAAACAGAGTAGATCCTGATCAGATATTTCTGTTTGCTTTTTATATAATTTCCTGCCATGGCCAAAATTTACAAACATCATCTTATTATTCATGCTTACATAAAGTCTTCCGCGATTACATATAAGGTAAAGTGTTAAATGAAATATTTCCTCTTAATAGTTTTCCCTTGCTAATGTGTTTTGTGAGTTGTGTGTGTGTTTGTGTATATGCGCGTGTCTGTGTTTGGTCTAATATTGTGTATGTGATATGTGCCTAAACCAGACATGAAACACAGTGTACAATAAAGTCTCGCCAATGCGACCACATAAATTATTTGTAAACACATGAGTATGCAAAAGCAAGTGGTTGCTTAATGCAGTGCAAAATACATGAAGCTCCTGCAGGGATTGTATTAATGTTGCCCTGAAACGCCAACGCCTATTTTAAATCGTACTAGCAAGAATTTACTGTATTATGAACATTGAAACATAGATTAAAATACGGTCAGTAGCACTTTCTTATTGAGACCGATACTACCCTATGATATATGACACTTTCTAAAGTGGATCAGTTATATCCCTTTGCAGTGAACCAGACAATGTACCACATTATTCAGTTGTGCAGGACTACTGTTCGGTCGAAACGTGTCTAAAGGAATGTATGACTTTGTTGAGGGGAGTCAAGCGACACCCTTGCTACTCTGGAAGCGTACGAGACTACATTATGGGCTTCATCGACAACGCCGCAAATCCAACAGAAAAGAACAACATGCTGAGCTTCTGGCTCAAGATGCGATCATGTGACCGCGAATTTGGAATGGAAAGGGCGCCGGACATGACGGGTGC